>JAXCMG010000038.1:3726200-3740293 GCA_034642415.1 Podarcis siculus
TTATTATTATTATTATTATTATTATTATTATTATTATTATTATTATTTATACCCTGCCCATCTGGCTGGGCTTCTCCAGACACTCTGGGCGGCTTCCAACAAAATATTAAAATACAGTAATGCATCAAACATTAAAAGGTTCCCTAAACAGGGCTGCCTTCAGACGTCTTATAAAACTGGTGGGAGGGTGTTCCACAGGGCGGGTGCCACTACCGAGAAGGCCCTCTGCCTGGTTCCCTGTAACTTGGCATCTCGCAGTGAGGGAACCACCAGAAGGCCCTCAGCACTGGACCTCAGTGTCAGGGCAGAATGATGGGGGTGGAGACGCTCCTTCAGGTATACTGGGCCAATGCTGTTTAGGGCTTTAAAGGTCAGCACCAACACTTTGAATTGTGCTCGGAAACATACTGAGAGGCAATGTAGGTCTTTCAGGACCGGTGTTATGTGGTCTCGGCGGCCGCTGCCAGTCATAAGTCTAACTGCCACATTCTGGATTAGTTGTAGTTTCTGGGTCACCTTCAAAGGTAGCCCCACATAGAGCGCATTGCAGTAGTCCAAGCAAGAGATAACCAGAGCATGCACCATTCTGGCAAGACAGTCCGCGGGCAGGTAGGGTCTCAGCCTGCGTACCAGATGGAGCTTATCTTCGCTTCCCCCACTCACTGCCCTGCTCCCAGTTGTGAAGAATATTCCTGTTATGAATGGTCCCAGTTACCACTAAGAAAAAGAGGTCAGAAAAGGCCAATATAGTTGTGGACTGTCCCTGGATCAAGTGACTTTTCTTCTTTAAGTTCTCAAAGCTCTTAACCCAGCCAAGGTTGTCATCTGAACTAACCAGATGTTTAACTGAGAATCAGTCACAGTCAGTTTATCCTTTGAAAAATAAGACTGCCCCCAAATGACAACCAGGCATTCTGTTTTGGCAACTGCAACCATGGTTTCAGGAGCCATTTGGCACCCGGCTTATATACCTGAGTTTCTAACAACCGATTGGATAGCTTTAAAAGAGGGTGGGGCAGTTTCATGGAGGATAAGGCTATCATTGGCTGTTAGCCAAGATGGCTATGCTCTGTCTCAGAGAAATACCAGTGCTGGGAACCACAGGAGGGTGGAGTGCATCTGGGGTTGGCCACTGTGAGAACAGGATGCTGGACCAGATGGGCCTCTGGCCTGATCCAGAAGGCTGTTCTTGTGTTTTTATGCCAATGTTGGCTAGCACCTGCCCCTGATTTAAGAAAGTGACTTAATGAGAAGCAGAAGGCACCTCAGGGGAGAGAGAAAAAGGGGGAAAGGGGGGGATGAATGATTTAAGAGGCAGTTTAGAAGTGAATAGATGTTTTCTTTTTCCTTTCTCGGCTACAACCGCACAAGTTGAAGCTGGCGGGGTGCAAGTTAATAAAAAGGAAAAGGAGCGCGCGAGATGATCTGCCTTCTTTTTGAATCTCGGTCCTTTTAGCATTCCGCTTGAGTGGCTGTTCTACCGGAGCTTTCACCCCTGCTCCTCTCCATGTCTTTGTAGCCTATTTGTCGTTGTCAGGGAAGGCCAAAAAAAGAAGGTGGGGAGGGGAACCAGGCTGAAAGCAAATGTTAATCAGGAACGAGATGAAACTTTCCGGCCTAAACCCTCGAGAGGAGGAATTATGCATGCTGATTGCATCCTCCTCTTATCTAGCGGGTAAGGGCCTGCGGATCAAGAGAACCATTCAGGTCAAGGCCCCGTGAACTCTGGTTATTTATTTATTTTGGGGAGGGGGCGAGCCTTTGGTCGCTTGGAAACTGTTCCCCGAATTCGCCTCTCCTTGCTTCCCTGGGCTTCGGCCCTCGCGTGTGTCCAGCCCTCCTGCTGACCGGGTGCCTTCTCCCCAGCACCCCATTGAAAGTGAGACTCCGGTCAAGAAAGCAACAACAGGAAGAATTAAAGGAATTATTGGAAACGCAAGGCAGTAGAGATATAAGATGATCAGAGCCCCACTGACCTTGAAGCATGGGAAGCCCCAATAAAAAATTATAAATTGGCGGAATGTTTGGACTTTATGATATGCATCTTTATCATTTGGAATATTTAATGTGATTGGATTGAATTGTTAAAATGGAAAATTTAATAAAAATTATTTAAAAAAGAAAAGAAAGCGAGACTCCGGTCATCGAAAAGTAGTTGGGGAGCACTTGCGCTTCCCGGATGCTTAAAAAGACCACTTGGCAGAGATGTGACAAGAAACCCAGCGAGGGGATGCTGACAAGCATACACTGAATAACTCCGCCATCCTCTGCAAAGTTCCCTTTTCCTTTTTCCCGACAACTGAGGGGCAATTGAAGGCCTTGAAGATTGAACCCCGTTTGAGAACTGGAGCCTTGAGTTGCATTTCTGAAGGCTTTCCTTAGATACAAGAGGGGTCTTCCCCTCTCTGTTGAAGGAAGATAAGAAATGACTGGATCCACACACACAAACACACCCCACAAGCTGCCTGAGTTAGGATTGTAGAAACCCATCCATGAGATAATAGCAGCCAGCCCCGGAAAATGCTGTTGTCACTGGCAAGGTGAGACCAGTTCATACACCTCTCTTCTGCAGGCCCCATGTGTGGTAGAGGATCAGGACTGCCTCTGCCACCAGCCCACCTGATAGCCACCCAGTGGATACTATGCTCATCTATAATAATAATGATGATGATAATTTATTATTTATACCCGCCCATCTGGCTGGGTTTCCCCAGCCACTCTGGGCGGCTTCCAACACAATATTAAAATACAGTAATCTAGGGGCGTTCATGGGCAGATCTTTTCTCCATGTTGGATCCCTGGAATCCCTGGGAGTCTTTGCTCATTTGTTCCTGGCAACAAGATAGCTGTTAGTTCCTCTATGAGAATCACTGCCACCCTCCTTTCTCTTTGCAAAAACACCCCAGCGGGATTGGTGAGTTTAGAGCATGGGTAGGCAAACTAAGGCCCGTGGGCCAGATCCGGCCTAATCACCTTCTAAATCCGGCCTGTGGACGGTCCGGGAATCAGCGTGTTTTACATGAGTAGAATGTGTCCTTTTATTTAAAATGCATCTCTGGGTTATTTGTGGGGCCTGCCTGGTGTTTTTACATGAGTAGAATGTGTGTTTTTCTTGAAAATGCATCTCTGGGTTATTTGTGGTGCATAGGAATTCATTCATTTATTTTTTTCAAAATATAGTCCAGCCCCCCACAAGGTCTGAGGGACAGTGGACCGACCCCCTGCTGAAAAAGTTTGCTGACCCCTGGTTTAGAGCGTAAAGAAAAAAGCAACAAATGTTTCCTACCCCCCCTGTTTGACTATTTGAGCGAAGGCATATTCCCAGACCGCCCCCTCAAGTGTTCCTATTTTCCAGGAAGTCCCTGGTTTAGAGAAGCCGTCCCAGTTTCTGGTTTGATCCCAGAATGTCTCGCTTTTCCTTAGGATGTCCCTATTTTCGTTGGAGAAATGTTGGAGGGTTTGGAGTTATCCAACCCCCATGCCATCTGAAAGCAATTCTGTACAGTCATACCCCGGGTTACAGACACTTCAGGTTGTGTTTTTCGGGTTATGGACCCGCCGAAACCCGGTAGTACCGGAATGGGTTACTTCTGGGTTTCGGTGGTCGCGCATGCACAGAAGCGCTAAATTGCACTTTGTGCATGCGCAGAAGCACCGAATCGCAACCCGTGTGCGCGCAGATGCATGGCTGCAGGTTGCAAATGCTGTGGGTTGCAAACATGCATCCTGCACGGATCACATTTGTAACCCGAGCGCCCACTATATAGGGAATTTTTAAAAATTGTCATTATGTTTTTTAATGCTTTTTATTAGCTTATTATTACAAGACAAACACACACATAAACCAGACTTGAAAAGAAAATACAAATACAGATACAAAACAAATAGTAGACATGTATCCATATTTCAATTCTTATTCTTTCCTAGTTGACTTCCTTCATCCTTTCATTAATTTTTATATGTGTTGGAAGCTGCCCAGAGTGGCTGGAGAGACCCAGTAAGATATGTGGGGTATAAATAGTAAATTATTTAAGTAAGTTATTAAATAGTAATTATTTAAGTAAGTTATTCATTATGGAATAAGATGTCCCTATTTTCATCAGAGAAATGTTGGAGGTATGCATTGCTACCCCTCCCTTTGCGTGGAAGGATTTTTGCAGTCCTAGAAGAGTAAAAAACAACAACATTATCCAAGGGTAATCTCATCTGCAGCTTCCCTCCTCCCCACTCCTGCCAAGAATTAGATCCCCCCCCCCCCAAAAAAAAATCATGGCTGTGTCAACTCCATTTCACTTTTGCAAATAACCTTACGAGTTGCTCTCATGTGGAAGCAATTGCTAATGGCACAGTGAAGAGACTAGATTTCCAAATAAGTTGTTGAGGCGCATCTGCATACTCAGGCTTTTGAAAAGTCCACACGCTGTGCCCCTGTGTGTGATTGCGAGCAGGAAAGTGCCGGCACCTCTCTGTTCTGTTTTTCCCATCCAAGCAGCTTGCTACAGACAGTACAATTGCGTGGCGAATTCCCATCCCCCCCCCAGTGGAAATAAAGACACATGACACAATTATTAAAGTTAATGAGCTAAATAAGGCCACAACTTTATTGGTTACAGGTGATGAGTGGTATTGGCTTAGGCATTGGTCCTAAACGTCTATATCTGGCTTCAGCCCGTCTGCTTGAAATCCGGGAAGGGTTAACCACCAGTAGGGGGAGCCCTGCTGATGCATATCAACTAGGAACTCCCCCAGGGGCACCGTTCGGGGGCATGCCTTAGGCCCTCACCTCCATAGGCTTCGGACAGGGCCACGCCCCCCAGAATCCTTTACCGGGCTACCCTTCAATATGCGGGGCAGGTGATGGCGCTTCCTCCCCCCTTCCATCTACAAAACAATACCAATACCAATGCCTAACCGCCAATACCAATAAAGTTGTGGCGATTTGCTAAAAGGTAGATGAAAACCAAGTGGCTGGTGCCAATTTGCCAAGTGGAAAAATTCCTACCAGGCCCCTTAACGGCGACCAACCAAGGTCCATAGCAAGGTCAAGGGAACGAAAACCTTAAAGGGCGGGAGGGTGGGAAACAGGAACAGCTGATAGGCGGGAAAAGAGGGAGATCCCCGGCCGCACCTGTGTTAAATAGGTCAGGTCACGCTCCCAGAACCAGCTGATTGGCTGGCCCAGGGGGTGACGCGGCCGGGGATTCCTCCAATTGCGCGGGGGCTGGGCTCCAGCTGCCCGCAATCCCACCTCCTCTGCAGGGCGGAAGTGGCTTACTCACAAACCAAACAAGCTACAATTTAGGGTCTCGAGGTATGATGGGCCCCTAAATACAATTTTATTTCTGTGTTACTAAAAGTCTTAATTATTGTAAGAAATAATAATAAGCAGGCTTATAGCAAGATGCATCTTTTATTTAGATTGCTGGATTTTAGTTGCATCCTGGCCTGTAATTTGCTCCTTTGGGCAAATGGAGCTTGCCCTCAGCTAGACCACACCTGCTGACTTGCATGCAGCCCAGAGGGTGGCCTTGGCTGGTGGCTTCCTTCTCCTCAGTGCTACCCTTGCAGAACTCAGCTGCCCTTGTGGAACTCAGTGCCCTTAACAAACTACAGCTCCTGGAATTCTTGGGGGGAAGCCATGACTGTTTAAAGCAGTGTCATACCACTTGCTGGATCACCATTACGTGGCCATACCCTTCCACATTTCCTTGATGAAAATAGAGACATTTTCATTGATGAAAATAGGGATGTCCTAAGGAAAAGGGACGCAGGTGGCGCTGTGGGTTAAACCACAGTGCCTAGGACTTGCCGATCAGAAGGTCAGCGGTTCGAATCCCCGCGATGGGGTGAGCAGTTCAAAAGCACGTCAAAAGTGCAAGTAGATAAATAGGTACTGCTCTGGCAGGAAGGTAAACGGCGTTTCCGTGCACTGCACTGGTTCGCCAGAAGCGGCTTAGTCATGCTGGCCACATGACCCGGAAGCTGTACGCCGGCTCCCTTGGCCAACAAAGCGAGATAAGCGCCGCAACCCCAGAGTCAGCCACGACTGGACCTAATGGTCAGGGGTCTCTTTACCTTTTAAGGAAAAGCAGGGCATTCTAGGATCAAACAGAAACCGAGATGGCTTCTGTAAATCTGGAACTGTCCCTGGATCATAGGGACACTTGAAAGGTCTGTGTGGTGCTTGGGTTGGCCTGATAAATAGATCACCCTAATAAGCGTGGACCCACCCCCAAATAATTACTCCCCCCCAAATATAATAATTACTCCAGTTCTTTTTCTTTCAGTTAAGGAAGAGCTTTCCAAACTTTTCATGCTGGTGACACACTTTTTAGACATGCATCATTTTGCAACACAGTAATTCAGTTTTGCATCATTTCGCAACACAGTAATTCAGTTAACCAGAGGTTAAACTAACCTCTCTCCAGCCCTGAGAGGATTGTGGGGAGCATATGTGCGACACACCTACACACTGCAGCCGACACACTCATGTGTCATGGCACACAGTTTGGAAAGCTGAGTTAAGGGGTGGCAGTGGATAGACGTTTGGTTGAGGCTTGTGTTCGCTTTCTTGGCTAGGCCTCTCAATGTCTCTAGGACCTTTGCCTAACCTAGACATCTGCTGGCCCTGGAAATGTGCACCACATTGATTCCTAGTGGATCACATTCAGAGGTGTCAATCAGCAGAGAATGTGACAGGCTTTTCCTGCGATGCATTCAGCCACTTTGTCTGGTCAGCCACGATGAATATTGAAAACATTAATCTCCATCTTTCCTCCTTATCGCCTTGACTCGTGGTCTCTGGAGTGCAGGTATTGTTGTGAGTCAGTGGCCTTCCTGCTACCCGCTCTTGCTCCTCACAACTATGAGTAACAGGGGGGGAAATGTCTGTAAATAGATCCCTGGGTATGGTAATTGCCATATTAACATTTGAATGCAGAAACCTTTCTCTTCCATTTAGAGTGTTTCCATCTTTCACCTTCCTAATGCGAAGAGAGGCAGCCGATCTCTCCTGATATTGAAAAGCCCTGATGTATTTAGAAACATAGCATTTACCCATAAATAAATGCCTTGCTCAGCCCCATTAGCTCTATAAAAGTTATCAGAGGGAGATGAGATTATTTACGGCCCATGAATCGAAAGGGAAAATATTCTGACAGCAACTTTTCCTCCTCAAAAGACGGAGGGAAACCATGGCTTCCTTAAAGGAGTATTGCTGGTTTATTTTTTGTGTTTAATAATAATAATAATAATAATAATAATAATAATAATTTCTTATTTATACCCCACCCATCTGGCTGAGTTTCCCCAGCCACTCTGGGCAGCTTCCAGTCAAGTGTTAAAAACAATACAGCATTAAATATTAAAAACTTCCCTAAACAGGGCTGCCTTCAGATGTCTTTTAAAAAGAAGATAGCTGCTTATTTCCTTCACATCTGAAGGGAGGGCGTTCCACAGGGTGGGTGCCACTACTGAGAAGGCCCTCTATCTGGTTCCTCTGTTTGAAGCATCCTTCAAGGAACCAGGTAAAAGTGGAAACATGCAACAAAGGAGGAAGGCTTGGTGGGTGTTTTTTTGTCAAGGCAGGACCATGCTGGGCTTCAGGAAGGAGCTTACCTTCTGAAATGCGCTCCACATGGGGCTACCTTTGAAGGTGACCCAGAAACTACAACTAATCCAGAATGCAGCAGCTGGACTGGTGATGGGGGGGGGGGGCGCCGAGACCACATAACACCAGTCCTGAAAGACCTACATTGCCTCTCAGTATGTTTCTGAGCACAATTAAAAGTGTTGGTGCTGACCTTTAAAGCCCTAAACAACCTTGGCCCAATATACCTGAAGGAGCATCTCCACCTCCATCGTTCAGCCTGGACAATGAGGTCCAGCTCCGAGGGCCTTCTGGCAGTTCCCTCACTATGAGAAGTAAGGTTACAGGGAACCAGGCAGAGGGCCTTCTCAGTGGTGGCACCTGCCCTGTGGAACTCCATCCCATCAGAAGGAAGCAGCGGTTGCCTAGCAACTCTCAGCACTGCTCAAAAAATATAGGGCCCAGAATTATTTGGATGAGGAGCCCTTTATGGCCAGAGGGCCTTTTGCGCAACCTTCCAAGGGCCACTGGAGGGCAGGACCAGCGGGAAAAGTGGGTGGAGTAACGAATGAAAATTTTAACCTTTGTACAATAAGCGAGTTTTGTACACACTCCATCAAGGCATTGCCAGAGTTCAAGGACACTTTTCCAGGCAGGCAAAACGACTCAGATGTGAAGGAAGCCTGTGGGGTGTTTGGTCTGGGAAGTCTTTAAAAGGCCAGTTTTTGGAACTGAGGTTCCCCACCTGTGTGTGTTCTTGAGCTTCATTTTGGAGGCAGAGAGGAAAGCTCAACTTGGAAAAGAAATTAACTTTCAAATGAATAGAGGAAAAACCAAGAATTGCACAGGCCGACAGCCAGAGTTTAGAATATCTGGAGCTGTAAAGGTTTTCAAAATGTATGTGGAGCTGCTGGATTGATTTGCCCTTGTCTTGGTAACCTCTGAGCGAACAATATTTAATCTAGCAGTTGTGGGAAGAGGAGCACAGTGTTGTGTTTCCACCTCCGCTCTTCAGCACCAGGCAAAACACATTTCAAACATTGTTTTCAAACAAAGGAAGATTTCTTCTAAGACTTTTCTTCTCCATCCTCTCCACTAGAGATGGGCGAGCAGCTCTTTGCTCGTACAAAACAAGAAATCTGAAATAAACGGAGAGCTTTCTCCAGAAACTATATTGGTTAGAACACTTAACATTTCTGCCTCCATTTCTAACATTCCCTTTATGCCGCCTCATCTGTTGCATTGTGGAATTGAAGTCTTTTGAGTCGACATATTGCTGTGTGCTCTAGGGACACAGGTGGCGCTGTGGGTTAAACCACAGAGCCTAGGACTTGCCGATCAGAAGGTCGGCGGTTCGAATCCCTGCGACGGGGTGAGCTCCCATTGTTCGGTCCCTGCTCCTGCCAACCTAGCAGTTTGAAAGCACATCAAAGTGCAAGTAGATAAATAGGTACTGCTCCTGCGGGAAGGTAAACAGCGTTTCCATGCGCTGCTCTGGTTCGCCAGAAGCGGCTTAGTCATGCTGGCCACATGACCCGGAAGCTGTCTGTGGACAAACGCCGGCTCCCTCAGCCAATAAAGCGAGATGAGCGCCGCAACCCCAGAGTCGGTCACGACTGGACCTAATGGTCAGGGGTCCCTTTACCTTTACCTTTATTGCCATGTGCTAAATTTCAAATGGTGGGAAAGAAGTCCATTCCAGGATGCCACCCCAGATTTTGTCATGTGAAAAAAGCAGCGTTAGAAATTAGCCAGGCGCCAGGAGCATTTTGTGACTGATGTGGGTCCAATTGTGACCACGTGGAGAACTCTGGAGACCAGACTGGCGACTGACATCTCCACCTAGCTGGCCCCTCCAGCTTTCCTAAGCAGATAAGCAAAACATTTATTGCATTTAGATTCGACCTTTTTCTCCAAGGAGAACTTGGTTAACCCCCACCCTCAGTTAATTCCTAAAACAACCCTAAGAGGCTGTTACTGGCCCAAGGTCACCCAGTGAGCTTCATGATGGAGTGGGGATTTGAACCCTGACCTTCCACGTCCTAGTCCGACACTCTAACCACTATACCACACAGGATCCCTAGAGTCTTTCTGCTATGGGGCAGTGAACTTTAGTGTTGGTGCTGACCTTTAAAGCCCTAAACGGCCTCGGTCCAGTATACCTGAAGGAGCATCTCCACCCCCATCGTTCAGCCCAGACACTGAGATCCAGTGCCGAGGGCCTTCTGGCAGTTCCCTCATTGCGAGAAGTTCAGTTACAGGGAACTAGGCAGAGGGCCTTCTCGGTGGTGGCACCCGCCCTGTGGAACGCCCTCCCTTCAGATGTGAAGGAAATAAGCAGCTATCTTATCTTTAAAATACATTTGAAGGCAGCCCTGTCTAGGGAAGTTTTTAATATTTAATGCTGTATTGTTTTTAACACTAGATTGGGAGCCTCCCAGAGTGGCTGGGGAAACCCAGCCAGATAGGTGAGGTAAAAATAATAAATTATTATTATTTTAGGTCTGTATATACAGTGGTACCTCGGGTTATAAACGCTTCAGGTTACAAACACTTCGGGTTACAAGCTCCGCTAACCCGGAAGTAGTACCTCGGGTTGAGAACTTTGCCCCAGAAATCGCACAGTGGTGGTGGCGGGAGGCTCCATTAGCAAAAGCGCCTCAGGTTAAGAACAGTTTTGGGTTAAGAACAGACCTCCGGAACGAATTAATTTCGTAACCCGAGGTACCACTGTATATATATCTCCGAGCTTTCTTTAATCATCACATCTCTGAGCAAACGAAGGGCTGTGAGGAGTGCGAGGCTGAGTCGCATTGGCCACGTGCAAAATAAAAAATGGTCTTCCAGGGCCTCCATTACTTATCCAGACTGTGCGTCTCTATAAGCTTTTCCCTCTTTGGGGAAAAAAATGCTAGCCTATGTATAATTATGTTGTTTGTCAAGAATGTTTGTTCACATCTGTCTGCCGGCAATTTTTATAAATCAATTAAGCCTTCGACAGATACCATGCTGTCGTTTCTTTGAGTTCCCACAGATGTCGCTTAGTCATCAACCAGCATGAGTTACTTCGGAAAAACAATCCGCTGGTGTGAGCGGTTGACTGACTTGTGCGCGCATGCGAAGGCTAATTAAAACGTTTTAAGAAGAAGAAGAAGAGTTTGGATTTGATATCCTGCTTTATCACTACCCGAAGGCGTCTCAAAGCGGCTAACATTCTCCTTTCCCTTCCTCCCCCACCACAAACACTCTGGGAGGTGAGTGGGGCTGAGAGACTTCAGAGAAGTGTGACTAGCCCAAGGTCACCCAGCAGCTGCATGTGGAGGAGCGGGGAATCGAACCCGGTTCCCCAGATTATGAGTCCACCGCTCTTAACCACTACACCACACTGGCTAAGCAGCCCTTAACTGTGCGCATAAGTGGAAATGCTCCCCGCATTTCCTGGCAACCATTTGGTGGCGCGGCAAAGAGTCATGCACCTGTTTTAGAATAGGATCCTGTTCAGATTGGCCTGCGTTCTGTTTGGGAAATGCTAGTCTTAAGTCAGAGAATAACTGGTCCCTATCACTGTGAGCCTGAGACGGTCCACTACTGAACTTGGACTTGAAAGATGCCTGTTCTGGTAGCCAGAAGAATGGATTGAAATGTATGATCTGTTGCGGCGTGTTTACAGGGTCTGCAAGAGTTTCTGCAGCTCAGTCTGTAGAGCATGAGACTCTTAATCTCTCTTTCCCCCCCAAAATATTTGTATTGATTTTCCAATTTATAACATACAAAAAAATCAAAAACGAAAAAACAGACATTTATCCTTGCTATAATGATTCCACTTTTGTTAACATTGTTGAATGACTTCCTCAAATCCCCCTAGCTGAGTTTCCCTATACAGTGGTACCTCGGGTTAAGTACTTAATTCGTTCCGGAGGTCCATACTTAACCTGAAACTGTTCTTAACCTGAAGCACCACTTTAGCTAATGGGGCCTCCTGCTGTTGCCGTTCCGCCGGAGCACAATTTCTGTTCTCATCCTGAAGCAAAGTTCTTAACCTGAAGCACTATTTCTGGGTTAGCGGAGTCTGTAACCTGAAGCATATGTAACCTGAAGCGTATGTAACCCGAGGTACCACTGTACTCCATTGTAACAGTTTTCCAAAACAATTTTCCCCATAAAATTTACTTAGTCAATTTACATCTTTCTTTCTTCTCATTTTAACATTAGCATAGTATTTTACAACATCACAAATTTAAATCCTAGGCCTATGTGGTACTCGCAAGTAATTCTATTTATCTTATCTTAACAAAATTAGCTAAATAATTTCTTCCAATACTCTTGGTACTCCTCCTCCCTCTGTTCATGGACTCTTCCAGTCAGGTCGGCTAGCTCCCCAAAATCCATCATCTTCATCTGCCATTCCTCCACTGTTGGTACTTCTTGAAATTTCCAAATTTTGGCCAACAAAATTCTAGCTGCAGAATCTTAATCTCAGTGTTGTGGGTTCAAGCCCTCTCCTTGTCTCAGACCTGAGTCTCTGCAGCTCGAGAGACGTCGGTGGGTTACTAGACCCAGAGGCCGCCTCAGCCTCCCCTGACCCAACCGGTAGTGGAGCAGCTGTAAGTGATGGCCCAGCTGAAGGCAACGAGGTAATCCCCCCATCTGGAGCCAGGGCAGGCTCAGGCCCCTGACTTGGCCCAGCTGGTGCTTATTGCTGGGGAACCTGTGCAGACTGGGACTCTTCAGGATCAGGCCCCAGACTTGGTTCAGATGATGCCTGAGGCAAAGGATCTGGCTCAGACTGCATCTCCTCTGGTTCCGAGTCCCAGGCCACCACACAGACTATGGCAGGGTTGTTTGCACCTTGATCCCACTGGCAGGCCGCTGCGCAGTGATGCTCCGTTATGCACATGCCAAGGCGCATATGCTTCTGGGCCCCTGGGTCTTCACAGGCCAGCAGTATTTCAGTATTCTCCGATCTGTTGTGTGAAAAAGCATTCCTTCTTCTCCAAAGCTCCAATGGCTTCCCAAGCCTATCGCGGCGATCTTTGCCTCTTCATCGCTTCCGTTGCCATTCCCTGTGTCTGCTCAGATTGCATCCTTTTAATGTGCGATGGCAAATAGAACAGCACAAGGGCGCTCAGTGTGTGGAACTACAGCAGACACCCAAATAGTGCGTCGTCGTCATCCCTGCCCCCCGCTTTTAATACAACAGTGAAAAGAGTTCAGCTTTGATCTACCTTGCAGTAAAAAATAAAAAAATAAAGCCTTTTCCTTAAAAGGGGGGCGGGGGTTTGAAAAGAAAGCATTCACTTAGAATGGCGACAGTACATGTAATTAAGCAGGGATGGGCTCTAATTAAACTAAAATTGATAGGTGTGAGCGCACATAAATCAGCGCTTAAATAAACTAAAAGCAGATTGCTGTCATTCAATGAAAAAATCTATTGGTTTAAAGTTGTTGCTGCGTGTGTGGTTTTTTGTTTTTTTTACTTAATGGAATGCCATGCATGACAATTGGTGAAAGAAATGAACATTTTCCCTGGAAAAACAACAGCCACGAGGTTAATGAGGCCCTGGGTTGGTCTTAGAATGGAAGCAACTCATTGTGGATATTCAGGCGTGCAAAACTGGTAGCTCTCCCTAGAAAGTGCCGTGGAAACTGGTGTGTGTGGGTTATTTTTTGTAAAATGCTGTAACAACAACAACAACAATTTATTATTTATACCCCGCCCATCTGGCTGGGCTTCCCCAGCCGCTCTGGGCGGCTTCCAACAAAATATTAAAATACCTGTCAGGGAACTGCCATCGGAGCCTAGAGTGGAGGTAAGGCTCCCTAACGATGCAGGAGAAGGGACCAGCAGGGGGAGAGAGAACACTTCCTTGGAGGAAGGAGATAGGAGTGACACCAGGAAGCCAGGGGGAACTGCGGAGAGAGGGCTCCAAGACTCTTCCACAGAGACCAGTGGGGAGAGCACAGGACCTCCATTGGGAACGCCCACCCTGCGCAGGAGACTTCCACGCAGGGAGGCTAGGAGGAGACTTGGAGTCAAGGAGTTTCTATGTTGGAAGAAGTTCAGGAAACGCCCACTGACGGATTCTGCCAGCGACTGACACAGCCATGGAGAAAGGGCTGTCCAGCCAGGGAAAGGTTCAGCCAGGCTACGTTGCCTAGAACAGTAGCACCCTTTACGCACAAGCAACCCCAACAACCTTTACAATACCGTAATGTATCAAACATTAAAAGCTTCCCTAAACAGGGAAAAGAGCGAATGAAACATCCTCAAAACTCAGAATGGGAGCTCTGACTCAAATGCACGATATATAGATCACATAGCTACTGGGCAGCAATAGGAAAGACCCACAAAGTTTAGTGTATTGCTTCTAATGCCTTCATTTGAAAATGATTAATCTATCGTCTTGAAATATTGATCTTAACACTTCTTGGTTCTTCCTCATTGTTCTGTCTCTTAATGGCATTGAGGTGGTTTTATCATTTTATGGAATTTGTAGGGTTATAT
>JAXCMG010000038.1:3740693-3794107 GCA_034642415.1 Podarcis siculus
ACCAACCACTGCCTAACCAACACGTACTTCATCCACAATGGACAAAGATACAAACAGATAGAAGGAGCACCTATGGGATCACCCCTCTCACCGGTCATCGCAAACCTGTACATGGAACACTTTGAAACCAATGCTTTAGACAAGTCAGAACACAAACCCAAACTTTGGCTCAGATATGTTGACGACACCTTTGTAATTTGGCCACACGGGAAGGAAAAACTGGACAGCTTCCTCACACATCTCAACAGCCTACACCCCAAAATACAATTCACTATGGAAATAGAAGCCAACAACCAACTTCCCTTCCTTGACGTCCTAATCTACAAAAAACCTGATGGCTCCCTAGGACACACTATCTACCGGAAAAAAACACACACCAACCGCTACTTACATGCACAATCACACCACCACCCTGCACAAATAAACTCCGTAGCCAAGACTCTCATCTCCAGAACCAAACGCCTGGCTGACAAAGACCACTTGACAACTGAGTTACAGAATCTCTCAAATGTGTTAATTGCCAATGGATACCAGCAAAACAGGGTTACGAAGCTAATCCAAAAAGAAACACCCCCCAAAAACCAAGACACAGAAGAAAACAATGGCATGGCCCTCCTTCCTTATATCAAGGGCACTACAGATAAAATTAGCAAAATCCTCCATAAACACAATATCAAAACAGCCTTTTGCGCCAACCAAAAAATAGCCAATATCCTCAGAAACCCCAAGGATAAAATCCAGTTGGAAAACCAAGGGGTCTATGAAATACCCTGCAAAGTCTGCCCAGCCACGTACATTGGACAAACAAACAGACGAATAAATGCACGTATCGCAGAACACAAGAATGCCGTCAAAAAAGAAGATAAAACTTCCTCTCTTTTCCAACACATGAAAGAAACAGGACACGAAATTAATTTTGCAGATTCCAAATTGCTCTCTAACATGGAACATCACCACAAGAGAATAATCATGGAAGCCATCGAGATAGAGAAACACCCTCACAACATGAACAAGCGTGACGACACATCCCGCTTGCCAGACATCTGGAAATTAGCCCTCCCCACAAAAACTGACACCAGATCCAGAGGCACACAGAACGCCATCACCAATCAACCACACCAGACCCAAACCCAGACCCTCTCCACAGATAAATTACAGACACCATCCAGTAGCCAAACCACGATGGCACCTCCGGATGCTGCACCCCCCTGCAATCCCTACACAGATCTGGCTGGCACAGGCCACAAAACCACAGCTCGCCCCTATACACGAAGCCAAGCCAGAGCACAACAAAGCAGTACAGCCATCTTCTCAGAAAAACTCTTCACAAAGTTCAAGAGGTCAAGACACAAAAGCTTTAGCAACTAATCCACACCTAATGACCCACCTAAGTGGTACTCAGGATATCACTCAAGAAATCACTCAAGATATCCCTCAAGCAATTAAGGAACAAAAGAAGAAAAGGCACACTAGCCTGGGAACTTCCTCTCTGCCCAGAACATTGGAGGCTATACACCACACCTCCTCAACAGTATTTATAGGAACTCAAACACTGAGATCCTGCTCTGTTCCAGTAACAAGAAGCCGAAAGCACCAGCCTGAAGATGACGAGTGAGACCTCGTCGAAACGTCGCCTAGACACCCCAACTTTTACACGGGAAGACACCCGAGGACACCAAAACCTGCATTCCTGTACCCGTGAAAATCTACGAAAGCATATATATATATATATATATATATATAATAATAATAAAATAACCTTTTAATTGTATCCAGCATAGTGCTAAGTAACTCCTTGTGAAAGCAGAATGACTTCCGCTTTGCACAACCTCCATCTTGCACCCCCTAAACTTGCTCTGGGGGGGGGGTCTCCCAACCCCTTATGACAAAATTGGGGGTGATGTGGGTCATGCATGGGCAGTGGTGTGTGGAAGTTTCATTGCGCAAGTGGAAGTTGTTCCACTCACACAATTATTTGGATACCGCCACATGGCTCTTCATTAGAAGAAGAAGAAATGTAATATTGCTAACTAACCAGAGGTTCTCCAGATCTTTTGTGAAGCTGCAGGAACTACCGGTACATCTCTTGAGTCACATAGACAGAAATGACTCACTAGGTAGGAAAGGAAAAGTTTCCAGGTCTGATGCCTGAGGCTGGAAGTTGCTGTCATCCTTTGACTAGGTAGATGAATTTGAGAAAGGGGGGAATGAAGGTGGAATTGGGAGAGCAAGGTGTTCTCCAGCTTCCTTGATGGTCACAGTGACACACAGGAGTGCTATAGAGGCTAAGCACAGGTGAGTTAAATTGAATCTTGTCTGCATTGAGCCTGATTTAGCTCCTTTGACATGAGTCTGTTCTGAGCTGAGAGAAAGGGAGTTATGTCAAGGAGACAGTTAATATATCAGTGCGGGGGAGATATGCATTGTATCCACAGATTTCGCAAACTGGGGAAAGGCATATTTCAGTGGTCGAGTGTCTAGTTTTTAAAAAGTTTTTATTTATACTTTTCAAATTTATACATTTCATTAGTTTTACAATCAATTTCACATTTCAAAAATTTGTCTTCCTTCCCCCTCTTTCTGCAGTTCCTTAAATTTATTTTTTTAATATCTTCTGCATATACAAATTCATTTAGCTTGCCCATTTAATTATCTGCTGTAACTATATACTCTTATGAAACTGCAGGCTATTACAATAATCCTGCCGATGTTTCCCCAGCTTCTCGATTTTTCACCCATGCTTAGCTTCAGTTCTCCACAATTCCCCATCTGTGTGGTCACGAAAATACACCAGCGTTTTAGTGCAAATTTCTCCTAACGTACATATATTTGCATGCACTTCTGCCTAATACAGTGGTACCTTGGGTTACATACGCTTCAGGTTACATACGCTTCAGGTTACAGACTCTGCTAACCCAGAAATAGTGCTTCAGGTTAAGAACTTTGCTTCAAGATGGGGACAGAAATTGTGCTCCAGCGGCGTGGCGGCGGCAGCGGGAGGCCCCATTAGCTAAAGTGGTGCTTCAGGTTAAGAACAGTTTCAGGTTAAGTACGGACCTCCGGAACGAATTAAGTACTTAACCCGAGGTACCACTGTACAATGCATCTTGCATGTTATTTTCACAAATATATTTATTTCTCTGCACATTTTACTGCAACATGTGCATTTCTGCACAAATCACCTGACTGGAGAACCGCATTGCGAAAATTCAGAGAAGCACGAGTTTCTAAGAATGGCTGGGTTTCGTTCATGTATTGTGTTGTGTAGATTTGCCTTCAGAAGCGAACTGAGTTGAATTTCTCTCCCCCCATCCTCCCCCCCCCGCACCTACTCACGGGACATGGGGAACCATCTCTGACTCCTGCTTCGAGCCTTTACTCCTCAGGTGGCAAAGCATCTTAGGCCGACATTGTTTCGGAGCGAAGGAAATGCCATGACAGAGAGGAGGGAATTAATAAGCCTTGCTCGCCTCAGCTTCAGCTTCCATTAACATTAACCCGACGCATTGGAAACATGCTGCAGTTAGAGAGGTAATTACAATAAACAGATTCCATTTGGAACCCACAATCCAAATGTGAGGAGGGGGGGAAGACCTGCATTTGGGAGAATGTTGTTATTTGCCTGGAAAGTCAGAGAGACGTGTTGGCAGGTGATAGCTAGAGGGCCATTCCTCTTTTGAGCTAAGTTGTTTTTTCGGCAACTGTGTTATTCTGCCCTCCCTGCAAATGCATCTTTCGCCTTCTGCAATCAAGCTTTTGATAGCTGAATGCCACAAAGCTCAAGAGTTGTGTCTGTGATTAAGATGCAATGCCTCTTTCATTCAGAAAGAACAACAGAATTTGTAGAGTCGTTAATGAATGTTCCCAGCCCTGTGCCTGATCTGACTTGCAGCAGTTCCCAAACTCTCAGGTGGAAGTCTTCTCCAAGCTCTGATGGCAAAGGTCTTTTTAAAATGGAGGTGTTGAAGTTGGGTCGAGGGACATCAGTTTTTGAGCTATGGCCCCGCTCCAAGTGCAAATTTCAACACGGCACCTCCCAGTGATGTGCACCAATGCCAGGAAGCACTTATCGGCAGATCTGCTGCGATGTTTAAGAGGCACTTAGTCTGCGCTTTGGCTAAGAGCCCATCCACGTTTAGTGCATCCAAACCAAATATGGATAGGCCTTGCAGCCCTTGGAGGCACAGCAAATACATGCGCCAAGCATGTTCATCCTGGCCACCACATGGAACACCACTACACGCAAGGGTTGAAGGAGTTGGGTGCATTTAGCTTGCAAAAGAGGGGACTGAGAGGAGATTTGATAGCCATCTTCAAATATCTGAAGGACTGTTACATGGAAGATGGAGCAAACTTGCTTTCTCCTGCTCTGGAGGGTAGGACTCGAAGTCACAAGAAAGGAGATTCTGACTCAACATCAGCAATAACTTTCTGGTAGTAAAGAGCTATTCGACAATGGAACGGTCTCCCACAGGAGGCTGTGGACTCTTCTTCCTGGGAGGTTTTTCAGCAGAGGGTGGATGGCCATCTGTCATGGATGCTTTAGCTGAGATTCCTGCATTTTAGGGGCTTGGACTGGATGACTCTTGGGGTCCCTTCCAACTCTGCAATTCTATGATTGTCATCCCCACCCCCATCCTCATGGCTGGTTAGGATTATGTCCTCTTAGAAAGAAACACACCAGGCCTACTGAAGCACATCAAAGGAGTCTCTTTTCCAGTGATCTTATGCCACGGCACAATATAATTAGTTTTAATCATAGCATTGTCATTTTTCCTCAAACAGAGCAAGCAGAAATGGGGATCAGACATCCAGAATTTAATCGAATAACTTCCCTGCATCCACGGAGACAGGCTTTGTTTAGATTCAGCTGACCTCCCCGTCAACTCCTCAAAGTTAAATGAGCTCTTAAAAAAAAGTTTGGGGTTCTTCTCCCCCCCCCAAAAAAAAATCACCTGGTTAATATTGAAGAGCCTGGCCTTAATTGCTCGCCACTGGTAATCAGATCGCCGTAGCTATGGTGATGTCCTTAAATGGAATGGAATGAAAGAGTGGTTACAAACAATGACTTTCATTCATTCTGAAGGACTTGATGGACAACCTGATCATTTCATATACATATGTACTTAAGGTATGATGGATGTGGTTTTTTTTAAATAGACAGTGTTATCAATAGAGCCTGACGGCACAAAGTAAAAGAATGGAATGTAGGAAGATAGGAAGCTGCCTTATAGCAAGTCAGACCATTGGTCAAACCAGCTCACTAACCTCGAGGTTAGATTACTGCAGCACATTGTGCATGGGGCTGCCTCTGAAGCCAGCCAGCTGGAGACGTTAGTCGCCCAACCTGGCGACCAGACATCCCACTTCCTCTCTAAAGGCTGGTTTCCTGTCATGAAATGTGGCTGGCTCCTGGTTAGTTTCGAACACTGTTGGCCATACACAAAGTAGCTGCCATCAGTTGCTTTGGATGTGTTGCAAAGACTTAGCTTTTGGCCCAGGCCATCCCTGACCCATGAGTGCTTTTTTTTATTCATTGTTGTTTAGTCGTTTAGTCGTGTCCTACTCTTCGTGACCCCATGGACCAGAGCACGCCAGGCACTCCTGTCTTCCACTGCCTCCCGCAGTTTGGTCAAACTCATGCTTGTAGCTTCGAGAACACTGTCCAACCATCTGGTCCTCTGTCGTCCCCTTCTCCTTGTGCCCTCCATCTTTCCCAACATCAGGGTCTTTTCCAGGGAGTCTTCTCTTCTCATGAGGTGGCCAGAGTATTGGAGCCTCAGCTTCAGGATCTGTCCTTCCAGTGAGCACTCAGGGCTGATTTCCTTCAGAATGGATAGGTTTGATCTTCTTGCAGTCCATGGGACTCTCAAGAGTCTCCTCCAGCACCATGATTCAAAAGCATCCTCCAAATTCATTTCCTTTTGTTGTTGCATGCTTTTATACCACCATTTTACTGGGTTTGTGTTGTATTTTCGTTTCAACGATGCTCTCTCTTGCTTCTGTGTTGTACACCACTTAGAGACGCTTAAAATATTAAGCAGTTTATAATTGCTTTTAAATAAATAAGTGACATGGGGTAAACATGATATGGACTTATTCGAAATGTGAAACCGAGATACCGCATAGTGATTCTACAGGGTTACCCGAGCTTATTCTGTAACCTAACTAAAGGCACACCAGAACATTGACTTTGGTCACTTGCCATCTTTTGAAAGATGGTTAGGTTTGCACATCTTGCAAACACTTATCTTTTTGCCCAGGCTTTCCATGGACCCTGTTTTATGTGTGTAAATTAAGTCATTTCTCATTAAAATGCAAACAAAAACAAACATCTCCCCACCCCAAAAGGAAACTAGTGTGGCTCCCAAAACGAATTTTGCCTCTATGTTATGGGCCTGGTCTTAGTGATGTCTAGTGAAGACATCTGAAGGCAGCCCTGTTTAGGGAAGTTTTTAATGTCTGACGCTTTATCGTGTTTTTAATACTCTGTTGGGAGCTGCCCAGAGTGGCTGGAGAAACCCAGCCAGATGGGCGGGGTATAAATAATAAAATTATTGTTCTTGTTGTTATCTGGTACTTTCCAGATGTTTTGAACTACGTATAGCCCCCATCAGTGCTGTCCAACACAGCCATGCTAGCTGAGACTGACAAGAACTGTAGTCCGAAACACACCATTTAGACTTTGGATATACATTATGAAAAAACCCTTTCTGGGACACCACATTTAAATTCTTCCCTGGTCTCCTCACTGGCCCTAGTAGGACCAACTTGGCTAGTTAGCCCTGGTGATCATTTGATATCTACTGACTGGGGTTCCCACCCAAAAAAATGACCCCTGATTTTTTGAATTTTATTGATATTGATGCTGCATTTTATGTTGTATTTTTTGCCGTTTTAGGCTTTTTTTAAGTAGCATTTTAATCAATGTTTTATATTTGCTCTTAGCCGCCCTGAGCCCCGTTTTTAAACCGGGAAGGGCGGGGTATAAATAAATTATTTATTATTATTATTATTATTATTATTAGTGGCGCCAGAGCCAGTGATAGGTGGAGCCAACTAATTTTGCTCCCATCCACATCCCTGCCAAGTTCTATGAGGGCAACTCTGGGACTAAGGAGGATGAGGAGGAAGCTGACTGGTTCCAAGCAGACAAAAAGGCAGTCAAGTGAGGCCAGAATAAGGCCCCATTTGTTCTAATGGATCACCTTCTGCCTGAAAGTTGCAGCTTCTGCAAGTAGGAGATCCCAGAGATCTTGGCAAGAGGCAGCAGACATTACCCTAGTACCCTGGCGGTCCTCCATTCAGGATAACTATTGTCTGTCTGTGTCAATTTCTCCCACGGTTTCCAGCGGCACAGATTACTTTGTCCTGCCATTTGGCTGGGCTCCACAGCCCACTCATTCTGGAACAGGGTGGAGGAAGGGAGCGAAACGATTGGCTTTAATGGGATTACTCTGGAGCAAACGCGCCTAACAGCTCTGGGTGACCTCATTTGTTTTGCAGCATGTTCTGCCTGCGCGTTGCAGCCTCTTGAGGAGCTGGGGTGTTTTTTTACGGGATGGCTTCGTTTCAGGGGTGGGTGGAGTGAATGATTTGCTTTAAAAATAGCATTTGGGTAGCCTTGCAAATGCATTATTGATAACCACTTGCATTTATTATAGCAGAGGAGTGCTTGCAACCAGCGACTTCATTAAGGGCTCTTCCAGCTGACGGGAGGGGGAAAGGAGGGTTTTCATTTTCATTTAATTCTTTGGCATTGTATCAATTCCTAGTTCTCAGAAAACAACTTTTGGCAGAATTTGAATTGGGCCTTTCTGATGTTGCCTTTTTTGGTGGGGAATGAAAGTGAATTGCAAAGGCAGGGGTGAAATATCCTACACCTTCTTGTGTTCTCCTTGTAGTTGACAGCTCCCCCCACCATTTTTATTCTCCAGCAAAGTTCCAGAATGATGCTACAACATGTAATGTCATCCAAACCCATAGCCAGAAGGGGGCAGGAGAAAGAGTGGCTATCTTCCCGCTGGAGTGGTACCTATTTATCTACTTGCACTTTGACGTGCTTTCGAACTGCTAGGTTGGCAGGAGCAGGGACCGAGCAATGGGAGCTCACCCCGTCGTGGGGATTCGAACCGCTGACCTTCTTTTCAGCAAGCCCCAGGCTCTGTCCCTATTTTCATTGGAGGATATGGAGCTATCCAACCCCCAAGCCATCCAAAGGCAATCCTGTATAGGGAAGTTCTTTTATTAATGCTTGTTGTTTTATTATCTTTCTATATATAGTGGTACCTCAGGTTAAGAACTTAATTCGTTCTGGAGGTCCGTTCTTAACCTGAAGCACCACTTTAGCTAATGGGGCCTCCCACTGCTGCCGCACCGCCAGAGCATGATTTCTGTTCTCATCCTGAAGCAAAGTTCTTAACCTGAGGTACTATTTCTGGGCTAGCGGAGTCTGTAACCTGAAGCGTCTGTAACCTGAAGCGTCTCTAACCTGAGGTACCACTGTATGTTGGAAGCTGCCCAGAGTGGCAGAGGCAACCTGGTAAGATGTGTGGGGTATATATAGTAAAATGATCATTATGGAATGGGACGACCCTATTTTCATCGGAGAAACGTTGGGGGGTATGGAAGCACCGTTGTACAAACCTTTGTGTGTGAAATAGCAGAGGTGTGGCTGGAAAGTGTAAAGCCCCTCCCCACTGCTAGACGGAAGACGGATTGAAGAAAAGGACCTGTGAATTGGCCCTGCCCCCTAATTTGACCAATTGTGGCTAGGAGCAGCTAGGAGCAATGTGGAATCATAGATCTAAAAAACATTTAGACTCGTACATGCCAGCCAGCTTCCATTTTGGACTTGAAACCATCATTTTGGGCTTTTCAGAAGTAGGTAAAGGCAAGAATCGGGCAGGGGTAGCACCGGCCAGCAATGGCGAACACATACGAGTTGATGGAACTGTGCTCCAGCTGGAAGAAGAAAAAGCACTGCTCTCAGTCATTTTTAAATCCTCCGCCTTCAAATACATTTCCCCTTCTCCTAACCACAAGTATTCTATTTCTTTTTTAAAGTGGATAAGTTGCACAAGGGCACAGAGCACTGGAATCCACTTCAATTGTGCAAACCTAATTTTCCCGGAGGCATCCCTTGCGTATGTTGTGGGAATATGGCAGAGTGTCTGCCTGGTGCTTTTAGAATAAGCTTATGGCCGCTGACGCTGCTTGCCGGTTCTTCCTAATTTTTATATATTTGTATCGTGCTGCTGTTGTTTTCCGCATGGTAAATTGCCTCAAGCCTTTTGTTTTCGGTAGCAGGCACCTAACATAACAAATAAGCAATACAATTAATACTAAAACGAAACTCCCATCTGTAAGGCATGCTGACAGCTTGCTAGCAAATATTGTCTCCATTGTCTGAAAGTGGGTGTGAGGCCATTTCTTTATTTTTCATAAAGCCCTTTTAGTTGCTGTGAATATTTAGAGATGAAGTAATTGTTCCTCTAGATTAATGAGGGATACAGGGATTAATGCTCTCTTGTAACGTGGTGCCAAATGTCAACCCTCGCTTCCTTACCATGACAGACTTTCAATTCTATTTGCATTTACATCTTCTGCAATCTTAACTCCATCACTGTGGCACCTGCTTAACACTCGAGACCTGTGGAAGGTCTCCCCCCCCCCAATTATTTTGATTTTCCATAATTTTTAACAAATTGTGACCAAATTAATACAAATTTTATACAAATTTGTATAACCCCCCCCCAATGTTCCCTCTATTTTCCTCCCTCCATCGCTGCTCCCGGTGCAATAACATTTCCAACTTTCATTTTAAAATTTCACCCCTTCTCCCTCCACGTCACCTGTTCAGTTACCATTTTTTATACATTTTTATACTTTTAAAATACTTTTAAATACAATTTTATACAATTTTTATACATTTTTAAATAACCTGTCCTCAAAGTAGTGGGGCAGAGTAAATCTTCCTTTAGCTACCTATATAATAATCATTAATTAGGGCCTTTTCAGTGATGGCTCCGACCTGGTGGAATGCTCTGTCCCATGAGACCAGGGCCCTGTGGGATTTCACGTCCTTCCGCTGGGCCTGTAAGACAGAGCTATTCCACCTGGCCTTTCATTTGAATTTAGCCTGATCTTTTATTTCCCTTCTCTTCCCTCCCCCTCCCCTTTTATGAAGATTACCAGCTCTGACACCCCACAGCTAATTCTCCCCTGGCCTCCTTACTGGCCCAAGTAGGACCAATTCAGCCAGCTAGCCCTGGTGACTGTCTAATGCTTATTAGATGGATTTCCCCCAAATTGATTCTTGAACTTTGAATTTTATTGTTATTCATGTTTTTATACTGTATTTTATGCTGCTTCTACAATTAAGTTTTTAAAATTTGTTGTTAGTCGTCCTGAGCCCGGTTTTCTGAACTGGGAAGGGCGGGGTATAAATAAATTATTATTATTATTATTTAGTATTAATCAATTTTAAAATGTTTCTCTCTGGTACCTCTTGAATAGTTGTTGTTGTTTAGCCGTTTAGTCATGTCTGACTCTTCGTGACCCCATGGACCAGAGCACTCCTGGCACTCCTGTCTTCCACAGCTTCCCACAGTTTGGTCAAACTCATGCTGGTAGCTTCGAGAACACTGTCCAACTATCTCATCCTCTGTCGTCCCCTTCTCCTTGTGATCTTTCCCAACATCAGTGTCTTTTCCAGGGAGTCTTCTCTTCTCATGAGGTGGCCAAAGTATTGGAGTCTCAGCTTCAAGATCTGTCCTTCCAGTGAGCACTCAGGGCTGATTTCCTTCAGAATGGATAGTTTGATCTTCTTGCAGTCCATGGGACTCTCAAGAGTCTCCTCCAGCACCATAATTCAAAAGCATCAATTCTTTGGCGATCAGCCTTCTTGATGGTCCAGCTCTCACTTCCATACATCACTACTGGGAAAACCATGGCTTTAACTATATGGACCTTAGGTAAGGAATACCTGTTAGTTTTAATATTAGCTTGTAATGAGTCAGACCCATTGCTCCATCTAGCTCAGTATGCTGACGGGCGTCTCTCTCCAGAATTACCAGGAGATGCCAGTGATTTCAACCGGGACCTTCTGCCTGCAAAGCACCAAGCTAGGGCCTTTTCTGCCGAACAAATGCCTTTGCGTCAAAACAAATAATAAAAAAGCCTTCAAGGTTTGATCTTCTTGCAGTCCATGGGACTCTCAAGAGTCTCCTCCAGCACCATAATTCAAAAGCATCAATTCTTCGGCGATCAGCCTTCTTGATGGTCCAGCTCTCACTTCCATACATCACTACTGGGAAAACCATAGCTTTAACTATACGGACCTTTGTTGGCGAGGTGATGTCTCTGCTTTTTAAGATGCTAAACTGTCATTTAACGCAGCTCAAATGCAGATAATTGAGTCGGTGGTAGGTGAGTGGACCAAAGGGGTGATGTGTACAAGGATTGCTAGATCCCTTTATTGTAAGATGCATGCCTTCTCCTCCTGGAATGGATGTCCCTTGTTTCGACACTCTTTGTTTCCAAGGGACATAATGGATTCCTCTCATACATAATAGATGCTCCTCGTTTATTTCATAGGGCATAATGGATGTCAAGCACCAAGCTCTAAAGCATCCCTTTATTATGAAATTTTGATCTGGCAGCCCTTGGGGCACGTAACCTCTTGGCTGCCTGTTTTATTTGGTTTCACGCTTCACACTTTACTCTGAATGGGAGGAAGTTCCAGGACAGCCTTCGAGGGTTGGCTTTCGATATGAGGCAAGCCAGACGCTGACAAGACATTCTGGGTTGGCACATGGGGTTGTACACAAATACTGGGATTGAATCATGGAATTGTAGAGTGGGAATTTCAGCTAAAGCATCCATGGCAGATGGCCACCCAACCTCTGCTTGGAAACTTCCAAGGAAGGGTTTGACCATGTGGGAAGGAAATAGGTTACACTGGTAAGCCTAATAATAATAATAATAAAATTTATTATTTATACCCTGCCCATCTGGCTGAGTTTCCCCAGCCACTCTGGGAGGCTCCCAATCAAGTGTTAAAAACAACACAGCATTAAATATTAAAAACTTCCCTAAACAGGGCTGCCTTCAAATGTCTTTTAAAGATAAGATAGCTGCTTATTTCCTTCACATCTGAAGGGAGGGAGTTCCACAGGGCAGGCGCCACCACCAAGAAGGCCCTCTGTCTGGTTCCCTGTAACCTCACTTCTCGCAATGAGGGAACTGCCAGAAGGCCCTCGGAGCTGGACCTCAGTGTCCAGGTAGAACGATGGGGGTGGAGACGGTCCTTCAGATATACTGGACCGAGGCCGTTTAGGGCTTTAAGGTCAGCACCAACACTTTGAATTGTGCTCGGAAACGTACTGGGAGCCAATGTAGATCTTTCAAGACCAGTGTTATGTGGTCCCAGTGGCCACTCCCAGTCACCAGTCTAGCTGCCACATTCTGGATTAATTGCAGTTTCTGGCTCACCTTCAAAGGTAGCCCCACATAGAGCACATTGCAGTAGTCCAAGCGGGAGATAACTAGAGCATGTACCACTCTGGCGAGACACTCTGCGGGCAGGGAGGGTCTTAGCCTGCATACCAGGTGGAGCTGGTAGACAGCCGCCCTAATGAAAGCCAAACCCTAATGAAACAGTGTCCATCCAATTCCTTAAGATCCTTCTTTAAAAGAGCCCATGAAACTATGTTGGCAGTTTCCTAGATTCGTTAGTCTGCTTCCCCCCAAATCTTCTTATGCACAGTTAAGGGATTAAGATCACACTTTCCCCCACCAGCACGCATGCATGTCTCACCAGGCATCCGCATGTGGGCACAACATTTAAGAAGAGGGCATCTGCATGCAATATCTAACATTTTTTTTATTTATGCATTTGACTGATCATCCGCCCAGTGACGAGAGTCCTCCGGGCGATCGAGAAAGCAGAAACAAATTAAGAGTCGCAGTCGAAGTAAGGCAAGCATTTAAGAAGCAGCAAATGAAAACGACTATAAAATCAAAACAAATTCCTTTGGAACAGAGATCATCAAGAGATTAAAAGATTGCTGCAATGGTCAGCTGGAATAGAGAGGCGAAAAGATAAACATTTCACAAAGCTGAACGGCTGTGCCAAAACCAGAGTTTAATGTACAGCCGACCTTGGAATGCAAGTAAGATCTACCGCCGACAAGAATCACTGTTTTGTCTGTGAAAGGTCTGGGGGATCTGTATTTTGGTCATGTTCAGTTACGGTGCAGTATCACAGGACTTTGTATGAGACAGGGCTTCTGCAAAGGCTGAAGTTCGACAGGTGCAACTACTTCAATCTCAGCTTTGCATCGCTGGAGGGAAATAATAGCTAACGGGCATCCCCTTTGGAGGGGAAAAAGTCTCTGACCTGTATGAAATGTGGAGCCTCTGGAGACAAGTGGAAGTTTGTGTGCAGCCAGCGAAGTATGCCTACAAACAGCCAGTTCTTTAATCTCAGCATGTGAAAGTTGAAAGGGAGAAAGATCAGTTTTACAGAGCAGAAATGCCGGCTCTCGTTGACACGGTATACGCAGCGAAGAGAGGTCAAAACGCAAAATTCAGATTTTCAGTAATGCGGCCGTCTCTCAGTCATGCTGAACAAACTCCTCATTGTGTGCACATAACAAATGGACTTTTCTTCCATATTGGGCTGCAAGGCTCCTTTGTTGTCTTCCTTTCTCCCCCCCTTTTCCAGAGCAAACTTATTTGTTGTCAACAGAGCCAGAGGGAGGACAAAAAAAACCAAAAAACCAACCTATCGCTTTCCCTCTGTTTGCGTTCCCATGTGTCTCCTTTATAGTAACCCGGGCCATTGATAAAGTGCAGGATCTTGTTCCAGACCCTTATCTGGCTCCTGTTTGGCTTTGCTCTCTCCCTGCGCCCCACCCCCGGTGTGCTCTCCACCGCAACAACTCAGCTGTCCGTCTCTCCCTGTGACCTTGCACTGGGAGCCATTCTGTTCCTTCCCAGTGCCGGAAACTGACTTCTCCCCTCTCATCAGTTCAGCGTGCACAGAGCCTAGACTTTTGCCCCCGGGCTCCATCACCGCCACATTGGTATCGACACCGACAGCCGAGAGAACGTCTAGGCAGCAGCTTCCTGGGCTTGGGCTGCGATATTATCAAGGCCATCAGCTTGAGTAAGCTGTAACCACGGAGTCCCGTTACAATCTTCCATCCCCGGCCCATATTACGACACCGGGTCAGTCCCTTTGTGGCAGGCCTTGTAAGAAAGCACTGTCCTTGATAGGAGGGCGATAAATGAAGCCGATACTTCCTGCCGTACTTTGCATGGCACATATAAAATTACCGGCTGGGTGGAAGACGCTTTGCGATGCAGTAGCGTCAGGAAAACCAGGCAAGACTGGGACTAAAGAACAGGCTTGCAATGACCTTTGCTCTCGGGGAAGAGCTGTAGCTCATTGGCACCGATCCTGGTTTTCATGTTGAAGGTCCCAGTTTGATCCCCAGCATCTCCTGGTAGGACTGGGAGTGTCTCCCACCTGAAATGTTGGAGACACTCCTCTATTGATATTTTTACATTGCAAGGAGTTGGACTAGATGACCCTTGGAATTCTATGACTCTGGGGGGGGGGGTTGCATAATTTTAATTTTCAGGGTGTATAACAAAAATCCTGCTGTTGCCTTTTTAACATTCTAAATCTGGGATACTCAACATTGTGTCATTCAGACATTGTTTGACTACAACTCCCATGAGCCCCACCACCAAAGCCAATGCTCAGGAATTATGGGGGTTTTAGTCCAGCAAAATCCGGAGGGCACTGGGTGGAACAAAGGCTCTAAAGCTGTTTTCTTCTCACTCCACTAGCTTTGCTTGCACAGCAGTCAACTAACCAGGCCGAACACCTTTGGATGCTTATATGGCTGCTATCATTGTGGTATTTTAAACACCATACGCTTGTAACAAAGTTGAAACAGACCAGTCCGTGTATTACCCATTTGTTGCATCAGTTATCTCCTGCCACGTTACTCCACAGGACCGCACATGTCCGAAGGGATTGGCAAGTCTTCACAAACGTTCCCATATCGCTCTGGAGGAAAACCACAGCCTCACCGTCAGTTTTGTAAAAAGTTGGAGGGGAGAGAAATAATAATAATAATAATAATAATAATAATAATAATAATAATAATAAATTATTTGTACCCCGCCCATCTGGATGGGTTTCCCCAGCCACTCTGGGCGTCTTCCACAGAGACCAAAAATACACAAAAATGTCACACATTAAAATCTTCCCTGAACAGGGCTGCCTTAAGATGTCTTCTGAATGTCAGGTAGTTGTTTATCTCTTTGACATTTGGTGGGAGGGCATTCCAAAGGGTGGGCACCACTACCAAGAAGGCTCTTTGCCTGGTTTCCTGTAGCTTTGCTTCTCGCAATGAAGGAACCACCAGAAGGCCCTCGGCGCTGGACCTCAGTGTCTGGGCAGAATGACGGGGGTGGAGACGCTCCCTCAGGTATACTGGGCCTAGGCTGTTTAGGGCTTTAAAGGTCAGCACCAACTACTTTGAATTGTGCTTGGAAACCTAATGGGAGCCAATGTGGGTCTTTCAGGACCGGTGTTTTGTGGTCTCGGCGGCCGCTCCCAGTCACCAGTCTAGCTGCCACATTCTGGATTAGTTGTAGTTTCTGGGTCACCTTCAAAGGTAGCCCCACGTAGAGCGCATTGCAGTAGTCCAAGCGGGAGATAACTAGAGCATGCACCACTCTGGCGAGAGAGTCTGTTGGCAGATAGGGTCTCAGCCTGCGTACCAGATGGAGTTGGTAGAAGGCTCTAAAGCTGTTTTCTTCTCCCTCCACTAGCTTTGTTTGCACGGCAGTCAACTAACCAGGCCGAACACCTTTGGATGCTTATATAGCTGCTGTCTTTGTGGTATTTTAAGCACCATACGCTTGTAACAAAGTTGAAACAGACCAGTCCATGTATTACCCATTTGCTGCATCAGTTATCTCCTGCCACTTTGCTCCAGAGGACCGCACATGTCCGAAGGGATTGGCAAGTCTTCACAAACGTTCCCATATCGCTCTGGAGGAAAACCACAGCCTCACTGTCAGTTTTGTAAAAAGTTGGAGGTGAGAGAAATAATAATAATAATAATAATAATAATAATAATAATAATAATAATAATAAATTATTTGTACCCCGCCCATCTAGATGGGTTTCCCCAGCCACTCTGGGCGGCTTCCACAGAGACCAAAAATACACAAAAATGTCACACATTAAAAACTTCCCTGAACAGGGCTGCCTTAAGATGTCTTCTGAAAGTCAGGTAGTTGTTTATCTCTTTGACATCTGAAGGGAGGGCGTTCCACAGGGCGGGTGCCACTACCGAGAAGGCCCTCTGTCTGGTTCCCTGTAACCTCACTTCTTGTAGTGAGGGAACCGCAAGAAGGCCCTGAGTGCTGGATCTCAGTGTCTGGGCTGAACGATGGGGGTGGAGACGCTCCTTCAGGTATACAGGGCTGAGGCCGTTTAGGGCTTTAAAGGTCAACGCCAACACTTTGAATTGTGCTCGGAAACATACTGGGAGTCAATGCAGATCTCTCAGGACCGGTGTTATGTGGTCCCGGCGGCTGCTCCCAGTCACCAGTCTGGCTGCTGCATTCTGGATTAATTGCAGTTTCCGGGTCAACTTCAAACGTAGCCCCATGTAGAGTGCATTGCAGTAGTCCAAGCGGGAGATAACTAGAGCATGCACCACTCTGGCGAGACAGCAGGTAGGGTCTTAGCCTGTGTAGACAGGCTGGTAGACAACCGCCCTGGACACAGAATTAACCTGTGCCTCCATGGACAGCTGTGAGTCCAAAATGACTCCCATGCTGTGCACCTGGTCCTTCAGGGGCACAGTTACCCCATTCAGGACCAGGGAGTCCCCCACACCCGCCTGCCCCCTGTCCCCCCAAAACAGTACTTCAGTCTTGTGGCCTAGGGAAAAGGGGAGTGGCTACATAGTGGGTGGCCTGGCGGGAGCATCCTAAATGCTATATAAGGAGACCTGGAAGGGCTCTGGGGCCTGGGCTTCACCATCTCTGTCTCAGCCTCCCTTCGCTCTGCTTCCCCCATGTCAGAAAACAAAACTAGGAAAGGAATTGAGGACCGGTCTGAATTTTGCTCGTGTACTGTGGTTACAGAACCCCACGAGACGCCATTGCAATGATTTCTCACGGCATTGCCTGACAACTCCGGAGAGGGAAACACTAAACTCGCTACCGGAGCGAAGGCCCTCCGCTTTTGATTTTTAAACGCAAGTTGTCTGCTTTTTCGGAGCCGGCCGGTGCAATGATTTCCCTGTGCGATGTAATCTGGTTTATAGATCTGTATAAGGGTTTTTATGGCAGCACTTGATTATGCAGTGTCCCAAATGATTTATCAAAGGAGCTGATGTAAAAGGCCAGCAAGAAATGCTGGGGAAATTAACTACCTAATTCTTTCTGGGAAGTAAACAAACAGCTGGAGTCTCGGGAAACTCGGGACCCCAGTCTGGGAGCAGGAAACAACTTCTCGCTTCCTTCTCCCAAGTGACGTTCCTTTGTGTTCAGTAAAAATGTTTAACTCAGCATGGACAGGAGGCAGGTGAAAAGATTACAAGGGGGAGACAAAGTGTATGTCAGCATCCCTTAATTAAGAGCTGGGGAACCTTTTTCTTCAAAGGCCACAGGGCACTCTCTGTGGTGGCCCCTAAATTGTGGAACTTGATCCCCACAGAGGCACATCTCGCACCGTCATTGCACAGCTTAGGCACTCGAAGCATATATTTTTAGGACTTGCCTTCTTTTTGTGACTGTAAATTGTTTTAAACTCTTCTTAATACTATGTTTTGATGTTGTAACCTGCCCTGGAACGTTAGGGTGAAGGACAGGGAAGCAATAACAATAATGGTCAAGTTGAGGCTACACCTAAAATTCTAACCTGGTTGACCCAACTTGTAATCCAGGTAATACAGTGGTACCTCGGGTTAAGTACTTAATTCGTTCCGGAGGTCTGTTCTTAACCTGAAGCTGTTCTTAACCTGAAGCACCACTTTAGCTAATGGAGCCTCCCGCTGCTGCCGCGCCGCCAGAGCACAATTTCTGTTCTTATCCTGAAGCAAAGTTCTTAACCTGAAGCACTATTTCTGGGTTAGCGGAGTCTGTAACCTGAAGCGTATGTAATCTGAAGCGTATGTAACCCGAGGTACCACTGTAATGGATAATGGTAATAAATTATAGTGTGTTTCTGTAGTGCAATTCAGAACAGGAAAATGGCTCATCTTCTTCAAAAACTTCATTGTACTCCAGTACATCAAGGGCATTACACTTTCTAAATTTGGGGAAATATTTCTTTATCATGGTTTCCACTACTCCGCCTCTCCCCCACCCAAAAAAAAAAAAAATAACCCTCTGGTGGCTGCTGTCATATGCTCCCAGGTTGTCTTTCAGTATAATGAAATATTAACTTAATACATTTTTCTTTTCTGCAACTCGGATATATGTAGAAATATCGATTCAGACCAGGCGAGACAGTATGTCGTTCGTATAATATAGTATTTCATGAGGATGACATGAGGGTAAGTGCACAGGAAAGCGAAGTATTTATGGCCATGCATGGAATATAAAGATGGATTTGTACATTTGTTAGTGCAAAACCAATGCCTCCTGCATTGCTTTTCTGAGCGTATTAGTCACTAATCCCTTTCCCAGTGAATCTTCTTGTAGAAAAGAAAGAGAAATGGTTCTCCAGGCCATTGATTTTCCTGTAACCCAACCTTTTGCAGAAGCTTTTAGAATTTGCTATCTTGATACTGCTGCATCTTAAGCTAAGAACATTCCCCTACTAAAAAAAAATCTCTGGCCAAGTTGGACTGCTGCTGGATCAGGCCAGTGGCCCATCTGGGCCAGCATCCTGTCCTCACAGTGGACAACTGAGTGCCTACAGAAAGCCCACAAGATGGATCTGAATGTGACCACGTTCTGCCCTTTGTCATTCCCAACAATGAGTTTGAGAAGATAGGGGGAGCATTGCCATAACGGCCAGTAGCCATTGTTAGCCTTTGCCCTCCATGAATTTGCCTAATCCCCTTTGGAAGGCATCCAAGTTGATGCCCATCTGCTGCCCCTTGCGGGAGCTAATTCCGTGATTTACACGGGTGGCGCTGTGGTCTAAACCACTGAGCCTAGGGCTTGTTGATCAGAAGGTCGGCGGTTCGAATCCCCGTGACGGGGTGAGCTTCTGTTGCTCGGTCCCAGCTCCTGCCAACCTAGCAGTTCGAAAGCACGTCAAAGTGCAAGTAGATAAATAGGTACCACTCCGGTGGGAAGGTAAACGGCGTTTCTGTGCACTGCTCTGGTTCACCAGAAGCGGCTTAGTCATGCTGGCCACATGACCCAGAAGCTGTACGCCGGCTCCCTCGGCCAACAAAGCGAGATGAGTGCTGCAACCCCAGAGTCGTCCGCGACTGGACCTAACGGTCAGGGGTACCTTTACCTTTATGCACTGGTTGAAGAGGGCCTGTCTTTTATATGTTCAACATTTAGCTGCATTGGATGGCCCTGATTTTGGTATTAAAAGAGGGGGAGAAAAGCTTTATCCGCTTTCTCTATCCCATGCATAATGGCATACACATGTATCGTGTCCCCAAATTACATTCGTAGCTTCAAAACCAGGTTTGAGTGTTAGGAGAACTCACTCCTTGCTTTTCCCTTGGACCCAGAGACCCTGACTCATTCCAAACCAGAGATACCCCTTGCATCCAAACCAAGGAATACTGGTCCAATATCAGTTAACTAACTAAGAGAACAACTCAGGATTTGATTTGAGTTCGCAGAGCTGAAGAAGTGGCACAGTCGAGCAAGTGCAACAATTTCCTCTGTCAAATTGAACAAATCGAAGCCTGATTTCTGTGTAGCACAGCCTAGCAATTAAGTTTGTCTCCTTCGTTCCCTCTGTAATAAGTGCCACATTCATAGGGAGAGTTGGTCCCGTTCGCCAAAGGATGTTACGAAAAATAGGAAGATGCCTTTGATTTCCATTTGTATAGGTTTAAATTGTGTTACATGGGGTAAATCGGCTATAGGACTGGTTCCAGGAACCAGCCAAAATGGAAGCCAATAAATGCATGCAGAAGTAGGGATGTTGTGCAAGCAGTTCAATCATGCAAGATTGCTGGATTCTGCTGGTGGTGATTTCCTTTCCCGGTGTTGCTTGTGAAGTCGCCCATATAGTTCTTGGCGTTTTTGGGGCGGGTGTTGTTGTTATTGTTTAGTCGTTTAGTTGTGTCCGACTCTTCATGACCCCATGGACCAGAGCACGCCAGGCACTCCTGTCTTCCACTGCATCCCACAGTTTGGTCAAACTCATGCTGGTAGCTTCGAGAACACTGTCCAACCATCTTGTCCTCTGTCGTCCCCTTCTTCTCCTTGTGCCCTCCATCTTTCCCAACATCAGGGTCTTTTCCAGGGAGTCTTCTCTTCTCATGAGGTGGCCAAAGTCTTGGAGCCTCAGCTTCAGGATCTGTCCTTCCAGTGAGCACTCAGGGCTGATTTCCTTCAGAATGGATAGGCTTGATCTTCTTGCAGTCCATGGGATTCTCAAGAGTCTCCTCCAGCACCATAATTCAAAAGCATCAATGCTTCGCCGATCAGCCTTCTTTATGGTTTTGGGGCGGGTGGATGAGAGCAAAGCTGTGGTCCAAGCAAACTTGTCAGCACTGCCTTGCAGACATGCTGCAGTTTGTTCCTGTGCTTCCAATTAAGGGAAGCAAATGGTGATATTCAAATAGAGGGGAAGGGAAGTACTAGGCAACCTTTTCCCTTTGATCAGATGACAGCAGTGTTTTGTTTTCTGCTTTTTAAAACAGGGGATTTGCCTGATTAGCTAGCTCTTTAAACCCAGAGCAGAAGCACTTGCAGAGGCTGGTCGGGCATCACAATTTATTTATTTTTTAAAAAATGGGGGAAAGCAACGTGCAATTTCTCACAGCCGGAGATTTGGCTCAAAGGTTGTTTACACACCCTTCAATCCAAACGGGAAAGACCTTTTTTATTTGATCATCTCTGGTTCGGGAACAGGCGTGATGTTGCAGCCGCCTCCAGCACAAAAGCCACATTGCAGACCTGAAACAACCAGCAGCGCCTCATTAATATTAAAGCCAGGAGACGATCGTTAGTTAGTTTGTTTTGTATTGCCTACTGGGAGGTGGGTTGAAAATTTGGGGCATTTCCCCCCTGTCTTACAGCAATATTGAAGCAGCCCCTTAGCCTGGGGCTTCTCCCCTGGATGGACCTCATCTTCCAGCAGGCCTGGCTAGCATGCCCAGTGGTCAGAGACAATGGGAGTTGGAGCCCAGCAATGCAGGGAGAGTGTGGGCCTGGAGAAGATTATCTCGAGTTGCAACACTCTTTGAAGTGTGTGATGAAGAGCCCTGGTAGATCAGGCTGTTGACCTGTCTAGCCCAGTGTCCTGTTCTTACAGTGGCCAACCAGGTGCCCATGGCAAGTCTACAAGCAGGACTTGAATGTGGTTTCTTGCAACTGGTATTTAGACACAAGACTGCCCTTGACTTGGATGCAGTGAAAACCCTTGGTTAGGGAATATCAAAGCATGGTATGGGGATGAGGGACCAACTCCCTTCTCTTGCGGGGGCCCATTTAGTGCCATTGCCTTCCGTTAAGAGTTTGGGTGTAATTCTTGACGCCTCCCTTTCCATGGAGGCACAGGTTACAGCAACAGCCAAGGTGACATTTTTCCACCTTTGCCGCATCAAGCAATTTCATGCCTCAACCTGGCTACAGTGATCCATGCGACGGTCACCTCCAGGCTTGACTACTGTAATTCGCTCTATGCGGGGCTGCCCTTGAAGCTGTCCCAGAAACTCCAGCGAGTGCAGAATGCTGCAGTGAGGAGCATACTCACCCAGTGCTTTTCCAGCTGCACTGGCTCCCGGTGAAGTACAGGGTCAGATTTAAGGTGCTGCTTTTGACCTTTAAAGCCCTTCACGGCATAGGACCCTTGTACCTACGGGACCGCCTCTCCCGGTATGCCCCACGGAGCGCCTCAAGGTCAATAAATAGCAACACCCTAGTGGTCCCGGGCCCTAAGGAAGTTAGATTAGCCTCAACCAGAGCCAGGGCCTTTTTAACACTGGCTCCGGCCTGGTGGAACGCTCTGTCTCATGAGACCAGGGCCCTGCAGGATCTGATTTCTTTCCGCAGGGCCTGTAAGACAGAGTTGTTCCACCTGGCCTTTGGCTTAGAATCAGTTTGATTCCCTCCCCCTCTTTCTTTTTCCTTTCTCCTCCTGTGATGAGGCTGCATCCTAATGTTTTAATGTTGTATTTTAATCTTGTTTTTTAAATTGTATTTTAATCAACTTGTTTTTATTATTGGTTGCTAGCTGCCCTGAGCCCAGTCTTGGTTGGGGTGGGCGGGGTATAAATAAAATTTATTTATTATTATTATTATTTCAAACGTTTCGGAAGTCAAACGGACTTACGGAACGAATTCCGTTCGACTTCTAAGGTACGGCTGTATGTTTATTGGGAAATTATTTGATTTGTATGTTTGTAAAAGTGTTACAACTGAAAAATAAAAATTATTTATGAAGATACAGCTCTCCATTCAGAACAATAACAACAAGAACAACAAGAACAACAAGAACAACAATAATGGAAACATATACAAAACACATATGAAACCATAATAAAACATCAAGCATTAATAACTTCCCAATACAGGACTGCCTTCAGATATCTTCTAAAAGTTGTGTAGTTCTTTGTCTCCTTGACTTCTGATGGAAGGGTGCACCACATGGAGGGCGCCACTACCAAGAAGGCCCTCTGCCTCCATCTTTCATCCTGCTGGGCAAAAGGCATTATCACAGTTCAGGGATGCACTCCACCGACACAAAAGTGTTTGAGGAGGAAGCAGTGCAGGGCCATTGAGGGGTGCAACCTGGGGATAGGGGGCGTGGCCTGGAAAAGGGCATGATCTGGGAAATGTCCCAAGGGCCATAGAGAGATGGTGGCTACTTTCCCCCTTCCCTGGTCCTTGCTGCAACCAAGCAAGCCTCTGAGGGCCAAATGAACATACTCAAGAACTCTTCAGTCTCGCTCCCAGGCGAAGAAGTTCCCTTCTCCAAGGCCTGGAGCCTGCGACACAGTCCTTACTCACAGCTGCTTGTCTTCTCTGGTTTAGGGCGATGTCACGGGTGCTACATAACCATGCGATGACTCACAGCGTTGGCTACGTGATGACTCACAAAAGCTGCCGTCCTATATCCAGTTAAACCTGTAAGTAAGCCTCAGATGAGCTCAGAGGGGACTTATCTCTGAGTAGGGTTGTGCTGTGAGACAACTGATGGGGACAGCAATGGAAATGTGCAGAAGTGATATGGCCATTGATAACCTTAAACATCCCCCCCATTAATCCTCCACACCAGAGAACCCAGATAAACCCAGGGTGGCAATAACACATTGACTTGACTGCAGATATGCAGCACTGTGAACTGTTGAGCATGTGCTAACTACAATTCCATGTGGCTGGATATTATTAGATGTTTATTTATTTATGCCCTGTCTTTTTCTCTGACAGGGACTCAAGGTGAAACAGTTAAAAACATGGGGGTGAGGGGGACAATAACTAAAATAATAATGAAGCACTTGTATTCCAGGCCCTAAGAGATCTCAGCGCATTGTCTACCCAGCATGCACTGTTGATCCAGAGTATTGTTTTCTGTTTCGTGCTTTTGCCTTGCCTGCTTCCTATCTCATCCCCTCATTGCTACCCTGGAATCCTAGAATCCTCAACCCATAGAGTTGGGATCCTGAGGGTCATCTAGTCCAACCCCCTGCAATGCAGGAGTCTGTAATGCAGGACCCTGAGATAAAGAGTCTCATGCATGGCAAACATGTTGTGTAACCTTTCTTCTTTGACGATCACTCATAGCTGAGTAATATTGTCTTCCATGAACACGGTCTTAGCAGTGAGCCCGTAAGTGACTGTGGAGGCCAGTTCTAGATCCACACGTCCTTCCACAGTGGGGACATTGGTTCCTGGGCACGGTGAGGGTTTGCCAAGTGTGCCTTCTTCTTAGCACGTTTCTCCCTTTCATCCTGAGTTTGAGCATCTTCAAAGCCCATGACACCTTTGGTAAAGTCTGTTCTCCAGTTGGAGCACTCGCAGGCCAGTGTTTCCCAATTGTTGGTGTTTATACTACATTTTTAAAGATTTGCCTTGAGACAGTCTTTAAACCTCTTTTGTTGACCACCAGCATTATGCTTTCCATTTTTAAGTTTGGAATAGAGTAGTTGCTTTGGAAGACGATAATCAGGCATCCGAACCAGTCCAACAAAGTTGATGTTGAAGAATCATTGCTTCAACACTTGTCATCTTTGCTTCTTCCGGTACACTGGCATTAGTTCACCTGTCTTCCCAAATGATATGCAATTTTTTTTAATGGAATCTTTTGAGGAGTTGTAGATGCCATTTATAAGTAGTACAAGCATACAGTAAGGTTGGTAATACAATAGCTTTGTAAACAGGTGTTTTGGTTTCCCTGAGAATGTCCCAGTCCACAAACTCTGCACTTCAATTGTGAGAAAGCTGTACTGACAGAGCTTAGGCAATACTGGATTTCATCATCAGTTTTGGCCCTTGTGGAAAGATATCTGCCCAGGTAGGAGAAGTGATCAACACATTCCAATGTTACCCCATTAAGTTGGATTTGTGGCACTGCAGAGGGGCTTTTTGTCCTTGTTGGTGCAGCACTTCGGTTTTTCCAATGTTGAGCAATAGGCCAAGCTTTTCGTAAGCTTCTGCAAAGCTATTTAGGATGGTTTGGAGGTCATCCTCTGAGTGTGCACACACTACGTTGTCATCAGCATATTGAAGCTCTAAGACAGAAGTTATGGTAACCTTATTCTTTGCTTTCAGCCTTCTCAAGTTAAAGACCTTTCCATCTGTTGGATATATGGTTTCTACCCAGGTGGGGAGTTTCCTTCCTTTCAACAATGTATAGGATCAGGGGAATGAAAATAATGACTAGAGTTGGGGCGATAACGCAACCCTGTTTAACACCTGATCCCACTGTGAATGGTTCACTTTAAGAGCCATTGTTATCTGTGATTGTTGCTGTCATATTATCATGGAGGAGCTGAAGGATGCTCACAAATTTTTCTGGGTAGTTCAATTCTGCCCACTTTGAAGGCTTTGGCAGGTATCCCATTAGGTCCACTGGCTTTGCTGTTTTTCATTTAGTTAATAGCTGTACACAACTCTCCTGCTGCTAGCTCATTTCTAATTTGTTTTTGTAGAATTTGTGAGAGGACCTCAGCAGCTATGGGGGAGTTGTGGTTAAGGAGATGCTAGTAATGTTCCAGTGCAATGCAATAGCTTCTTTATCTTTTAGAAGTGTGGGACCGTTTGTTGAGCGTAGGGGGCATATTTCACGAATTATTGGTCCATAGATGGTCCTTGTGGCTTTAAAGAAACTCTGTGCCTTAGTGTTGGCATAGGTTTTTTCCTTGGTTTCTATCTCTTTGCCAGATCCAAAAAGCATTCCTTTTATTGTCAATAGTGTGTTCAATCTCACTATCATTCTCATCAAACCAGTCCTGCTATTTCTTGGTTTGGTATCCAATAGTTTGTTCACAGGCTGCAATAATGGATGTCTTTAGATTGGTCCAGTGTTCCTCAATGTTATCAGCGAACTCCGAAAGCAGTTGGTCCTTAAGAGTTGTTTGGAAGCAAACCGACTTAATAGGATCTTGAAGGGCTTGAGTGTTTATTTTGTTTCTTGGGTTCCTTCCTTGAAGCCTGCATTGAGGTATAATTTTGATAGGCATTGTGGGACCTATTAATCATGAAGGTCTATCAGCATTTTCACATACATGTCTCCTAATAAGCACATTTTTGCATGCAGTTCTAACATTAACATTTTTGCACTCATGTTCCCCTAATATTTTGCATTTCATTTTCACTAAAGCATGCATAGTAGGTGCCTTTGTTCCTAATAGAAGGATTTTTGTACATATTGTCTTGGTTGGAGACCTACACTGCAAAATCCAGAGAAGGGGGAAATTTTGAAGCGTAGCTGTTCTTCGGTTTGCATCTTGCTTCGGGAAGTGTGAATTAGGTAGATTCTCATTAAAATGCAAACAAATTAGAATTTCTGCCCAGTGGTTCAGTATCTTTTTATTCTGTCAGGCTTTTATTTTGCGGGGTACACATACAATATTTTTATGGTTTTTAAGCTGCTGGCCCTATCCCCTTTATTGCCACTGTTTTCATGGAATTAGAATTTTTATGTGTTATAAACTGCCTTGAGTGGTTTATTTATACCAGAAGGGTGAGATATGCTAAGTCAATAAATAAATAAAAGTCTGAAATGGATTAGGCGACTCTGCTTCAGAGGGAATTGGGTTAGCATTAACCCAATTAAAGTTGGCGACCCCACAGTTGCAATAGTGTCAAGAGAGAGGCTAGTAAATGGTTTTTATGAAAGTAATATCTAACACAAAGTTAAACACCCAACATTGATGCTGATTAGAGATGGGTGAATCTGTCACTTCGGGTTTTTCGCCGGTTTCTCCTTCCTACCTTAAGCTCAGTTCTCCACTTTCCACGTCAGTTTGTGATTATATATGTTTTGAAATCATCAAGAAATTTCACCAGTGTTTGGGTGCATATTTATCCCAATACACAACATGTTTAAAATGCAATTTTGGTTAATTTGTAAACTGCTTTGAGGTGGGTTCCCCCCCCCCCCTGCAGTCAGGCAGTGTATATATTTTAAGAAGCAAACAAATACACTGTCAGGGGTTCAGAGAGAGAGGCACAGATGAGGGAGGAGACTGAGAGCGAGGGGGAAGAATCACAGAACGACCAGGAAGAGGATGGCGATGACTGGAGGGATTCCACGAGTCTTTCAAGTGAATCGGAGGATTCCCAAAAGGGGGCGCCCGTGGTCAGGCCAAGGGGAGTTACAGGGGGGACTCGCCAGGAGCAAGGGAACAGCAGGGGAACCCCAAGTGGGAGTTGGGAATCAGGACCAGCTTCTCCACCGGAACGGAGTGAAGGGGGTGGAGTTTCCAGTGTGACAGGCGAAGCAGAGCAGGAAGCCGAAAGGGGAAGGAGATCGGGGCAAGGCGTCCTCTCGGAAGGGGCGGAGAGCAGCACAGGGAGTAGTGTACCTGTCAAGAGGAAGGTCAGAGGTAGCGAACGCGCGCCAAGTTCAAATGTGGAGGCGCGCGGAAATGCAGAGAGCCCGGAGGAGGAGCCTGGTCCCAAAGCACGCAGGAGGGGGGAGCAGTTGTCTGGGGATTCAGCGTCGGAGGAATCCAGGAGGAGCGAAACCCCAGGGGGCAGAAAGACCCTGCGGAAAAGGAAGGACAGGAAGAGGTGGACCAGCACAAGCCTCTTAAACTGGTGCAGGGGAGGGACTGACTCAGAGGGGACTTCAGCGGTCTAAGCGTAACAGACGTGGGGCTGCGCGCCTCGGCTGTGAACTGTACAATGCACTGCAATAAAGACTTCTGTATATAAAGAGGACTTGGCGTTGGTCTCTTGTGAGCTGGGACCTGAGGCAGCCCTGACATACACCTTTTTTTTTTTTTGGAAAGCATATTTTCCTAATACAATGCATGTCATTTTCACAAATGTGTGCATTTCGATGCACACTTCAGTCTAGTCTACGCATTGCCATACACACTGCTTGGCTTGAGAACTTTACTGCAAGATTCGGAGAAGCACAGATTTCAAATGATGGCTGTGTTTCAGTTTGTGCATTGTTTCAGAAAGTGCAAATTAGGCAGGTTCACCGCTAAATGTGAAATGAGTTGAATTCCGCCTTCCCCTCCCGGTCTGTAGTGCTGATCATAGATAATAAAATGGTAGAGTTGGAAGGGAATCTTTTACCCAACATGGGGCTTGAACCCACAGCCTTTAGATTTAGAGTCTCAAGCTCTACGAACTGAGCTATCAGATGCTGTGCTACTCAATAGGGTTGGGTGATACCTGGTTCTCAACATTGTGATATATCACCAGCTAAGCATTGTGATATACTGATATATCAAAAGGAGCTATGTTGGGTGGCTTCACGGTTTTCCCCACATTGTGATTTTTGCATAGCACTCTCTCTCTCCCTGTGACAGGGTGAGCTCCCATTGCTCTCTCCCAGCTCCTGCCAACCTAGCAGTTCGAAAGCACACCAGTGCAAGTAGATAAATAGGTACCGCTCTGGTGGGAAGGTAAACAGCGTTTCCGTGCACTCTGGCACTTTCACAGTCTTCTGTGCACCAGAAGCGGTTTAGTCCTGCTGGCCACATGACCCTGAAAGCTGTCTGTAGACAAACACTGGCTCCCTTCGCCTGAAAGCGAGATGAGCGCAGCAACCCCATAGTCGCCTTTGACTAGACTTAGCCATCCAGGGGTCCTTTACCTTTTACCTTACCATGATATCCTCCCCTCCAAAAGTAAAGGCAGATGTGTATAGAATGAAAATTGACTGGAAAGGCTTTTGCACAAGCTCTAAGACAGCCTCAACATTTACCATTGCTCCTCGATGTCTTAATGTGCAGTACATAATCCTTGCCCGTTTTGATTTCCTCACATCCTGTCCTGGAATGAACTGGAGATGCTATGATGACAAGGACTGCGGGTTCTTGCAGTGTTCCTGCATTTATCTCCTGACATATGGGAGGGAGCACGGTTTTGACCCCCAAGCCCACACATTGGGAGCACACAAGTAAACAAGCTAGCTCTGAAGGGCGAGAGCATTAATTGGAACACACGCGTAGCAGCTGGCGAGCAGTCGAAAACCTTCACAAATGGGAGGTCCCTGCCTCACCAACCAACGAAGAGACCATTGCTCATGCGGGGTCAGAAGAGGAAGCTGAAAAAGAGGGGGCAGAACTCTGGCACGTTTTGGCAGGTCGATGAAAACGACTCCCATTGTGGGAGGAAAAAAGGAAGTGAAGAAGGACCTCCGGAGATGAGAGTGGAGGCTGATCATTAGTTCCTTGTCTATGAAGGAATCCTCTTTTGGCAGCAGAGCAGACAGCAGCTAATAAACAGGCTGGTTGTTATCTTTTGTTCAGCACACTGTGTTCTAGTCCATGCGTGGTGGTTAATATCAAACCCTCATGGCACTGTTTTTTCAACCTTGAGTCGCCATGTGATGTTAAACTACATCTCCCACCATCCTTGGCTGTTGACTAAGCTGGCTGGTAATGATCAGGTGGTTGAAGAACATTGCTTGGAAGCAAAGCCCGACTATGATCGGTGGAGAGCATGTGCAGGATAGTAACCTGAGTCACGTATGGCACCTGCGTTTTTCATAAACAGTTCATTTATCATTTATGCCCACCTTGTGAAATAAGGTAAAGGTAAAGGGACCCCTGACCATTAGGTCCAGTCGTGACCGACTCTGGGGTTGCGGCGCTCATCTCTCTTTATTGGCCGAGGGAGCCAGCGTACAGCTTCCGGGTCATGTGGCCAGCATGACTAAGCCGCTTCTGGCGAACCAGAGCAGAGCACGGAAACGCCGTTTACCTTCCTGCCAGAGCAGTACCTATTTATCTACTTGCACTTTGATGTGCTTTAAGACTGCTAGGTTGGCAGGAGCAGGGACCAAACAACGGGAGCTCACCCCATCATGGGGATTCGAACCACTGACCTTCTGATTGGCAAGTCCTAGGCTCTGTGGTTTAACCCACAGCGCCACCCGTGTCCCTTTTACCTTGTGAAATAAGAACAGTACAAATTTCCTGTGACATGTCTCAGCTACAGACTTCATGCTTTGCATGCCCAGTCATTGGCATCTCCAGTTTTCAAGCCCACAGGGAGCAGCACTGGGAAAGAGATGCCTGCCTAGATACTACTGCTACTTGAAACAAAAGATCCTGGATGAAGTGGACTTACAGTATTGGCTACTGGAAGGAGGCAGCTTCATATACAGTGGTACCTTGGGTTAAGTACTTAATTTGTTCTGGAGGTCTGTTCTTAACTTGAAACTGTTCTTAACCTGAAGCACCACTTTAGCTAATGGGGCCTCCCGCTGCTGCCGTGCCACCGGAGCAAGCCCCAGGCTCTGTCCCTATTTTCATTGGAGGAGATGGAGCTATCCAACCCCCAAGCCATCCAAAGGCAATCCTGTATAGGGAAGTTCTTTTTTTAATGCTTGTTGTTTTATTATGTTTCTATATACAGTGGTACCTCGGGTTAAGAACTTAATTCGTTCTGGGGGTCTGTACTTAACCTGAAACTGTTCTTAACCTGAAGCACCACATTAGCTAATGGGGCCTCCCGCTGCTGCTGCGCCGCCGGAGCACGATTTCTGTTCTCATCCTGAAGCAAAGTTCTTAACCCGAGGTACTATTTCTGGGTTAGCGGAGTCTGTAACCTGAAGCATACGTAACCCGAGGTACCATTATATTCATGTGTTGTTGTTCCATGATGTGATATTGGGAAGTTGTGTTGTTGGTCTTGAAAACAGGGGTATCCTGAGTTGAAATTGTTGTTGCTCAATGCCTTTATAAATGACTTGGTTGAAGGTATTGGGGGGATGCTCATCAAATTTGCAGAGGACACTAAACTGGGAAAGAATCGTCTCCAGACAAACAAGCAGAAGTTTCTTTGGTTGTTATTCTGAAGATTTATATCCAGCTTTTCATTCCAGTGATTCTAATGGCAGCTTATATGCAACATGCAACAAGACATGTTTACAGCATTTAGTGTCAATTTGGGCCACATCTAGGGGTCTTGGTGGACGACAAACTTAACGTGAGTCAACAGTGTGATGCAGTAGCAAAAAAAAAGCAAACACTATTTTAGGCTGTGTCAACAGATGTCTAGTGTCCATATCAAGGAAAATAATAGTCCCACTCTATTCTGCCTTGGTCAGACCACACCTGGAATACGGTGTCCAGTTCTGGGCACCACAATTTATGATGGATGTTGACAAGCTGGAAGGTGTGCAGAGGAGGGCAACCAAGATGATCAAGGGTCTGGAAGCTAAGCCTTATGAAGGGCACTTGAAGGAGCTGGGTATGTTTAGCCTGGTAAAGAGGAGACTGAGAGGAGATATGATAGCCATCTTCAAATATCTGAAGGGCTGTCACATGGAGGAGGGAACATGCTTGTTTTCTCCTGCTGTGGAAGGTAGGACTCAAACCAATGGCTCAAGAACGGAGATTCTGACTAAACATTCAGAAAAACTTTCTGACGGTAAGATCTGTTCAGCAGTGGAACAGACTCCCACGAGAGGTGGTGGACTCTCCTTCCTTGAGGGGTTTTAAGCAGAGGTTGGATGGCCATCTGTCATGGATGCTGTAGCTGAGATCCCTTCATTGCAGGAGGTTGGCTAGATTACCCTTGGTTTCCTTCCAACTCTAAGATCCTGTAGTCAGATGTCTTGCATCCAGGTGAGCACTATTCCAGGCTTCCTCAAACTCGGTTCTCCAGATGTTTTGAGACTACAGTTCCCATCATCACTGACCACTGGTCCTGCTAGCTAGGGATCATGGGAGTTGTAGGCCAAAAACATGTGGAGGGCCAAGTTTGAGGAAGCCTGACCTATTCAAAATCCAATAAGGTCATCAGTTCATGAAAGCTTCCTCCATGTGTATATTTATTGCTTCCAGGACTGGGGTGCCAGTTCACATTGCTGTTTGCTAATAGCGACAAGCTTCCTGGAGTCTCTGTGAAATCACCTGTAGCCAATGGCTTGTATCCAAAGTAATACTATGTGAGTGTTCTGTCCATGGAAGTATTTCTGGCTGTGCAATGGAACAATCTCCTAAATCTGTTTTAGGGGTTTGGGGAGGGCACTGGGAGGAAACTCCCATTGCGCACATGGAAATCATTGCATGATTGGGACCCAGTGTGAATGGGAAGATGTTTAATGCGCATTGACTTTTATCAGCTTGCATTCCTAACCCTTCCAGAGTCAAATATACACACGCAACCAAAGACCGTTAGGAATGTCCCTGCGTTTAAATGCATGCAACCCGTAAATTGTTCAGTGTTGTGAGCAAACTGGAAAACAAAACTGGAGAGGAGGGTGGAGGGAGAGAGAATTGGCTAGACTTGTTGAAAAGCATTCCTTTCGTTCCCATAATCAAGATAGCTGCAGGGTAGCAAAACTGAAAATAGAGTGTTAGGTGATATTTGCTCTCATTACAAAGATTGATTTTTTAATTAAAATTAATTTAAGTTTTAATTAAAATGAGGGGCGATGTATGCTGGCATTTCCAAGAACACACTAATGTTTTGAATTCACGTGGCTCATTTTGATAACAATGCCGGGTTTTCCTTTGCTCCTGAGTTCTGTCGGTCAGTGTAATGGGAAACTGTGTGCACTTGATTTTCAAATGGCACTTTTTATTTATTAATTATTATTATTTCTTTAATTTCTATACCGCCCTATACCCGAAGGTCTCAGGGCGGTTCACATAAAATATCAAATACATAAAATCAAAACAAAACCAACAACCCAATAGAAAAACCCAAAAGAGCGAGCATTTTTTAAAAAGGGTATAGGATATAGATCAAGTCAGGCAAAGACCTGGTTGAAAAGTAACGTTTTTGCCTGGCGCCTAAAGGTATGTAGTGAAGGTGCCAGGCAAACTTCCCTGGGGAGAGCATTCCACAGAGGGGAGCCACTGCAGAGAAGGCCCCGTTCTCGTGTTGCCACCCTCCTGACCTCTTGCGGAGGAGGCACACGAAGAAAGGCCTCAGAAGATGATCTCAGGGTCTGGTAGGTTCATATGGAAAGAAGCGATCCTTGAGGTATTGTGGTCCTGAGCCTTTTCCTTGAGAACATACCTGGAGGAGGCATTCCAGGTCAGGTGGTTGGTAGCATCACTTCCATCACTTGAAGAAGGGCCGTAACCCAGTAGTAGAGTACCTGCTTTGCAGGTCAAAGGTCCCAGATTCAGTTCTGGGCATCTCCAGCTGGACTGAAGGAGTTCCCATTCTGAACCCCTAGAAAGCCAATATTGGCCAGGGTAGACAAAAGTGACCTTAGATGGACCAATGGTCTCATTCAGTATAAACAGCTCTGTGTGTGGTTTTCCCACAATGTAGGGATCCAGCTGGAGGAGAAGAGACCCTGCTATTGCAGAAGATCAGCCCCCAACATGTAGTCCTGTTGGAATGGAGGTGGAGAGCTGTGCAGAGGGAAGGTGGAACCAACAGGCTCATTCCCTCTGTCTCTCCTTCTCTCTCACACTCACACACACACAAACACACACAATTCTATCAGGTGCAGGAGAATGACCATGTTAGCCCTCTTGCCACCAGCATGCCCACGGTGCCCATGGGGAAACAGCCAAGATACAAGTCGCTGGGACCTCTGGAGAGGTTGGGAGAACTCACACAAAGCCTTTCCCAGGCACTGAATAAGTAACTTTATTGTGTCTCTAAGCTCATTTTATTTGACTTTTCATTTAATTTTGCTTTGCTGTTCACGAGCTGCATCGTATTAAATATTTACTATTCTGGTTATATTGTCAAGATGCACTTGACGGTCTTATGGTAATCACCACTCAGCCTTTCAGCAGAGACTGTCTCTGTGTTTATACAGTTCAGGGGACAGTGATGAACCCCCACATCTAGCTATCACCACCAAGGGATACATCTGTCTTTTTCTGATCTGTTTGCTTGCCTGTTCTGTTTTGTTTCCACAGTAATCACACACACATACACACATATGTATGAAAATGCATATTTAAATTTGTATCTTGGACATATTTGCTCCCTAAAATATGCATTTCTAAAGACGTTGCATCACAAAACACACATTTTTTTCAGTATTTTTTTCAGCTGATAAGTTTTTCAAGCTGTGAACTGTGTCACAAGCAGGGCTGTGCTGAAATCTGTTCTTCATTGTTGTTGTTTGTTACAAGCCTCCTTCCTCTGACAAAGAGGAGTGGGCAAAGGCTTGGCGGATTTCATGTGAATGGCAAGGAAGAAAAAGAGGGAAGCATAAAGAGACAGAAAGAGGAGTGAAGGATGATAACCTTGTGCTCAGGAACCAAATGTGGCCCCTGGGCTCCTTTATCAGGCCCTTGGGACTTTCCCCTTACTTGCAGGGGGTTGGACGAGATGACCCCCAGAATCCCTTCCAGTTCTGATTCCTCAGGCCACATCCTTCACCAGCTCTCCTTGGCTGATTATGCCTGGCTAGAATATTATTGTTGTTGTTTAGTCGTTTAGTCATGTCCGACTCTTCATGGCCCCATGGACCAGAGCACGCCAGGCACTCCTGTTTTCCACTGCCTTCCGCAGTTTGGTCAAACTCATTCTGGTGGCTTCGAGAACACTGTCCAACCATCTTGTCCTCTGTCTCCCCTTCTCCTTGTACCCTTCATCTTTCCCAACATCAGGGTCTTTTCCAGGGAGTCTTCTCTTCTCATGAGGTGGCCAAAATATTGGAGCCTCAGCTTCAGGATCTGTGAGCACTCAGGGCTGATTTCCTTCAGAATGGATAGGTCTGGTGTACTTTTCCTATTATTTATTAAATTTATTAAATTTGTATGCCACCCTTCATTCAAAGATCACAGGGCACCTCACAACATAGTATGTTGACTATGTCATGAAACTCAGATAGCACCTCTTGCTTGCATGGATGGAGCACAGAGAGAAGGGTGCCCACATGTGTAGAAACTACCTTATTGTAGAAATGTGAGACCCACAGTCATTGCCCCGCCTACTTTTGCTTCTGGCTCCAACCCTCCCCTAACATGTTGTCAGGAATGAGCCAGCTCCAAGCGAAGGTTACACACTCTGCTAACCCAGAAATAGTACCTTGGGTTAAGAACTTTGCTTCAGGATGAGAACAGGAATCATGCTCCAGCGGCGCGGTGGCAGCGGGAGGCCCCATTAGCTAAAGTGGTGCTTCAGGTTAAGAACAGTTTCAGGTTAAGAACGGACCTCCGGAACGAATTATGTACTTAACCCGAGGTACCACTGTACACACACACACACACACACACACACAGTGGTACCTGCGGTTGTGGATGGGATCCATTCCAGAGCGCCGGCCGGATCCCGAGATTTCCGCAACTGGAGGTGTCACTTCTGTGCATGTGTGCATGGCGAAACCCAGAAATATACTTCTGGGTTTGCCGCGTACGTATCCCGAAGGATATGTAACCGGAGGTGAACGCAAGCGGAGGTACCACTGTATATGTTTAAAGAGTTAAGTCATGATTTCTGTTATGGTGCCTTTATTCTAGGCCCACTGGATCAGAAAGCCGTTTTCCAAACCGTTTAATCCTTCTGGAGGAGGAGAGGCTGGGGGATGGATGAAAGTAATTCCTACTTTTAAAAGTTGAGTTTTAAAAGTAGAATACCCATAAAAGTATGTCAAGGGGTTAAGAAGGGATGGCGCATTTTCAATTACGGGTCGTTATGGGAAGTTCCCTTTTGTTAAGCAAACAGTAAAACCGATAGTTTCCTCTGTAACGAAACATAAAGTGAGTTTGCTTGAATCAGTAAACTTAATGGAGGGTATTATACAAGAAACGGGTCCTTGAAAATCTGGCTTGTTTAACAAGCCTCCAACCCCCGCCCCAGGCCTATGACATCCCCATTGGAGAAGCATAACTTGTTAAGAGGAAAGTCACCTCCAACCTTCTAAACAATCAAGGTAATTTTATGAAGTTGAACATTTCTCAGAATTGCTGACCATTGCAATTAAGTTGGCGCTCATCTGACCTCTCCTTGATGGATGCAGTTGTAATACTTATGGGCAATGTTTTTGTTTTAAGAAAGTACTCTCTTTTGGAAGGTGTAGTTGGAAAGTTGACCATAGGCCTCAATCAGTGCCGGATGTACGTATAAGCTAAACAAGCTGTAGCTTAGGGCCCCACTCTCTTGCGGACCCCCCAAAAAATTAAAGGAAAGAAAAATGTACATTTCCAAAACATAAGATAAAAAACAAAGAGAATAAAACCTACAGACGGCAATAGTGTTTTGTGTTGTGTAGGCTCCTAGGATGTAAGTAATAGGCCCTCAAATGCTAGTCTGCTCCCTAAAATATCACTGGTTTGCTCATTTCTATATATAGGGTGCCTCCATTCTGCATGTGCAAATGGCTTTAGATACTTATTTGGTCCATAAATTATCATATAGCATATGTTGTTGTTTAGTCGTTTAGTTGTGTCCGACTCTTCATGACCCCATGGACCAGAGCACGCCAGGCACTCCTGTCTTCCACTGCCTCCCACAGTTTGGTCAAACTCATGCTGGTAGCTTCAAAAAAACTGTCCAACCATCTCGTCCACTGTCGTCCCCTTCTCCTTGTGCCCTCCATCTTTCCCAACATCAGGGTCTTTTCCAGGGAGTTTTCTCTTCTCATGAGGTGGCCAAAGTATTGGAGTCTCAGCTTCAGGATCTGTCCTTCCAGTGAGCACTCAGGGCTGATTTCCTTCAGAATGGATAGGTTTGATCTTCTTCAGTCCATGGGACTCTCAAGAGTCTCAAGAGTCTCCTCCAGCACCACCATATAGCATATATTCAACACAAAAAACAGTGACAATTTGTTGTTGACAAAGGACAGCTGAGCTGAACACATAAAGGGCTCCATTACCTTCAATAGCTTAGGGCCTCATGAAACCTAAATCCGGCCCTGGCCTCAATATTCAATTTGGCTGACTGGAAGCATCTCATGCATCCAGGTTGTAGCCCCTGACCTCAAGGATACATCCCTTATTCCATACCTTCACCATCAGCTCCAGTGCAAGATGAGGGTTCTTTACACCATTCCGCCCACCCTAGATGTGAACAGCAGGATCCCACATTCATGAACCTTCACTGCCAGGCATTTTGGACCACAGCTGCCATCAGCCTTCACCCAGCACAGCTGGAGGGTCACCAAACTGACATAGGAATGCCCTTGACAAGTAGGATTCGAAAGGTGATTAGGGCATTTTGGATTTTTCAACTTTCAGATTCCAAAAATGAGAGGTGCTGAACATGACTTGGGAATTCAAAAGATACTTTGGTTAGATTAATATAATTTAGTTTTGCTTGGTAAGCGGAATGTGTGTAAAACTGCATAGAAATCATTAAAAATGAATGCAGTTGTTGTTGTTTTAAGCATTATCTGACATTTTCCAAAAGGAAACTTAAATTGTTTTGGTTTTCCGAAACTAATTTATGTGCTTCTTCATCAAACGTAGACTTACCAAGATAAATGTTGTCCATTCACAAAAATAGTAGCAGATTTGAATCCCTCCTACTCAATTTCTTCACCACTTTCAATGTGTGACAGGGGGATAGGCCCTGCTGCAATATCCCAGTACCGTCAGGATACCTCTTTTCCAGTTCTGGAATAACTCTCTTTCGGAGAACCTCAATATATTGTGGCGAGCGCATCATTCCTTCAATTGGCTGCAGGCTTCCGACACCATAATAACTGAAGCAGCCCCCAAAACGCCTTCTTTTGTGGGTGCTTGACAGACTGATTGATGTGGCATAGAAAACATGCTTTGTTTTAGTTAATTTGCACAAGGGTGTACAAGTGGAACTGGAGCGAAGCCTCTTCTGGAGAGCAGAGGGTGAAAGAGCCCTTTGCTCTGTATCTTGAGTCAGGTGAGAGTGGTTCAGCGGGCAGAGCAAAACTCTTCACCTTTGCTCAGCTCAGAATACAAATCATGTTAAAATCCAGCAACCAGCCAGGGCTCTTACAGTCTTCAGAGTGCATAACACACTACGCAGCTCAGTCTTGTTAAAAACAATATATGCATTTGAGGGGGGTGTGGGTGCCCGCACATATGTTGATGCAACTGTCATCTTTTTATTTATCTTCTTGGGAGTTATTTCATTTTCGTGAATTGGTGTTTACGACAATGCTGAGATGCAATTTGAAAGCAAAGAGCAGGATCGGCTAGGGAGGGGACCCGCAGATATCGCTCCGTGCTCGCGAACTGGCTTGTTTTCATGAATCGATGCTTACCCTTTTAATTTTATTTAGTTATTTAAATTTATTCCCCGCCCTCGCCCATCGCCTCAGGGTAGCTCCTGGTTTTGGAAATGGGAAAATTAATTCCTTGGCTCAATCTAGTGAGGAAGTTGAAGGCCCAATATTCATGACATGCATTTATTACCCCAGCAGAACAATGGCAATTAAACATGGGCTCGTCAAAGATGTCCTGAATGTCAGAGAGTATAGCGCTTCAAAAAGATGTCTGGGAGAGTTATTCGGGACCGAGTTTTATATTAGAAACTTAGCATGAGCCGCCAAAACCGTGTCCCTTGAATGTACGCAAGATTCCTGTAACATCTGCAATTGGAGGCGTCAAGTCAATGCCTGAAGGATGCAATGGTTTTCAAAAGTCAGGGCTGGCACCCGCTTTGAGGGAGTCCTGGGCAACAGTGTCCTCCCATGGCTCCCAGTGCACCCAGCTGGGATTACCTGGCTATGGTGGCAGGGTTCCAAGCAGCATTGTGGAGTCGGATCTAGACACTCTTTGAATTTACCACCATGTCCGGAGTGATAATAGGTGACATTGTGGGAAATCAGAGTGGTGGATGGATGCAGCCATCTGGCAGTGCTCAGTGCTGGTCCGGGGGGGAGGGGGGGTGGAGATTAGGGACTGAGCAGGCACCAGCCTTGTCAGGGTGTTGGAGTCCTGTCAGCTGCCCAAGGGTGCCAACTGCTGGTGCCAAACCTTTCCACATGTATTTATTTTTCCTGTGTGCGCAGTCACAGTTTTGCATACTGTTCTAGGGCAAATCATCTGGGTGTCAGGCTTGGGGTGGGGGGTTATATCCTCCCCCGGCAGCATCAAGGATCAAGGCAGAAGCAATAAAGTTCGTATTTATGGTTTTATTCAGTTCTCGTGGCGCAAGACAAAGAATCCAGTCCTTAGCTCCATAGTGACATTGCTCACTCTGAGTTCTACCAGCCAGCGTGGTGTAGTGGTTAAGAGCAGTGGACTCGTAATATGGTGAACCGGGTTCGCATCCCCGCTCCTCCACATACAGCTGCTGGGTGACCTTGGGCTAGTCACACTTCTCTGAAGTCCCTCTGAAGTCTCTCAACCTCACTCACCTCACAGAGTGTTTGTTGTGGGGGAGGAAGGGAAAGGAGATTGTTGGTTGCTTTGAGACTCCTTAGCGTAGTGATAAAGCGGGATATCAAATCCAAACTCTTCTTCTTCCTCTTCTTCTTCTTTCCCCTGCAACAGCCTGTGGCCCTATGGGTGGCCTCAGGGTCAAATGTCTTTGAGCTCTTTGCTCTTGAATTCTAAATGAGCAGCCCGTACGTGGGGGTGGTGGCACTTCTATGCTTTCCAAGGACGTCTCTGCTGGCAATTCTCCCTCTCCTTCTCTTAACGCCTCGTAACTTGGCAGCTCTGGGTTCTGCTGCAATTCAATCCTGTCTTTCTCTTCTCTTGAAACTACTGGAGAAGGAGGGACCGATCCCCCAACTCCCTTTCCTCCTCCAAGGGAAGCAAAGGAGGAGGAGGAGGGGGTGATTCCCAGCCCTCCCCTTCAGTCCAGTCCCTGACGCTGGGTTAGGCTCACTTGGGAGGGCCATGGGATTTTAATCTCACACTTCCGCACACTGGCAGAGAAGGCGTTCATTCCACAAGTGGCATGGGCAGAGAAGCATTGTGGCACACCTAGAATGGAGCGTGATACTTTTTGATGAAGCTCCATAGCTATCAGGTCTAGTTCAGCTGTGGGTCAGCACCAAGACTCTGAGATGAGCAGTAAAATTGTTTCTTTATTCAAAGACAAAATACAGACAGCGGACTTCACAGGCAGGACTAGCCCGATGAAGCAGTTGCCAGAACTGAGGATCTGAGCCTCCTACTTCCTCTGAAGGGCGAGTGGGGCTCGCTATGCCTTTTGTTCTGCTACATGTAATGCCCTCATCGTTCTTGGAGAAAGGGGAGGAGGGAGAAGCAAAACAGTGGAACTTGAAGGCTGCTGTGGATCTCTTGCAACCTTAGCCGCCTCCTCCGCCGCTTCACTCTCACTCAAACCTGCTGCTTGCTCAGCCTCCAACCCATCTGCCCCCCTTTCTTCCTCTGGCCTGTCTTCTGTATCCCACCACCATTTTCCTGGCTCGGAGCCTTCCTCCTGTGGGGTGTCTCTGGGGGGTTCCCAAGCTGTAGCCTCCTCCCATTCCTCCTTGCCTAGCCAGTCCCTGACAATAGCTCAGTGGTAAAGCATCTCCTGTATGTGCAGAAGGGTGGCGTCTCCAGGTAGGGAGGGGATAGACCCCTTTCCGAAACTATGAAGAGCTAATGCCAGTCAATGTGGACAATACAGAGCTGTTGTTGTTTGTTGTTGTTGTTTAGTCGTTTAGTCGTGTCTGACTCTTCGTGACCCCATGGACCAGAGCATGCCAGGCACTCCTGTCTTCCACTGCCTCCTGCAGTTTGGTCAAACTCATGCTGGTAGCTTCGAGAACACTGTCCAACCATCTCGTCCTCTGTCGTCCCCTTCTCCTTGTGCCCTCCATCTTTCCCAACATCAGGGTCTTTTCCAGGGAGTCTTCTCTTCTCATGAGGTGGCCAAAGTATTGGAGCCTCAGCTTCACAATCTGTCCTTCCAGTGAGCACTCAGGGCTGATTTCCTTCAGAATGGAGAGGTTTGATCTTCTTGCAGTCCATGGGACTCTCAAGAGTCTCCTCCAGCACCATAATTCAAAAGCATCAATTCTTCGGCGATCAGCCTTCTTTATTGTCCAGCTCTCACTTCCATACATCACTGCTGGGAAAACCATTGCTTTAACTATACGGACCTCTAGCTCTTAATACAGAGCTAGAGGGGCCAATGTTCTGACTTGGTTTACAGAGCCCTAATGAGAGACCCCCACAGCTGTAAGCCCCCTTACCCCCAAAGAAAGCAATGGCTAGAGAAGAAGGCGCTGGCCCTTTAACTAGCCAGGGGCAGCACTCTGGTTTGGGCTTGGAGGGACTCTGGCCAATGACCACCTTGCTAAGACCTTGCTGAGACAACTTGGATGGATGGGGAGGAGCGCTATCCATGGTCCTGAACCCACACTATATACTACTGAGCTGAGTGAGTTAGAATCCAGCTTAAGTTCCTCCCTCTGGTTCCACAGCTGCCATGCCCCCATCACAGCACTTTTCCAAGGCCTGTGCCATCTTAAGATTGACCGGGTTTGACTCAACCAGCTGTGTCCTGGAAAATATGCCGGTGAAGCTCTGGTTGAGCTCAGTATGGGGAGTTACACCAGCGTAGCCTGGGTGCACTGCAGATGCCCAGCTTAGCTTCGGATCTGCTGGATCCTAACCTGACTCATCTTGTGAAAGGATTGCTTCCTAAAAGATCAGTACTCAGTAGATGAAATGTTAACTAAAATAACAGAAGATAGCTTAATGGATACCATACAAACTAGCATCAACAAATCACAGCCTCCTTGGCTCCAAAGCTTCAACATCATCAAAATTATATCCCGCCATTTATAAAATATCCAAAGACACACACACACTGCAATAATTCTTTAAAAATCATGTAATCAAAATCATGATTACAAACATACAACCAAGTCCATTGAACAGACTAAAAAGTGTTGTTGTTGTTTCTGTTATTGTTGTTATTTTTTCACGTTTACACAAAGCTCCAGCGAGCATCCTTTCAGTCTCAGTAAAATCCTTGAAAGATGTGGTATAAAAGATTTAAGGGGAGATGTCACAGATAGAGGAAGGGAACTGTGATGTGAGATTCAGCCAAGGGGAGAGAAAAAACACCAAGCTAATAAATCTAAAAGAAAATAATCTAAAACACAGATATTCAGCTAGACAAGGCAACCTGGAATGGAGTAATGGCAAAAGAGACCTTGGGGGTTTGGCAGACAGCACATATAATATATATATAAGCTTAAAATGTTCTAAGATGACAAAAAAGGGCAAATGTGATCTGAGGCGATATGAGCACATAAGAAAACAGGCTTTCTCCATCCATAGGGAGGTGATATTTCCCCCCGCCCTTCTGCTATGCCGGAGTGGCGGTACAGCTCTTGGGTGTTGCTGATAGATGTTGACAAATTGGCGAGGATTCCAACAGCAGCAAAAATCATTATGGGGCTTGGAGAGGTACCTGGTTTGGGAGAAAGAGACTTGATGACAGCGGGGCTCCTTGATGGCATCTCAAGGCAATTGTGACAGGAGTGTTTGGACTGCTTGTTCCATAGGGTAATACAGGGCTGAAATTTCCCCTGATTGGTTTGTTTTTGTAAAGAACAGCTGCCCAAGAGAAGGAGGGAATGACTAAAAGGGCCTTGAAATTCGCTTTGCAGCCAGAGGTGTCAATGTCAAATCTGGTCGGCCAAGCACAGGAGGAAATGAATTGCAATTCATCGCAGGATTGGGACTACGGTTTGGGTGGAGAAGCTGGGGCAGTGTCAGTCTGGAGTCTGTGTCAGTTGCAGAATGAGCTTTGATTGCCTGGAGGAGCCCTGCCACCATCAAGTCTCCTTTTCATCCTGCAATGTCTCTGGACCAAGAAGTCCACCTGAAAGGAGGTGGAAAGAGGGTAGCAGGCTGGTAGCAGAAAGGGGATTTGTGGGAAGAGGTTTCCCTCCTCCTCTCATCATACTGGAAGCAGAGGTCATCCGAAGAAGCTGAATCTTGGAAAATTTGGGGCGCTTCTTCACACAACATGGTGCATAGCTCAAAGGAATGTGATGGCACAAGTTGCGGTGATAGCCACCAAATAAAGCTTAGGCACACTGATGGAGAATAAGGCTATGTTCTGCCTCCAGTCTTGGGACGCGGGTGGCGCTGTGGGTTAAACCACAGAGCCTAGGACTTGCTGATCAGAAGGTCGGCGGTTCGAATCCCCATGACGGGGTGAGCTCCCGTTGCTCGGTCCCTGCTCCTGCCAACCTAGCAGTTCGAAAGCACGTCAAAGTGCAAGTAGATAAATAGGTACCACTCCAGCGGGAAGGTAAACGGCATTTCCGTGTGCTGCTCTGGCTCACCAGAAGCGGCTTAGTCATGCTGGCCACATGACCCGGAAACTGTACGCTGGCTCCCTCGGCCAATAAAGCGAGATGAGCGCCGCAACCCCAGAGTCGGTCTCAACTGGATCTAATGGTCAGGGGTCCCTTTACCTTTACCTTTTACTGCCTCCAGTCTCTGGGAATCACAAGTGAGCAGAGTTGTTATGATCATGTCCTACCTTGTGGGCTCCCTGCAGGTTTTTGGTTGGCCACAGGACCCAGGACTAGATGGGCCTTTGGTCTGATCCACCAGGGTGAAGCTAGCCAGAGGAAATCATGATTGATCCTAGAGGAAAGGGAGAAAGGCTTGCCCACTATCTCCCATGCACACCCAAGCTAGCTAGCCTAAATCTGCCATGAGTCACCAAATCACCCAATTCCCGAACGAGGCAGTATCAAGTCTAGAGCGTATAGGCCAATAACTTAGGAATCTCATTACCTCTGCTATTTAGCGCTTAAAAAAAAAATTAATGGCAATTAACTAAAAACCAGTTGGCAGGAAATGGGAATGTAATGCTATTAGAACCTATGAAGCTGAACGCTCCATTTGCTCTTTTTATCTAGTAATCTTTTAATCTGCTTTAATATTGATATGTAGTAGTGCTGACATTAATTTCTCATTAGTGCGGGCTTGGGATTTTTTGTTTTTGTATTGGGGTTTTGTTTTTCTTTCTTTCCCCTTCCCATTTAATAACTCTATATCAGGCATAGGGAAACTTGGCCCTCCAGCTGTTTTGGGACTACAACTCCCATCATCCCCTGACCACTGGTCCTGTTAGCTAGGGATGATGGGAGTTGTAGTCCCAAAACATCTGGAGGGCTGAGTTTACCTATGCCTGCTCTATATCTCCATATATACAGTACTTTCTCTGAATATATAGTTGCTTCAGTCTCACCCCCGGGGTCCCCCCATCTCTACGATTCTGTTATAGTTGAATAACTTTTAAGCTATTATCTTTTCCAATTTTTAAAGCTTTCTTTGTTTTATCCATGTTGCTTTAATTTTTGCAAGCCGCCTTGGGTCCCAATTCTGGGAAGGAAGGCTAACAGTAATAATAATAAAAAATACCTTTGTTGGTTGACTATGGAGTCCATTTCAGGGTTTGGAGTCCCATGTGGAGAGTACATAAATGTCAGGCATTATTATACAGTCAGAAGGAGCACAATTATTTCGGCACGTATCTGGTTGTATTTTTATTATGCAGTGTCATTACAGAAATAAATGTGTGAGGTCACTACTATGAGAAGCAGCCCTGCTGTCTTTTTTTAAATGCGTTGTCTCTCCAAAGCTGGAAGACTTTCCATTTTTAAAAAATCTTCTCCTTTCCGGACTCTATTTTAAAATGACAGCCATTTTGCTCGTTCAGCCTAAGAGCTTGGGAATCAAACGTATGACGATCAAGCTCAGTGAGTATCACTCCAGCGGGCGGTGGGGGGGGTGTCTGCCTGCTTAAATCCCCCATTCATCACCTATATGGGCATTATTGATTTGGGCGACATGTCATCCACCTATCGGAGAGCGAAAAATTGCTCCAATAACGTCCACCCTGGCTCACTGGTGTGCTTGCATGTTCTATATCTATCAATCAATGACCCAGGGCAAGAACTGGGTACCATTCAGGCTTCTGTGTGTTTTGAACTCCATCTGCACTCACCCGGATAATGGGGCCACACAACAATTAGGAGGTTTCTGTGTCAGATAGATGAGCCCGTAACCATATTCCAACCAGCATTAAGTTCTGCCTTCTGTAACGATCATCACAGTTATTACCAGTCCGTGGTTTTTAATCTTCGACCAAAACAAGTTATTCCCAGCCAGGGCAGTCACTTTAGATTTGTTTTGTGTTTCCAAATATCGTTCACTGGTGTTAATTAAAACAACCACTGACAGGCAGAGAGCATCTAAGCTATGTAGCGATGGTGTTTGGGTCTGATCAGCTGCTGGCTCTGAGCCTCGTGAGATGAATGTGATTCATGTGGCTGGCAGAACCACCAGGAACATTCCTGCGTGTGTTCATTCTTGCACCTTCCTGGCGTTTTAATTCCCACTCCGTGCAAAGGTTTATTTTGTGAGAGGGGGACCCCCCCAAAAAAGAGGAAATTTGGGTCCCGGTTTCTGCAGCTGACAAAGTGATTGGTTGTGTGGATTTGACGTTCAGCCTGAGTTTTGACGACATGCATGTTTAGCATCGACGTTGCGCCGTGTACCTCACAGAAATGTTGCATTGTTCTCACATGCATTTTCACTCAAAGGTCGAAATGGAAGAACTTTGACCCTCCAGATGATGTTCCAACATCCCTGACCGTGCTGGTGAGGTTGATGGAGTCCATTTGCAGACCATAGCTTCCGAGAGACACATTGAGAAAGGAGTTAAGCTGAAAATGTTTGTTTATTCTGGTGTTAAGAACATAAGAAGAGGGTGCTGGATCAGGCCCCTGGTCCTTCTGGTCCAATATCCTGTGCTCACATTGACCTGCTTAGTACTTTTGATTCCAAGCAACTGGTTTTTCGGAAGTGTTTCTGCCTCTCAAAGGGGAAGAAGGACATAACCATTGCGGCTAGTTTTCCCATGAAGTTATATATTGGCTAATATAATTCACTCTGATCCCCAGCGCACACACGCTTCCAACAGACCTCTCTCCCTCCCTCACGTTTTCCTCGCTGACCTTAAGAAAGTTCTCTTCTGCTGCTAAGTCTGCTCCCTCGGTGACTATTTGGAGGTGGAGCGGGGAAAAAGATGTCTGACAGAGGCGCCATAACTCATCAGCGAAACGGCAGCATTAATGAAACGTGTCAATGTGAAAAAGGGCCTCCCCCACTAAACCTAGTTAGCCCAATTCATCCCCACGGTGGCAATCCATCGCATCTCAGCGCAAGCCGTCACCAGATGTGGCTCCGAGTCCCATGTGGTTTGTTAAACAGAACGTATTAAAAACAGTGGTCAGCCAGGCTTTCGAACAATTGACCCCGACCTTAGGAGTGGGTTGTGCAAATCGAAATCCTAATAACTTATTACTGTGAGTGCTGCCGCTCGGATAGACTGTGTGACAGATTTTCTCGCCAAAGGCAAGAAACAATGGATTTCAGATACTAGGCTTAACACAGGCTGCTTGTGTTCGGCACAGGACAGATCATTTTATATACGTTCTTTGCCGTCCTGAATTGGGGTAGAGTGCTCTCTCCAACCCCCACCCCCTCGCCAAACACCCCACCTCCCAAAATTCAATGTACATAGAAAGTCACAAGTAGGAATATGCCAACTTCAGTTTAACTTCATTTCTCATTTTGCTCCTCTTAAAATTTCACCACGTTTCTGCATTGAGTTGCAATTTCTTTCAGTCTTTCCCAAATATTCACGCCTTGCTCATAACATTTTGTGCAAGCAATTTCCCCTCACCTGACACATTTCTCTATGTTATTTTCCCCTAATATAGTCATTTTCTTGCATACGTTTTTGGGCTTGGAAAAGTACAAAGCAAAATGGGAATAAACGTGAATTTTGAAGGCCAGTTGCATTTCGGAAACCATGAACACACAGGTTCATATTAAAATGTGAACTGAAACAGGTTGCTTTCGCTCTCCTAGTCTCAACACAGACATAAATAGCGTGGCCATGTGTCCAACTTTAGAGAGGCAATCCACTATCTGGCAGGGTTTTCTATCTGGAGAGCATTAAAAAAAGAACTTCCCTAGACAGGATTGCCTTCAGACGGCTTGGGGATCGGATAACTCCATATCCTCCAATGAAAATAGGGACAGAGCCTAGGGCTTGCCGATCAGAAGGTTGGCGGTTCAAATCCCCACAATGGGGTGAGCTCCTGTTGCTCGGTCCCTGCTCCTGCCAACCTAGCAGTTCGAAAGCACACCAGTGCAAGTAGATAAATAGGTACCACTCCAGCGGGAAGGTAAACGGCGTTTCCGTGCGCTGCTCTGGTTCGCCAGAAGCGGCTTAGTCATGCTGGCCACATGACCCAGAAGCTGTACACCGGCTCCCTCAACCAGTAAAGCGAGATGAGAGCCGCAACCCCAGAGTCGGCCATGACTGGACCTAACAGTCAGGGGTCCCTTTACCTTTTCATGCCATCTAATTAATGGTGTGTTTTCAGAGGTCAGGCTGAGGACTGTCCCTTCTGTTTGGGCAAACAAATAGGAGTTGTAACAGGCGTGGAGATGCATGAGGATACTGACTGCTGTGCCCTGGGCTCATACCTGGCCTGATTCTGCCTCCTAGTCTTGAACTGTTGCCGCTCGCTGCTTTATTGTTCTCAGGCTCGGAGCTGGGAGATCAAAGCACTGTGTAAGGGCCTGTTTCATCCACAGTAGCAATTAGCAGCCTTTTAAATAAGCATCATTAAGCTCCCAGGATGCAGAGAGAGGCAAGTTCCCCCCTGACCCATCCACCAAAAGTCTTTATGCCGTATTAAATTGCCGAAACTCTACTGTGTGGGGAGCCACTGCCGCCGCCACCTCCAGCTTCTCTCCCTCCCTTTCTCCCTGTGAATTTGCACTGATCTCCAGGCCACTTTATCCCTGTCTCCCAATTTTTCTGCACCACTCACAACTGCCGTTTATCTGATCTCTCCTTAATTCTGGCCTTGCATCTACGCAGAGCTCGCTTGCTAGAGTTTCATGCCAGTTGTGGAATGGGCTGATCCTGTTACTTACATCACTCCCCACGATAACATTAGGCTCTTTGTCTGGACCGAGTTCAGAGGGGAAATAAGACACACACACACAACCCGAACCCCCCCTCTCCCTCTCTCACCTTCATAAAGGGTTATTTAGTACCCACACTGAGCAAATACGCTTCTGAGAGCTCCCTGCTCAGCCTTTCCCCACCATATTAGGGGTTTTTCTTCCTCTCTCCCACCCGCCCTTGCTCTGCCATCACCCACCCACTGTCAGACATGCCAGAGGTGTAGCTCTGTTGAAATACAACTCCCGCTTGACCTTCAAGGCTGTCGGAGGCAAGCCGTTCTCAGCATTCTCCTTTTCCGCACACAGCAAGTTCAAGAGTTGCCTATTTGACAGGGAAATGAATTTCTAATAGGAAATGGAGTGATCGGGCTATCAGGAATACAAATGTAATCAGAGTCTCTCTGGGCTTCAGCGACTCTGAGCGCTCTATCAATATCCAAGACAGAAGCGTTTTCAGCTTACCTGTTGGGGAGCCTAGCATCAGATCAAAGGAGGCCTGGATTGCTTGTCTAGTCCAACTCCAAAAAGAATTGTTTGCTTATTAGACTACTGCATCTCTCCCCTTTTCTTTTCCTTCCAAGAGTTCAAGATGGCGGTGTACGAGGGTTTCCCTTTCCCCATTTAATCCCCACCACAAAACCTGTCAGATAGGTTAGGCAAAGACACAGGGACTGGCCCAAGGTCACCCAACGGAGCATCATTTCCTTATTTACATATATCCCATCTTCTTCCCTGGCAAGGATAGTGACTTACAGATAAGAAGTGTGTGTGTGTGTGTGTGTGTGTGTGTGTATTTGTTGTTCTTTAGTCATTTAGTCATGTTCGATTCTTCGTGACCCCCTGGACCAGAGCATGCCAGGCACTCCTGTCTTCCACTGCCTCCCGCAGTTTGGTCAAACTCATGCTGGTAGCTTCGAGAACACTGTCCAACAATCTCGTCCTCTGTCGTCCCCTTCTCCTTGTGCCCTCCATCTTTCCCAGCATCAGGGTCTTTTCCAGGGAGTCTTCTCTTCTCATGAGGTGGCCCAAAGTATTGGAACCTCAGCTTCAGGATCTGTCCTTCCAGTGAGCACTCAGGGCTGATTTCCTTAAGAATGGATAGGTTTGATCTTCTTGCAGTCCATGAGACTCTCAAGAGTCATATATGTGTGTGTGGGTGTATTTTAAGAACATACAGATAATTACCCTCCCCCCAAAAAACACAGCACAGCACAAGACCCCTCATTAAAAGTAGCCAGTTCCCCAAAGCCTGTTGGAACAATATAATAATAATAATAATAATAATAATAATAATAATAATAATTTGTTATTTATACCCCACCCATCTGGCTGAGTTTTCCTAGAAGGACAGCAAGGAAGGAGCCAGTCTAGTTTCTCTAGGGAAGGAGTTCCAATGTCTGGGAGCAGCCACTGTAAGGGAGCCACCACCGAGAAGGCCCTCTCCCATACCTCCTCCAAGCTGAAGCATAACCCATGCTTTGAATTGTGCCCAGAAACAGACCGGAAGCCGGTGGTGTTGTTGTAACAAGGCATAAAAACCAACCCAATTCTCAGCTTCTGGATTATATGCAGATTGTATAATTCCTGCCACCCACATCTCCTTTTCAATAATAATAATAATAATAATAATTCATTAATAATCTTCTAAACAACCGTCTCAAGATGATTTATACTAAGAAATGCTGTATTGCCAAATCCTGGAAGACTTTTAATCTTAATCATTTGGATTGCTGCTATATAAGGGCTTGGCAGTGAATGACTGTTTTTCCCATATATGACATGATTTTACTTCTTATGCAAATATTGAGGCACAGGGTCACTCAGTGCCAACCAGTATGTGATAATGTCCGGCTCATTTAAGCCTGTATAGATCCTTTATTTTCAATAATAATGGATCTCACAAGTGGAGAGAAGTCCTTTATTCTTATGAATCTTTATTTTTTGCAAAGGGAATATTTGCACAAGTTAATACTTTTATTATCCCTCGGAGGCTTCCCAGTGTCTTTATATTTTTCTCCTTCCAGGCCGTGACTCTTTGCAGTTTAAATTTCCGATTCTTTGTTGTAGTTTTCTCTTTACTGGGTTTGCACTTGTTGCTGTCAATAAATCATCTTCTCTCCCGGCCAAGTCTAAAACCATAGTAGACATTTGCAGTAAAGATCCATTTATCCAGGTGGGAAAGCCTGACAGAGCTTTCAGACGCCTCCCATTGTTTCTAGAAAGTACAGATAGTGCATGCATCAGGAGGATCCTGAATTTCGCTGCCGTCAAGCAAGAGGCGTTTTCCTCTGTCATCTCTGCCTTCTTCCCCTGCAAGACTTTTTATCTGGACAATTAGCTGTTTCATCATGTGCTTCTCAATCTTATGCAAGGATGTGAAACGACAAGGCAGTTTCCATCCCTAGGAGATAATTGACCCCCCCTGTGATTTAGATTTTTGTGTGTGTGGATAAACACACACCATTTTCATTTCTAGGAAGAGTGTCAAAATCCCCGACCTGGAGTTGGTATAAAAATTTACACCACAGCTCAGTTGGTCCTGATGAGACTCCTGATCTTTGGGTTGAGGGTTCGAGCCCCATGTTGGGCTAAAGATTCCTGCATTGCAGGGGGTTGGATTAGATGACCCTCATTCCCTCCCAACTCTACAATTCTATGATTCTAAGTATGATGTAAAAGTTAAAAGAATTGGGCTGTCTCCCAGCTTCAGCCTCCTTGCAGCCACAGACTTGCTGTGTGGCTTTCGACAAACCATTCTTTCTCTTAACCTCAACAATGCATCTAAAATGGAAATACTACTACAGTGGTACCTCTGGATGCGAACAGGATCCGTTCTGGAGCCCCGTTCGCATCCTGAAGCGAACGTAGCATGCGACTGCGCATCTGCGCATGCGTGGGTCGCATTTCGCTGCTTCTGCGCATGTGCGTGACGTCATTTTGAGTGTCTGCACATGTGTGAGCAGCGAAACCCGGAAGTAACGCGTTCTGTTACTTCCGGGTCTCCACAGAGTGCAACCCAAAAATGCTTAACCTGAAGCGTATTCATCCCGAGGTATGACTGTACTAGGGACGCGGGTGGTGCTGTGGGTTAAACCACAGAGCCTAGGACTTGCCAATCAGAAGGTTGGCAGTTTGAATCCCCGCGACGGGGTGAGCTCCCATTGTTCGGTCCCTGCTCCTGCCAACCTAGCAGTTCGAAAGCACGTCAAGGTGCAAGTAGATAAATAGGTACCGCTCTGGCAGGAAGGTAAACAGTGTTTCCGTGCGCTGCTCTGGTTCGCCAGAAGCGGCTTAGTCATGACCCGGAAGCTGTATGCCGGCTCCCTCGGCCAATAAAGCAAGATGAGCGCCGCAACCCCAGAGTCGGCCATGACTGGACCTAATGGTCAGGGGTCCCTTTACCTTTATGACTGTACTACTACTACTAATAATAATAATTTTTAATTTATATCCCACCCACTCTGGGCCGCTTACAACATACAAAACACAACAAAACATCAAACATTAAAAAAACCAAGATATCCTATACAGGCAGCAAACTAACCAATAAACCAATAAAACTGCTAAAAATAGCAACAATAACAATAATAGCGGTAATAATAAACAGTTTACAGTTATACCCAAATTAAAGTCACCGCCAACACCCACTAAACATTTAACCAACACCAACTCGATAAAAGTGAAACAGGGGAACTAAAATTAGAACCGTTTAACACATTTAAAAACATTTTAGCAAGTTGCCCCAAATCAAGAGTTGTTCCAGCAATGTCCCTGTGGCCTCCCAGGAGCCTCTTTTAGCTGTTCAGGGAGAGTGTGGATCCTGCCCCCTAGGCCAGCCTGCTTGAGAGGGTTCTCAGAAGGGTTTCTGAGCTGAAGTTTGCAGAGAATGTTGATGCCGCTAAGTAACTATGCCACCTGTCCCAATTTGCCACTTCATGGGATATCTAGGAGTGTGTTTCGTTGATGCTGGTGGTTGGAACCAATGGGGGTTGCTGTTTGGTGCAACAGCCACCAGCCCGCCAGGCTGTTTTGGCTAATCCTCACCCATCTGCCCTACTTCAAACATCATCTGCGATATCACCCAAGATTTCAAACCACATGGGGCAAAGGAAAATGGACCCCTTGGCACCATTGTGAAATCTGGTGATAGGCAGAATGATGGAACCTTCTCCCCTAGGAGCCAGCGATGGCTGTCAACCTGGATGGCTTTAAAAGAGAATAAGACAAATCGATGGAGGAGTTGGCTGCCAGTGGCTACTAGCCATGACAGCTGTGCTCTGTCTCTGTAGCCAGAAGTAGTAATGCTTTGGGATATTGAATTTTGTGGTTGGCATCTGTCTGTCTCTCTGAGTTTTTACCTGTTCTAATTTTATCCACCTGGCCTTTGGTTTGGACTCAGTCTGACCCTTATGTTTCCCTCCCCTTATGGTTTTGACTTTTAAAATGAAGCTGCATTTTAAATTGCATTTTACCCTGTATTTTATTTTATTTTTATTTGTTTTCCTTATTATGTTTTTACTGAAATTTTATTGATGTAAGCTGCCCTGAGCCCGGATCTGGCCGGGGAGGGCGGGGTATAAATAAATTATTATTATCATCATCATCATCCGGAAGCTGCCTTGAGTCTTTTGTCAGGCGGGGTATAAATAAATACATAATAGCAATAGAGTGGGGACAGGAATCGGGGGGAAATAAGTGTGCCTATAACTGCGACATCGAGATTTTCAGAAAACCCACCCCTGGTTACCATACTGGGGTCTTCTGTCACCTTCATATTCCCTTGCCTCTGCATTTCCTTCTTCCTTCCAGGAAAGCAGTTTTTTTTCTCTTCACTGTTCAAGGTCAGAGAAGGAGAAACAGCTGGGCCCAAATTTTTGCATTCTAAGCTGCCAACGAACTTTTGAGCGGCATTCAGTTCATATTGTGGCTGAGCAGGACAAATGAGTTTGCCTGAAGGGACGTCCAGCTGAGGAAAACCTTTCTCATTCTGCTGAATGTGTAGAGCCAGGGGTCAGCAACCTTTTTCAGCTGTGGGCAGGTCCACTGTCCCTCAAACCATGTGGTGGGCCAGACTATTTTTTTTTAGGGGGGGGATGAACAAATTCCTGTTGTTGTTGTTGTTTAGTCATTTAGTTGTGTCCGCCTCTTCATGACTCCATGGACCAGAGCACGCCAGGCACTCCTGTCTTCCACTGCCTCCCGCAGTTCGGTCACACTCATGCTGGTAGCTTCGAGAACACTGTCCAACCATCTCGTCCTCTGTCGTCCCCTTGTGCCCTCCATCTTTCCCAACATCAGCGTCTTTTCCAGGGACTCTTCTCTTCTCATGAGGTGGCCAAAGTATTGGAGCCTCAGCTTCAGGATCTGTCCTTCCAGTGAGCGAACGAATTCCTATGCCCCACAAATAACCCAGAGATGCATTTGAAATAAAAGGACACATTCTGCTCATGTAAAAACATGCTGATTCCCGAACCGTCCGCAGGCTGGATTAAGAAGACGATTGGTCCAGATCCGGCCCCTGGACCTTAGTTTGCCTACCCATGCTCTACTCCAGGGGTCAGCAAACTTTTTCAGTAGGAGGCCGGTCCACTGTCCCTCAGACCTTGTGGGGGTCCGGACTATATTTTGAAAAAGAATATGAGCAAATTCCTATGCCCCACAAATAACCCAGAGATGCATTTTAAATAAAAGCACACATTC
>JAXCMG010000038.1:3794117-3825305 GCA_034642415.1 Podarcis siculus
CCAGAGATGCATTTTAAATAAAAGCACACATTCTACTCATGTAAAAAAACGCTGATTCCCGGACGGTCCGCAGGCTGGATTAAGAAGGCAGTTGGGCTGCATCCGGTCCCCGGGCCTTAGGTTGCCTACCCCTGGTGTGGAGGGATGCTCCCCCCTCCTGCCTTGTTCCCTCGGAAGAGAATGCAAAGTCGCCGCTCCGCATCGTCCCTTTGCCTCCTAGCTTTAGACCTTTCCGATAAGAGGCTGCAGGCAAAACACATCCAGCACCATTCCCAGAGCCTCCTATTTGGCCTGATGCTGTCAGTCTAGTTAGCGCAGCAGCCTGGCTCTCCGAGACTCGGCGGCCTCCGAGCCTTGTTGAGATGTCAGTCCTTGGATCGGTGGGATTTCCCTTTAGCTCCCGCCATCTGCCGCCGCTCCGCTGCCACGCAGGTAGAAGGCGAGCTTGCCAACATGACACGGTGTCCGTGATAATCGCTCGCTCAGGGAAGGGGGGTGGGGGTGGGAATGTGAATTGACAAACAAACACAGAAGGAAAGGCAACACAAAGGTGGGCAGTTTCACCGCCAGCTTTGATAAGCTCCGAGCCTGCTTTTCCCTTGAAAAACGAGCCAGAGCATTGATGGACTCTCATTCTGAGGTGGTTGTTTACAGTGGTACCTCGGGTTACATACGCTTCAGGTTACAGACTCTGCTAATAATAATAATAATAATAATAATATCTTTATTGTCATTGCCCCCTCTCGGGGACAACGAAATTACTTGACTGCTCCATAAAAACACTAGTTAAAACAATACAGTATAGTACAGCAAGGAAGATTCGATGACTTTCAAAGTCCAGGCTTCCCATTCAGGGCCGAGATCGCTCTGGAGAAGAAGCTGTTCTTAAGACGGCTCGTTCTTGTCTTCATCATCCTGTATCTCCGTCCTGACGGCAGGAGCTCGAAGAGACAGTGACCAGGATGCGATGGATCTTTTACTATGTCCAGTGCCTTCCTATGGCACCTTGTGGCATAAATCTGCTCTAAGGTGGAGAGTGGGCAGCCAACAATGCTCTCTGCTGCCTTAACAACTCTGCACAGCCCCATCCTGTCCTGGGTAGTACAGCTTCCGTACCACACACATAAGCCATAAGTGAGCACGCTCTCAATGGCACAGTGATAGAAGGCAAGCAGCAGTTTCTGCGGAAGATGGTTTTTCCTTAGAATTCTCAAAAAGTACAGTCTCTGCTGCGCCTTCTTCACAAGCCCCCTGGAGTGTTGACACTCCAGGACAGAAATACCCCAGAAATATTGCTTCACGTTAAGAACTTTGCTTCAGGATGAGAACAGAAATTGTGCTCTGGTGGCGCGGCAGCAGCGGGAGGCCCCATTAGCTAAAGTGGTGCTACAGGTTAAGAACAGTTTCAGGTTAAGTACAGAGCTCTGGAACGAATTAAGTACTTAACCCGAGGTAACACTGTATTTAGATCATGGGTAGGCTACCTAAGGCCCATGGGCCGGATGCGGCCCAATCACCTTCTCAGTCCAGCCCGCGGACGGTCCAGGAATCAGCATGTTTTCACATGAGTAGAATGTGTCCTTTTGTTTAAAATGCATCTCTGGGTTATTTGTGGGGACTGCCTGGTGTTTTTACATGAGTAGAAGGTGTGCTTTTATTTAAAATGCATCTCTAGGTTATTTGTGGGGCATAGGAATTTGTGCATTTCCCCCCCAAAATATAGTCTGGCCCCCCACAATGTCTGAGGGACAGTGGACCGGCCCCCTGCTGAAAAAGTTTGCTGACCCGATTTAGATTACAGTGGTACCTCGGTTTACATACGCTTCAGGTTACAGACTCCGCTAACCCAGAAATAGTACCTCGGGTTAAGAACTTTGCTTCAGGATGTGAACAGAAATCGTGCTCTGGTGGCGCGGCGGCAGCAGGAGGCCCCATTAGCTAAAGTGGTGCTTCAGGTTAAGAACAGTTTCAGGTTAAGAACGGACCTCGGGGGCGAATTAAGTACCGTATTTTTCCCTCTATTACACGCAGATTTTTTCTCCTAAAAAGGAAGGGGAAATGTCTGTGCGTGTTATAGAGCGAATGTGTGGTCCCTGGAGCCGAAAAATCAGGCAAAAATCAAACCGCGCTTCATGGAGAAGGGAAACCTGAAAAGAGGAAGCGGCTGCTTTCCTGCATTCTGCCTCAGGGTCTTACTGCCCACCCTGCTCTGTTTCCTTGCTGTGTTTGCTCAAACGGAACAAAGAGCAGGGAAAGCCCCTCCCCTCCAGGCAAGCAGAGTGCCGTTCTTTCTAATTCCTCTCTGTGCTCCTATACTGCTGGGGGAGAGGGAGAGAGAGTGGGGGAGGGAGAGGGAGGGGGGGGAGGGAGAGAGAGAAGGGGGGGAGGGGGAGAGAGAGAGAGATGGCTGGCTGGCTTGGGTGGGGGGAAACTTTTGCCTTTCTTTCCTCCCTCCCGGTTAAATCCCTCTCCTGCATTCTTAGCCAGCTGCTTCTCTGCACACCCCTCTCATGTCCCTTCTTTGTTTTTCCTTCGCTCCCCACTTAAAATGTGGTTACAAAGCATAGATCCACATGGATCCTCAGGATCTTTGCATTGGGTCACCCCAAATTCACCATCAGATCACATAGCATGTCCATGGCTACAGCCTGCACCCAAAAAATCACGCACCCACTGTTGCCTGGGGCTGCAATGGTGCAAAAACGTGGTTACAAAGCATGGATCCACAGGAATTCTCAGGATTTTTGCATTGGGTCACCCCAAATTCACCATCAGATCACATGTCTGTGGCCACAGCATGAAGCACAAAAATGATACATCCACTGTTTCATTCAGAATGTTTTTTCCCTTGTTTTCCTCCTCTAAAAACGATGTGCGTGTTATGGTCAGGTGCGTGTTATAGAGCGAAAAATACGGTACTTAACCCGAGGTACCACTGTATCTGTATGTAGCACCCTTTGCACAGGCCACAGGGCGGTTTGCAGAAAACAAACAAGTAGATGTGCAGTGAAGACTGGCTATTAGGGCAAAAGGGTCAAGTCAGACCATTGGTTCATCTAGCCCAGTGGTTCTCAGAGGGTGGGGTGCGCAACCTTGGCGTGGCAGGAGAGGACGGCAAATCTGGCATGAAGAAACATTTAACCAGTGCAGTCTAGTTTAGTCCAGCATAATAGAAACATACTTTTTGGGATACAGTGGTACCTTGGTTCTCAAACTTAATGCGTTCCAGAAGTCAGTTGCAAAGCCAAAGCGTTCCAAAACCAAGGCGCGCTTTCCCATAGAAAGTACTGCACAATGGATTAATCTGTTCCAGACTTTTAAAAACAACCCCTAAACGAGCAATTTAACATGAATTTTACTATCTAACGAGACCACTGATCCATAAAATGAAAGCAATAATCAATGTACTGTACAGTGGTACCTCGGGTTACAGACGCTTCAGGTTACAGATTCTGCTAACCCAGAAATAGTACCTTGGGTTAAGAATTTTGCTTCAGGATGAGAACAGAAATCGTGCTCCGGCGGTGCGACAGCAGCAGGAGGCCCCATTAGCTAAAGTGGTACCTCAGGTTAAGAACAGTTTCAGGTTAAGAACAGACCTCCAGAACAAATTAAGTTCTTAACCCAAGGTAACACTGTACTGTAAAATAAATAAGACAGTATTGCAGATGATAAAAATTTAAATTATTATTTTTTTCTTACATGCACTGATGATAGTCACTGTTTGGATGGGGGGCTTTTATCCATTTCTGCAGTCAGACAAACAAAAACACAAAAAAATTTAAAAAAATTTTGCTAAAAAATTTAGCAAAAACAAAAGCTCCAAATATCACCTCTGTGTTGCGTAGGTGCTCGGATCTCAACAGCCAACAGACTCAACAGGAAGCCTCTGATTAGCAGCGAGGGACTCAATTTAGAACCGGAACACACTCAACAGAAAGCAGAACATGTTCAGCTTCCAAGGCAAAGTTCACAAACCACAACACATCTTTCTGGGTTTGCAGCGTTCTGTTTCCAAGTTGTTCATAAACAGAGCTGTTCTAAAACCAAGGTTCCACTGTATACACCAGAAACAGTCGAGAACATTGGCTATTCTTCTACAGTCTAGTTGGGCCATTGGCCTGATCCAGTATGCTCTCCTTATGTTCTTTTGTCCGTCCCGCCCCAGCTCAGCCAATCAGTGCTGGGCTCCATCACAGCGCCGACCATCAGCGATCCCAGATTGACATTTGCTGAGCATTCCCCGCCACATACATAAAACATGGGCTCGTGTGTCTATCCCCGCATGTGAAGATCCTACATTTTACACGGTGCGTTAAAGAAACGAAATCTCTAATGGGCCTGCCAACCTAGAGACATCTTAATGACGGAGATATGCATAAATAATTGAGCTCCCTTAGCTGAAGGAGAGTGACCCCTGGCCTCCCCATTATTCATCTCATTTAATAAAATGTTTTGGTTGTGCCTTCAGAATCAACAGGGGTTTTGTCAATGTCGGAGGACGGCGCTGATATTGGAGCCGATTAATGCGCCTGCTGCTAACGAATGATAAATGGGGCTGTTGCCGGGCCGTCTGGCTTGGCGCCTGCAGCATTGCATAACCATTTGTGTATAAGCCCAAGAGTTTTGAAGGAGCTCGCATCCCCACTGTTATGTATCATCAACAATTCTTTGTGGAAAATGGTAAATAAGTGATACACTGCTGAAAGCTGGCTAGCATGGTTGTTGTTGTTGTGGAATTTGCAAAGGTCAGTTCTGCATGTTTGACTTGGCTTGCTTCTGAGCTGTTGTAAAATAGCTCGAAAGGCTAGTTGCCAGGGTTGAGATTTGACAGCATCGCAGTGCCCTTCATTCAGCACTTGTGCAGCATGCAAGCAGCTGCCTATACCATTTCCAAATAATAAATAAATAGTAGAATCCTATGTTCTTTGGGCATCGTGATAAAAAGAAGGAAGGAAGGATCCATTTGGATAGGGAGCCTGCAAGTCTTTGAATACAGTGGTACCTCTGGATGCGAACGAGATCCGTTCTGGAGCCCCGTTCGCATCCTGAAGCGAACGCAACCCACATCTGTGCGTCGTGATTTGCCGCTTCCGCGCATGCACATGATGTCATTTTGACCGTCTGCGCATGTGTGAGCGGCGAAACCCAGAAGTAACACGCTCCGTTACTTCTGGGTCGCCGCAGCGCGCAACCCGAAAATACTTATCCTGAAGCTACTTCAACCCGAGGTATGACTGTAGTGTCAGAAAGTACATTGTCCAGATCAAGGGAAGTCATGGTACCGCTCTATCCTGCCTTGGTGAGACCACACATGGAATACTGTGTCCATTTCTGGGCACCACAATTTAAGAGGGATGTTGACAAGCTGGAATGTGTGTAGAGGAAGGTGACCAAATGAAGCCTTTTGAGGAGCACTTGTAGGAGCTGGGTATGTTTAGCCTGGAAAAGAGGAGACTGAGAGGAGATAAGATAGCCATCTTCAAAAATCTCAAGGGCGGTCAGAAGGAAAAGGGAACAAGCTTGTTTTCTTCTGCTCTGGAGCGTAGGACTTGAGAGAAAGGCTTCAAGTTCTGACTAACATCAGGAAGAACTTTCTGATGGTAAGAGCTGTGGAATGGACAACCTTGGGAGGTTGTGGGCTGTCCTTCCTTTGAGGTTTTTAAGCAGAGGTTGGATGGCCATCTGTCGTGGATTCTTTAGCTGAGATACCTGCATTGCAGGGGTTGACCTGTTTGACCCTAGGTCCCTTCCAACTCTACAATTCTATGAATCTATGAAAAAAGAGCTCATTGCGGCATTCTACTTGGGTGATTCCTTACCTTGTCTGGTAGTTGACACGGTTATGGGCGGGTCCAGAATGAAGCTTTCAGCACGCCTGAGTTCCTGTTGCCTTTGAAGTACTAGCATAGTGCGTTTAGGATTCAGAACTGCTCCCACCATGGTGAAATAGCCTTTCTCTGAGTTATTGCTACAGGTTATTTAATCTTTTCCACCACTTTCTAAAGGTGCACTTTCACGGGCAGACGGCCATTGATCTGCATAATGAAAGTGCCACAGGCAGGAGGTTGGCAATTTGTGCATCGTTAAGAAAGAGGAAACGCGGGGGAAGGAGGACAACGGTTTGGCATATGCCAGTTATATGCAGCCTTAGAAACATTGACTACAATTTCACTAGAAATACAGGACAAAGTGGGGAAGTCTGTGGCAAGATGAACCATGAGCCTGCTCAGTCTCTATTCATCTAATAATGTAATAATATTTTATTATTTATACCCCGCCCATCTGGCTGAGTTTCCCCAGCCACTCTGGGCAGCTCCCAATCAAGTGTTAAAAACAGCACAGCGTTAAATATTAAAAACTTCCCTGAACAGGGCTGTCTTCAGATGTCTTTTAAAGATAGGATAGCTGCTTATTTCCTTCACATCTGAAGGGAGGGCGTTCCACAGGGTGGGCGCCACTACCGAGAAGGCCCTCTGTCTGGTTCCCTGTAACCTCACTTCTCGCAATGAGGGAGTCGCCAGAAGGCCCTCGGCGCTGGATCTCAGTGTCCGGGCTGAACGAGGGGGGTGGAGACGCTCCTTCAGGTATACAGGACTGAGGCCGTTTAGGGCTTTAAAGGTCAGCACCAACACTTTGAATTGTGCTTGGAAAAGTACTGGGAGCCAATGCAGATCTCTCAGGACCGATGGGTTAAATCCTAGTGGCCTCAATTCTTAGGGTCCTTCTCGCTTACGGTAGACTTGGATGGGACTAGGGCTGGGCGATATTTCAGTATATCATCCAAATCCAGTTTGAAGTCGATATCGTGATATCGGTTTTGTAATTTTTGACCCGGCGAATCATGTGTGTGCTATGCAAAAATCACACTGTAGGAAAAACGGTGAAGCCAGCCAAAGTTTCTCTCGATTCCTGCAGCCCCTGTTAACTCTGCTGAGTCAGCTCTCAAAGTGGACAGCGAAGAACAGGCGCCGGCCAAAATCACAATGCAAGGAAAACCGTGAAGCCAGCCAATGCCAGCCAATGCCTCTACATAGCTCCGTCCTTATTTCAGACATTGTGATATATTGGTTTATCACAATGTTTAGCTGGGGATGTATCACAATGTTGAAAAGCAGATATCACCCTGCCCTAGATGCAATAGCTCTTTGGATAGAGGACTCCTTTGGGGAAGACTGTAGTTCAACGGTAGGGCATCCACTTTGAATACAGAAGGTCCCAGGGTTAATCCACAGCATCTCCAGTTATGGGTGGGATTGTTCCAGTTTGAAACCCTATAAAGCCACTGCCAGCCAGTGTATAAACTTGGTGCAAGATGGACCAGGTGTCTGGCTCAGCGTAAGGCAGCTTCTACTTTGTCCAGGTACCCAATTCCATCTTTTAAAAATGCTTCCATTCCTCTTATCAGTGGGAACCCATTCAATGGTGTTAGTATAGTTTTTGATTCTCGGGAGAGGACTACCAATTTCATTTGGAGCTAATTTCCGATAGCTCAGCCAGGAATCCGTAGTCATGCCATCATGATTGTCCCTCCCCATATCATATCCCAGTTGGGGGTTGAGTTTGCAGCTCTGCATCTATATACTTAGAAGTTCCTCTGGTAGCCCTCTTTTTAACTATACATTTTGGAGAAACAGCTTGTGGGCAAAAGGTTTGATTTTCAATTGTTTCACCAATGTTTTGTTGTCCGTGCTGTTGTACAGTGGTACCTCTGGTTACATACGCTTCAGGTTACATACGCTTCAGGTTACAGATTCTGCTAACCCAGAAATAGTACTTCAGGTTAAGAACTTTGCTTCAGGATGAGAACAGAAATCGTGCTCCGGTGGCGCGGCAGCAGGAGGCCCCATTAGCTAAAGTGGTGCTTCAGGTTAAGAACAGTTTCAGCTTAAGTACGGACCTCCGGAACCAATTATGTACTTAACCCGAGGTACCACTGTATTTCCAATACTTTGGCCACTTCATGAGAAGAGAAGACTCCCTGGAAAAGACCCTGATGTTGGGAAAGATGGAGGGCACAAGGAGAAGGGGAGGACAGAGGACCAGATGGTTGGACAGTGTTCTCGAAGCTATCAGCATGAGTTTGAGCAAACTGCGGGAGGCAGTGGAAGACAGGAGTGCCTGGCATGCTCTGGTCCAGGGGGTCACGAAGAATCGGACACGACTAAATGACTAAACAACAACAACAACCACTGTATTTGAGTCAACTTGGACTATTAACTTAGCTAGTTTGGCGAGAATGCCACTTTACTCTTTATCTGCTGGTTAATAAAATTACTCAGCAAATCCTTCCTATGTTCCTTGAAATAGAGGACTGTCCTCTGATAACCCTTCAAAGAGAGGATCTCCTCGGTAAAGTAGGACACAGGACCACCTTAGCAGGCAGCCGTTTTCTACAGACATTAAAAAAGTACAAATGTGCCTGTTCTAAATGGGTTCACCTTGGTAAGTCTTGCACAGCTTCTGGCTGAGCACAACTGCAGACCACGTGCTGTGGCTTTCTAGGTTTCTTGACCTCTTCTTTGAGCTGTCCCAGGCAAGCAGAAAAGCCTGTGATTTCATCAAGGCCTTTGATGGGCTCCTGTGGTTGGCTGTGTTTGGCTTGTTGCAAGGGGCAGGGGTCCTCAGAAATTTGGCAAAGGCAAGCTCACAGATTTTGAATCACTGCTCATGGGTGCCCTGCTGCTGCACTTCTGAGAAGCCATGCCCATTGGCACTGCCAACTCTTGCCTACGCCTTTGGCACTGTAAGGTTCATATGCAAGCCAATGCCCACAGGTAGTACCTGCCACCCTGTGCCATCTAGACGCCGGTTACATAGACAGAGCTTTGCCAATGAGAAGAGGATGCCACCTGACTCAAAAGGGGATGGTCTCACTTCCTTAGTTAATTGAGAAATGTTTATGCGGCCCTTCCCCAAAAGGCCACAGGGCAGTTTAGAACATAATAAGCAATGCAATGCAAGAACTTAAGAAACCCTCGTTAGAGACATAATGAGAAGTTGGCTTAGCAGTTTTCTAGCTGTGCCAAACCAACTCTTGGCGATTGGATTCCTGCGTGAAAATCCAGAGATCCCTGCAAAGCTCAGCACCACTTTGTGCAGAGAAGGGAAACAGAAGTTGAAGCTGGGGGCTGTGTGGGAAATTCAACCATAATCATCCGCAGACTATATGGTATGGTTGGAAGTGTTGGTTTGCAAATTCTGACGCTTTTGTGTGCATGCTTATGAGAACTGGGCTGGTTGCCACAAGGAGAGACCCTTTGGCCTCCTGCAAGCATCCTTTCATGGCACTTGCAGCCTGTTCGTCGTTCTGACCCGTAACACCTGGATCTCTCCCTCTGCCAGCCTTAACCACATACTCATTTGGGTTTCAGATGAGGAGAGAGTATGGGAAACAGCCAGGCTTGTTTGGTTAGCAAGTCGCAAGCAGGATGGAATGTTGCAAAAAGCACACGGAGGGAGGGAGGATGCTGGCCTCTAGTTGGAGGAAATGCCATTTCACTGGTGAAAATACTCAGCTGAAAGAAGTTGCACTTCAAAATATGCATTGCAGGGGTGATATGGAGCACTGGGGGTGGGCAGTGGTGTAGCATGGGTTGCCCGGGGCCATGCAGAGAGCGTGGGATTGGGGGAAGTGAGGGAAATGGATGGTCTACATATGTGCATTCAACTGCCAAATGGTGTCCGCATCACTCAACAGATCGCAGCCACAGAAATAATAAGTCATTCCATTGTCTGGAGAGATCACTTCCTGGTTTTCATGACAAAGCCGTTTTCAATGGAGCCCAGCAACGGAAGCACACAGCTGTATTGAGGCAGCACTGGGTGCTGACATTTTGCACCCCTAACAATTTTGCACCCAGGGCAACCATCAATGTGGGTGCCCCCATGCCACGCCACTGGGGCGGGGCACAGCCCCCTTGCTAGTGACAGCATTGTTAGCATCCATCTGTCTCAGGAGACAGTGGAGGAGTGCGCCTTTGGGGGTGAAGTCAAACTGCTAGATGGTTGCAGCGCCTGCTGTGGCTGTAGAGACCGATGCAGGAGAGAGATGTTTTGTTGCAGCTGGGGCAGAGGAAGGCGTCTGACTGTGCTTCTGCAGATGCACCATGGATGCTTCTTCTCTCTGCGCTCTCGCAGTGTTCATTCCTCCTGGTCAAATGCCTGAACTCACCAACGCTGCCCATGGCTTGCTAGGATTTTGCCTGACTCCCATCGCATACCTGCCAGGTGTTATTCTGCCTCCATTTTGAGGTGGTGTTTCTGCTTTTTAGTTTTCCCCAGGCCCTGTGACACAGGCCATGAGGAAAGGGCTCGATGCCCGCATTGGCACATTGAAATGTACTTACCGTGTGAGTTGGCCAATTTGCAGGATAGCATTCATACACCAAGAATGCGCTTGCCCCTGCAGCTAGGCTCAAATGTTCCAGCCCACGTGGTCTGTGCATTACCCATTGAGTAGCATAGGTCTCTTAGGAGCATGAGGTGGTGCTTTCTTTGTCTGCAGTCTGCATCATGTTTGCTTTGGCCATGGCATGAGGTCTGGATGAAAACCTGCCACACGATTATCTGACTGTCGCAATGGCCCTGGTGTTCCACGCACTTTCTTTGCATCACTCCTCTCAATAAGGTCTGCTCCACCTTACATGAAATGCGCCTATTGTGTTCTCGATTTCTCCTGTTACCAACACGAGGTGTGAATGTGGTCATCGTGGAATGCTCTTGATTTCCTGTCAGGAAATGAGGGTAATAAGAAGAATACCTGTGGACACACCAGGCTGTAAAATGGCTCCGACAGCTTTTTCAGACACTAAAATATACAAAAGTCAGAGAAGATGTAGTAAAACTCTATACTCTTTCAAAGGCAGGCCCATGCCACGGAGCTCATTTCACACCTTTTTAAATGCCTCATTTCTGCAAGGAATAACCTGGATTGTGTTTGAAATAGCCAATGTATCAGACGTGAGAGGGACCCGCTCAAAATTTTGCTGCACATAGTATTTCCTGCTCAGTGTTCCAGTCTACAGTGCCCAACTTTTTTCAGACCCAAACATCCAATTGGGAAGCCATTTCATACTCTTTCACCAAAGGTTTGCTCTGTGGTAGTGTTTCCTGGAGACTCCCTGGAAAAGACCCTGATGTTGGGAAAGAGGGAGGGCACAAGGAGAAGGGGACGACAGAGGACCAGATGGTTGGACAGTGTTCTCGAAGCTACCAGCATGAGTCTGACCAAACTGCGGGAGGCAGTGGCAGACAGGAGTGCCTGGCATGCTCTGGTCCATGGGGTCACGAAGAGTCAGACACAACTAAATGACTAAACGACAACAAGTGCTTCCATTGCCAGGGTGGGTGTGGTGGGTGCAGACTGCCCTGGGTGTCATCACCAAGGGGGGTGACATTCAGCGCGCCACCTGCCTGCGACTCCCACTTACCTCTAGGTGTTGGGGGAAATGTGGTAGTTGCGCCGCTTTTTGCCTCTTCGTTTTGACACACCCATGATCCCAGGCTGCTGGAGGAGGCATGCAGAAGCTCTCTCAACTCATGACCCAAACCCTGCAACCCCCCAAAAAGCTCAACAACTTTGGTCAATCCTCCTGTGCTGGTCCCGGGGGGTTAGCGTGCAATGAGGTCCGAGTCCAGTCCGAGGTCGAGGGTGCGGTATGGAGGCTGTCCATCAAAGGTGTAGCGGGGTGCAAGGCAGGGAGTCGGGTGAGGTCAGGAACTCTGGCAGAAGAGCAGGACAGGGTGCAGGCAGGAACCGGCTTCCAACAATGTTGCTCCCGCAACCTGGGACTGGGCTGGCTGGCTCTGAGGCATAGGGTGGCCCCAGTCCACAGGTGACTCACCTCTCCTGGCCTGGAGGTGAGCACTCCTCCTGCGGGAACTTAGTTCACTCCGCCTCTCTGCCCTGAGCCTCTGCAGCTCAGGAGAAGCTGGAGGGTTACCGGACCCAAAGGCAACCTCACCTTCCCCTGACGGGGCTGAGAGTGGAGCACCTGCAGGCAATGGGTACTCGATCACCTCCGGAGCCAGAGCAGACTCAGCTGGTGTCTGCTCCTGAGGATCCGGCACAGGTGAGAACCCTTCAGGCTCAGGCCCTAGCCCCGGCTCAGCCGGCCCTGGAGGTGGGGACTCCTGTGCAGGCTGGGATTCCTCAGGTTCAGCCTCTGAATCCGATTCCCAGGCCATCACACCTCCCCCGCAAAAGTGTAACAACTCCCGGCAATAACAATGGGTAGATCACAGCCAGTCTTTTTATACTGTGAGTCGATCGCAGTCTCTTGGGAGTCCAACGAGATTATTTCAGTGATTGGGGGGGGGGTGACAAGAAATTTTCCGCCCCGGGTACCACCTGACCTTGCTACGCCACTGCCCATTGCGACCCACCTGGGATCAGGTTTCGACCCAACAGTTGAGAACCAGGGCTCTATGCCATGTACATAACCCGCAAAAAGACCCACAGATATGTACGGTAAATGCGTGTGCACTTTACATCAAGGAACAAACACAGAAATGGAACAATGAATAATAATAATAATTTATTTGTACCCCGCCCATCTGGCTGGGTTTCCCCAGCCACTCTAGGCAGCTTCCAACAAAGATTAAAAATACATTAAAATTTCACACATTAAAAACTTCCCTAAACAGGGCTGCCTTCAGATGTTTTCTAAATGTCAGGTAGTTGTTTATCTCTTTGACATCTGATGGCAGGGCATTCCACAGGGTGGGTGCCACTACCGAGAAGGCCCTTTACCTGGTTCCCTGTAGCTTCGCTTCTTTCAGTGAGGGAACCACCAGAAGGCCCTCTGAGTTGGACCTCAGTGTCTGGGCAGAACGATGGGGGTGGAGACGCTCCTTCAGGTATACTGGGCCAAGGCCATTTAGGGCTTTAAAGGTCAACACCAACTGTGGAACAACTGGTTCCAGTCAACCAGTCACTTCCCCTCCAGGCTCCTCCATTTCCTCCCACCTGGTTTTCCAACCTCAAACAGCATTCTGCAACCACTGAGCATGCTCATTTGGCTGTTACGATTCTACCTCTCCAAGGTTCCCGCTCCCTAACTTTTGCAGGGATGGGGCTCTTGCAAAACTAAGGCTTCCCCTGAGCCTGCTCTTATCTCCATCTTTCGTAAAGATGATGCTGTTTCTGCGGCATTCGCAGCTGCACTCACCCCCTTTTTACACAGAAGGAATGCTATCGACCAAGGCTTTCCTAAAGATATATGGATCGGATTAAGGTTAGGTTCCTTTTCTTTCCTTTCTCTTCTGAAAGCCACGGTGCTTGGATACATTTTCTTATGCTGGCCAATCAATTCTGCCCTTTAAAAACTCCTGCAATTGAGCAGAAGTGTGTTCCAGTTAGAGAATCAAATGCTTTTTGTGTGCATTCAAAGCATGCGTGATTGTGCATGCACGCATCGCTGCAACCTGAAGCCAGAAAAAGGGGTGGGGCAGGCTTGCATGCACTCTGTTGATGGGTCAGGGATGCAACCCTCGCACAAAACGGTTGTTGCTTGTGTATAAATTTCCTGCACATGTGCAAAAGGACTGCTATGTGAGCAATGTAATGGAGAACACAGCGCTAAGCATATTTAAATGTAATAGATTAACAAATAAGTATCTACCTGGTAGTAGGTCCCATGGGGGATGTGGGTGGTGCTGTGGTCTAAACCACAGAGCCTAAGGCTTGCCGATCAGAAGGTTGGTGGTTCAAATCCCCGCGACGGGGTGAGCTCCTGTTGTTCGGTCCAAGCTCCTGCCCAACTAGCAGTTCGAAAGCACGTCAAGTGCAAGTAGATAAATAGGTACCGCTCTATCAGGAAGGTAAACGGCGTTTCCGTGTGCTGCTCTGGTTCGCCAGAAGTGGCTTAGTCATGCTGGCCACATGACCCGGAAGCTGTCTGTGGACAAACGCCGGCTCCCTTGGCCTGAAAGCGAGATGAGCGCTGCAACCCTAGAGTTGTCCGCGACTGGACCTAATGGTAAGGGGTACCTTTACCTTTTTTAGGTCCCATGAAGAACAGAAGAAGAGTGCCACAGGGTCAGGCCAGAGTCCCATCTAGTCCAGCAACCTTTTCTCATAGTGGCCAACCAAATGCTTATGGAAATCCCCCCCCCCCCAAGCAGGACCTGTTAAGAACAGTACAGTGGTACCTCGTGTTACGGACGGGATCCGTCCCGGAGGCCCGTTCATAACGTGAAAAGCCCACAACTCGAAGCATTGTGTCTGCACTGGTGTGCAGCACTATTTGGTGCTTCTGCGCATGTGCATGCACGAGCGGTGAAACCCGGAAGTAACCCATTCCAGTACTTCCGGGTTGCCGCGGGATGCAAGATGAAAACATGCAACCTGAAGTGGACGCAACATGAGGCATGGCTGTATTCAAATTCACTGAAATTGTAAATGCTTATATGCATTACTGTGTGTTTAAATTTGATTGGTTGGTAACTGAATTCCAGAGAGTTCTCTAGTAGTTCTCCTGGGATTGGCTAATGTTGGTCACATGGGATGTATCTAGTGAAGGAGAGACTCCATTTTACGTGAGGCAAGGTGACTGTCTTTTAGAATCCACTGTGAACACTGCTAAGTTGAATTGAGTGTGGGAGTGCTGCTTCTCTGCTTGGAAGAAAGCTGCAGGAGAAGGGGAATGTGGAAATCTCTCATGGGAGCTGCAAGGCATGGCCTAATTGAGATGCAGAAGGCTGAAAGTGCTGAACTCTGGAAAGAGAGGGAAATACTGTTTTTCAGAAGTTAGAAGAAGAGACTGCAAGTGCATGCTTGGAGAAGCATGTGGCTATAAATATTATGTTTTAATTCCTCCATAAGTTTCTGTGAGTAAAGTTTTTTTGAATGTTAAAGTCTGGACATTGGTTTAATTTCCATAGGAGAGTGTCACTCATATATGCGAGTCAAACAGGGATGCATTTTGGCGCCTTTCCTGTTTAATTTTTATATTAATGACATGGTTAAAGAACTGGAGAGCCTACAGTTTGCCCCTGTCACAATTCTCGACCAAAAACTCTCAGTTTTAATGTATGCTGATGACCTAGTACTTGTATCTAGAACCCAGGTTGGCCTGAGACAGCTGCTTGTAAAATTAAGTTCATGCTGCACGAGGGATGCTTTATCTATAAACTACGATAAGATGCAGGTCATTGTATTTGGGAAGCGCCCTAAAAAGCATGTTTGGCACTTGGATGAACACATCAGTGGGGCTACCTTTGAAGGTGACCCCGAAACTACAACTAATCCAGAATGCGGCAGCTAGACCGGTGACTGGGAGTGGCCACCGAGACCATATAACACCGGTCTTGAAAGACCTACACTGGCTCCCAGTACATTTCCGAGCACAATTCCAAGTGTTGGTGTTGACCTTTAAAGTCCTAAACGGCTTCGGCCCAGTATACCTGAAGGAGCGTCTCCACCCCCATCGTTCTGCCCGGACACTGAGGTCCAGCACCGAGGGCCTTCTGGCCTTTCCCTCATTGCGAGAAGTGAGGTTACAGGGAACCAGGCAGAGGGCCTTCTCGGTAGTGGTGCCCGCCCTGTGGAACGCCCTCCCATCAGATGTCAAAGCGATAAACAACTACCTGACATTCAGAAGACATCTTAAGGCAGTCCTGTTCAGGGAAGTTTTTAATGTGTGACATTTTAGTGTATTTTTGATTAAGCCGCCCAGAGTGGCTGGCAAAGCCCAGCCAGATGGGTGGGGTACAAATAATAAATTACTATTATTATTATATGCGATTTGAGCTTCTTAGCTACGTTTTTGCTACTCTGACTTCAACAGGACCTGAGTGCCACAGCGCTCTTGCTCAATTCCAGACCCCGGCGACTGGCATTCAGAGGCATCCTGGCAGTGACAAATGAGGCAGAACATAGAATAGGCCATAATGTAGACAGTACTGAGGAGATGGACCAATAGCCTCACTAGCTATAAGGCAGTTTTATACAATGGCATGTGTCAACAGTCTGCCTGTGATTCCTCTTTTTGCAGCCATTCCCAACCCCTTTTTTTCTCCTGCACTGCCCATCTACCAGAACCGCAAGTGAATTGACGGATGAAGTAATTATGTGTTTGATGCCGGGGTTTGGACTGAATGCTCGGTGTCCCTGGATTCCTGCAATAAAGATTCAAGAGTCATCCGCTCGCCCCCTTATCTCCCCACTGCAGATAAGGCACAAGGCACCGCCTGCCGCAAAAAGGTGAACTTTGCATTCGGGGACGTGATCAGCAGGACAGAATCAGCCGACCCCTCTGGGCCCAACCGAGCATCTTCAGCGCAGGTGGCTCTTTTTTAAAAAAAAAGAAAAGAAAGAGATGAAATGAAATTTAATGCAGTGCCTTTGGCCTTTTTTTTGGTAAAAAACAGATTCAAGGAAAAAAGGAACCTTGGCATGTTAATGCACGTCAGTCAATCTCCAGCTATTGTGATTTTATTTTCGTGTTTTAATTGGCTTAGGTCTGGGAGCACACTGGCAAATACCAAGATGGCATTTGAACAAGAGCTCTCGCCCAACCTTTGAACTTTGGCATACATGGTTGGTTGCTCTGCATCACAGAGAAGAAGACATTATTGACACGATACTTTGCAGACTATTTTGCCCATCAGTGGTGTAGCAACCTATGCTGGCACCTGGGGCGGAGCTTTTTTTTTTTTAAGAGATCACCCAAAGATGTAATAATAATAATAATAATAATAATAATAATAATAATAATAATTAATAAATAATAATAAATAATTTATTATTTATACCCCACCCATCTTGCTGGGTTTCCCCAGCCACTCTGGGTGGCTTCCAACAGAATATTAAAATACAATAACCTATTAAACATTAAAAGCTTCCCTAAACAGGGCTGCCTTCAGATGTCTTCCAAAAGTCTGGTGGTAGTTTTTCTCTTTGACATCTGGTGGGAGGGTGTTCCACAGGGCGGGTGCCACCACCGAGAAGGCCCTCTGCCTGGTTCCCTGTAACTTGGCTTTTCGCAGCGCAGCGAGGGAACCGCGAGAAGGCCCTCAGTGTCCAGGCAGAATGACGGGTGGAGACGCTCCTTCAGGTTCAGCTTCTTTTCTGGAGATCAGCCAAAATTGTTGAGCCTTTTTTGCTTTTTTTAGGGGATCAGCTAGCTTTTTGAGGCTCCGTCGCTCTCCTCCTCCTCCTTCTTCTTTGGTGATCCCTCATGGCTGAGTAAAATTGTCTTCCATGAACATGATCTTAACAGTGACTCCATAAGTGACTGTGGAGGCCAATTCTTTTTGTTTGTTTGTTTTTAATATATTTTTTATTGGTTTTTACACATGTTTTCCAAACATAACATCCCATCTTAAACAACAAAACAGACCTTTGGCTATCTCTGCCTTGGACTTCCATCAACCTCGACTGATGGTTTTCTAACTTCCTTTCTAATTTTGCAATTTTTTATTATAGTTATTGCTATAAAATCCAAATCCTAAATAAAACCCTTCTTAGTCCTCTTTCACAATAATTCATATAGTTCTCCTTACAAAACCTCTTGCAACCCTACAAGCGCTGTCAATTGATTACAATTGCCTTTCAAATATATCGTGAATTTCTTCCAGTCCTTCAGGAAAGTCTGGTCTTGCTGGTTCCAAATTTTCCTAGTTAATTTCGCCAACTCGGAATAATCCATCAATTTCATCTGCCACTCTTCTTTTGCTGTGGAGGCCAATTCTGGATCCACACATCCTTCCACAGTGGGGACATAGGTTTCCGTGCGGGAGTTGATCAAGGTGAGGATTTGCCAAACGTTCCTTCCTCTTGACTCGTTTATCCCCTTTCATCCTGAGTTCAAGCTTCTTCAAAGCCCATGACACCTTTGGTAAAAGCTGTTCTGCAATTGGAGTGCTCACACGCCAGTGTTTCCCAATTGTCAATGTTCTTACTACATATTTTTACATTTTCCTTGAGACTTTAGACCTCTTTTCTTGACCACCGGCATTACGCTTTCCATTTTTAAGTTCGGAATAGAGTAGTTGCTTTGGAAGACGTTGCCCTCCAATGCCCAGCAACCCCCCTGAAGCCCCTACCTCTATCATGTCTCCTCTTACTTACATTTTCTCTAACAAGTCCTGAATGTTGTAACCGTTCTTCATGGGGGAATTCCTTGGTCCACCCCCTTGATCAGTTTGGGTGCCCTTTCTGAACTTCCCCCAGTTTTGTCTGGTCTGGATCCCAATATGTTAAAGATAAATGCTGTTCAGAATGCCAGGGCTGCTTTTGCAGTCACCTTTTCCTTCTCCGCCTACTCCCTACCCAACTATAATGTTAATTGTATTCTGGAGTACAATAGCATTTCCATTTTATTGTATGTGTAGCTTGGGGAGGGGTTAGTTTACCCCTGCTCCCCCCCTCCAAAAAAAGGGGAAAGCGTATTTACTCCCCTGTCTCGAAATCCTCCTTATCGAGCTCTGTAAACCCAGCGTCATTACTTACCTTGCATTCTTGAGCTGACACCTCGAAGCTTTGATGCGCAAGGGAGGCAGCCGGTGATAAAGATTCCTTTGAAGTCGGTGATGAAAGGGAGCATAGCGAAGGAAGGTGGGAGTGGAGAATATGTGCTGTCAGCTCGAATGCTTTTCCAAAGCCGTGGCTTTCAAGCGGTGAGGAAAACCAAGCCACTGTAACGGGGCAAAGGCAATTGAGAAGAGAAGATGCCTTGGAGATGCAGGAACCTGCCTGATATGGAATCACGCCATTGGTCCACCCAGGAGACGGATGCTGATTGGCAATGGGTGATTACAGTACCTGGTAGTGGCTCCCCAAGGTTTTATCATCATCATCATCAAACCTTTTATTGGCATTGCATACAAGCAATCAAAACAAATCAATACAGAATTACCACTTCCCCAGTGGCACAAAACATTTGCTAAAAGAAAGGAGGCAGAACAGTCCATCGTCACATCTCTAGGTCTCCAGGGAAATCAGACGTCTGCAGTGTATTTCGGTGACAAAAAACCAAATAGAGATATTTAGCCACTAACTTGGTGAGCTCCTGATCATTCCCCAGTAATAGAAAATGTATGACCTCCAACTCTGGTTTCCATTTGGGGATACAGAGTTGATCTAGAAATTGCTGATGGAGATCAGCATATAGTTTACAATTAAGAACCATATGTGTAAGGGTTTCCACCAGGTGGTCTTCAAATGGGCAAGTTCTTTCTCCTTCCACCCTGCCTGAGAACCTTCCCCAAAGGAGGTTGGATGGATTTCAATTAAATCTGGCCAGCGAAAATGCCCTTCTTTCTTGAGGGTTAATCAGAAATTCAAGGTAATTGTGGTTAGTTTCCCAAGGTTTCAGAGAGATGCCAGGGACTCAACCATGAGACTTCAAAGTAGAGCTAGGAAAGTCTCCCTCCAAGGCCACTCCAAGTCACCGCAGACAATGCTGAGTTTTTAGGGGGCTAACCAGGTTGGGATACCTGGGATAGCAGGCATGTTGGTTTTTGAATGTCTTATGTAGATTATGCTCATCCGGAAGCAAATTTATTAACCCAAGGGACTATTTCTGGGTTAGCGGAGTCTGTAACCTGAAGCGTTTGTAACCTGAAGCGTCTGTAACCCGAGGTACCACTGTACTGCCTTCCTTGCAGAGGCGTAGGAAGGGGGGTGCAGTGGGTGCGGTCCGACCTGGGTGTCATGACTGACGGGGTGACAAAATGGCAGCCGAGTGGGTGGCACACCTCATGCCCACTGGCAGCAGCTCTTCTGACCTGGCAGCAGAGAGCAGGAGGAGAATGTACAGCAGCTACCCTGCCCCTCTCCTACCCTGAACTGTGGGAGGGCACCCTCCGTGCCCTGCCCCCCTCGGGAGCGCGCCCCACTCCCCCTCGGAGCATGCCCGCCTTGGGCATTGTGGGCAAATGCTCCACCGCTGCTTCCTCGCTGCACATGTAAGACCAGGCTCTTATTTACATTAGCAAATATTATTTGATATATCTCGAAGCGGCAACACTCCCAAAGAGAAAGCGTAAAGAGATAAGCTCTGGCAACGGGCATAGTGTAAACAAGAAGTGGCAATATTGATTTCATACTATTTCCTCTTCACTGAGAGCTCCAACTAATTACCCGAAGGATGACCAGTTCTTGAGATTTAATTGCAGGCTGGGGAATAGAAAAGATTTGGGAAGAATAGTAAAACGGCCTCACATCCTGGAAGTCTATAGCAGCAAAAATGTTAGAGATGGAGCAGAAAATCTGAGCAGCGTATGGTACCCTAGCATTGCCCTGCTTTTGGAACCTTACTCCTCATTGCAAAAACATAGATATATAGATTTTACTCCAGTTGGGGGAAGATACCAGCCTTGTAGAGAGGGGTGGTGGTTAAACAGAACCTCCATGTTCAGGTGCAGTTGCTGGGGGAAAAGAGTGGGAGAGGGTTACTGTATTCCCTTCATGCCTTGCAGGTGGGCTTCCTCGAGGCATCTGATTGGCTGTGGCAGGGAACAAGATGCTAGGCAGGAGATGGGCCATTGGTCTGATGCGGCAGGGCTCTTCTTCTGTTTGGTTCAGGGAAACGACACAAAGGGTAAAGGTAAGGGTAAAGGTAAAGGACCCCTGGACAGTTAAGTCCAGTCAAATTCAACTATGGGATGTTACACTCATCTCCGCTTTCAGGCCAAGGGAGCTGGCGTTTGTCTGCAGACAGTTTTTCCAGGTCATGTGGCCAGCATGAATAAACTGCTTCTGGCACACGGAACACCGTGACGGAAGCCAGAGCGCATGGAAATGCTGTTTACCTTCTCGTTGCAGTGGTACCTATTGATCTACTTGCGCTGGAATGTTTTCGAACTTCTAGGTTGGCAGGAGCTGGGACAGAGCAACAGGACCTCACGCCGTTGCGCGGATTCGAACCGTCAACCTTACAGGCCCAAGAGTCTTGGTGGTTTAGACCACAGAGCTACCTACATCCCTAGGGAAACTATGCAGGGAGGGAAGGATTAGGAGGCAGAAAAGGGAGGCCCGGTGCTAAACAGAAGGCAGCACTGGAAACAGAAAGAAGAAAAGTCTCAAAATCGTACTGGAAAGATATGTGGAATTTCAGGAAGTACAGTGGTACCTCTGCTTACGAACGGGATCTGTTCCGGAGGCCCGTTCGCAACATGAGTAGAACACAACCCGCGTCTGCGCGTGCGCGGGTCGTGATTCACCGCTTCTGCGCATGCGCGTGATGTCATTTTGCACATCTGTGCATGCACAAGCGGTGAAACCCGGAAGTAACCCTTTCCGGTACTTCCAGGTCTCCGCAGGATGCAACCTGAAAACGCGTAACCTGAAGCAAACGTAACATGAGGTATGACTGTAAGAAAATTCCCAAGTTTTAGTGAAGACTTTTGTGACAGGGACTGAAAGATCAACCACAAAATAATTAAACAAACAAACAAACAAACCACAATACAGGTTACGATGGTTTGTTTATGGCCCTATGTTGTCTGAAATTTCTTGATACAACTATCTTGCTGAAACTAAACACACCTGAGCCTGGTCATTGCCTAGATGGGTACCTGCCTGGGATCCAAGTGTATACTGCCTCAGGTTCTGTATTGGAAGAAAAGCAGGATAGAAATGGAAGAAAGAAAATAAATAGTATACTTTTTTCTTTCTACATAGGGTGATGTCTAATGCCACCTAGCTAGATTTGCCCTTCCTCCTGGCACCTGCCCTGTTTTCCTCAGACACCCCTGTTGAAGCAACCTGGCATCGCCAGGTAGCTTCATTCTACTAGAAGCTTTTGGGTAAGGAAAATTCTGGTTACCAGCCCATGGCTAGTTGGAGCAACTCCAGATAGTGGCGTTTCAAACATACACACCCACCTACACCCTAGTTAAAAGGTCTTCCTTTTTGTTGAGTGGAGTGGTGAATTTGAGCCAGGAATCCCTCTCACTCTCACATAGGGAAATAGAAGAAATTTGCTTGGTTTGCGTTTTGAAGCAAACGCCTGATTTACCCGGTCATGGGAGGAATTCAATGTGGCACAAAGTCCCTTAGCGATGCATTAATTGCACTGATTGAACGGCTGGTGGAAGAGAAGGCAGCCAGCATGGTTATCATGGCTGGTTGCTCAACACATTGCTGTTTCCTCTGCTAGCACAGCTGTGGCCCTGGATTTCGTATTGCACAACCATTATTCTCGCCCTTATGCGAACACAAAACATCCTTTGCGCTGGTGCTCAGAGACTGTGGAATCCAGGCCCATGTGCGGGTCAGAAACAGCTATAAATCAAATAATTCACCTCTCTGAATTTTGCAATGCACAGAAAACATGCATTTTATCAAAAAGGATGTGCCAAAAACATATGTTTTAGCAGAAAATGCATTAAAAAAATTAAGAGAAATGCAAAGAAAATGTGTGTTTTATAAAGTGTGCACTTTACAATTTAAATGCCGTTTGTTCATTTATTTAAAAAAAATATCCACAAAAAATGAGATGAAACAGCTGTGTAATGGAAATGGCTTTAGCTTGGTTTCTTAGCCACTACCACCCTGTGCCAAATACATAAAGTTCAGTGTGGGATAAGAATTGCTGCTGCCAGAGACGCTGTTGAGATGAGGTCAAGTACAGTCCCCTATCCTAGATAGGTTCTTTGTCAAGAAAGACATCTACTCCCACTTTGATCAAGATGCAACTGCTGATAGTTATCATCTTCGTTAAAAAAATAGAATAAAAGTGCATTACCTGCTTCTTTCTGATAGGATCCTGATAACAAGCAGAAGGGAGAGTGGTTCCAATTTAATACGTGTTTCCTTGGCCAACTGTTTCCCATTATCTTCATGCTCCTAAATCCTGCGGTAAATAAATTCTGGCCAGCTTGTCTTTCCTAGGACTTTCCTGTGATTTAGTACAGATAATCAGGTAGTGTGTTACAAGATTTCACCTCCAAAAAAGTTTTAAGGCTGCTTCTCAGTGTCCTTGTTTTATGGGGACGTGTCTGTGTTAAAACACGCAATGCCTTTCCTTCCAAAAAGGGGAAGAAGGCTTTTGCGTCAGAGAGCCAGGGAAATAAAATAAATTAACCAAGTTAAAGTTACTTCAGTTTAAGATCATAGCACTTTAAGTAAAGACATCTGCTTTTTCTCCAAACAATTTTAAGAGCTCCCTTTTCCGTATTTAACATAAACTGGTGTCATTTAGAGATGCGAAGAGGAAGTGGGAGGGGGCACAGTGTGGCCCTATATGCTCTGATAAGTTGGCCATTGATGCATCAGCAAAAGAGAGGACCAATGAGGGAGGATGCTGATTTACATATAGTTTGCATATGCCTTCCCACACATGATGATGGGAGGGGCGAAGGGGCTGATCTCCCATCCGGGTTGGTACACTTGAGATGTCAAAGAAACCTTATATATAAAAAATACAAAGTGAGACATTCAGGAAATCCAAAGGGAAAATATGAAGAACAGAGGATCTGACGAACGGATTATTAAAAACGTGTGAGGCAAACGGTGGAAGTCTTTAAAAAAACCCACTTTATTTAAGGTAGATAAGGACAAGATGAAATTATACAATTGAATATAAATATAGATGGGAAACGGCTATGTATAGTAAATACACTTATCTACTTTCAAAAATTTTCACCTATTTTCATCTTTTTCTTTTACTTCTTTTTTTTCTTTGTTCTTTTTTTCTTTTTTCCTGATATATTATTTTTCATTTCACTCCTTTATTGTGAGTAGCATTTTATAGATGTATAAATAACTGTATATATGAAAAGAGACAAAGTATTCTCTAATTTTTTTCCTTGGTTATATGTATTTTCTTTTGTTGTAAATATGTATGTTTTCTAATTTGTACTTAATAAAAATTATTAAACTGGAAAAAAAGAAACCTGCATTTAAGAGAAAATTGACTTCATCTCTACTTTCTGGACCCTGGTATGGATCAGAACGTAGTTTTGCTACTCAGTCCCGCTTTGTGCCACAGTCTTTGAATTTCACGAGGTGCTCCAAGGTCTGCCTTTGAAGTTCGAAGTCTTTCTTTCGGTGGGTAGCAGCCGCCGCAAGAAGCTTGAAATGCCACTTGCGCTGCGACTGGCGCAGTGTTCAAAGATGCAAGAAGAAAAGATGTGCTCTCGGGGGGGCTAGTATACAATGTCATTCCATCATCCCAGGGATGACTTGTACAGAAACAACAACAAAAATGGCTGCCCCCATCCATTAAGGGTACTGAAAGATGTTAGGAGGAGCGGCGGAGGAAGCCACACGGGCGCCTAGGGCGGTGCGGCCATTGGCAGGGCGATCCCCCCATAGGGGCGGGGTGACGGTGGGGCCTCCAGAGTCTGTCTGCCTCCTCCCCCTCAGCCGCCTTACAGCTGGGGGAGAGGCAGCGGGCAGACAGTTTGGGCAGCGCGGAGCCTGCACACGCCCACGCCACCATGTCTCTCCCAGGAGAGAGGCACTGCAGTGAGTGCTGCCCGCTATTTTGTCACACACACCCAGTGGTGACACCTGGGGCGGTCGGCACCCACCGCACCCCCCTTCCTCCGCCCCCCGGTTAGGAGACCCCATTCCCTCACAGAGCTACAGGAGGGAATGTGAAGAGGGATTGGCTGTTAAACCACCCATTGAAACTGTAGCTCTGTGGGGGGAATAGGGGGTCTCTCAGCACCCCTCACAAGTTACAGCTCCCAGAATTCTTTGGGGGAAAGCATGACTATTTAAAGTACAGTGGTACCTCGGGTTACAGACACTTCAGGTTACAGACGCTTCAGCTTACAGACTCCGCTAACCCAGAAATAGTACCTCAGATTAAGAACTTTGTTTCAGGATGAGAACAGAAATCGTGCTCCGGCGGCAGCAGAAGGCCCCATTAGCTAAAGTGGTGCTTCAGGTTAAGAACGGTTTCAGGTTAAGAACAGACCTCCAGAATGAATTAAGTTCTTAAGCCCAGGTACCACTGTACAGTGGTACCTCACAAGACGAATGCCTCGCAAGACGAAAAACTCGCAAGATGAAAGAGTTTTCCGTTTTTTGAGTCGTTCCACAAGACGAATTTCCCTATGGGCTTGCTTCGCAAGACGAAAACGTCTTGCGAGTTCTTGCGAGTTTGTTTCCTTTTTCTTAAAGCCGCTAAGCCGTTAATAGCCGCTAAGCCGTTAATAGCCGTGCTTCGCAAGACGAAAAATCCGCAGGACGAAGAAACTCGCAGAATGAATTAATTTCGTCTTGCGAGGCACCACTGTATTATCATAGTGTATGGTGTGTACGAGGCTTAAGACGAACTCTGAAAAGTTTGAGGGGATACTTGAAGCACGAGACAGAAGTAATCTAGTGTTTTGGGGGAGAGGTGTTACTCCCAGGATCTGATATGGTTGCACCATGCATGGTCTGCAGCATGGGTAGGCAAACTAAGGCCCAGGTGCCAGATCCGGCCCAATCGCCTTCTAAATCCAGCTTGCGGACAGTCCGGGAATCAGCATGTTTTTACATCGGTAGAATGTGTCCTTTTATTTAAAATGCATCTCTGGGTTATTTGTGGGTCATAGGAATTTGTTCATGTTTTTTCCTTCAAAATACAGTCCGGCCCCCCACAAGGTCTGAGGGACAGTGGACTGGCCCCCTGCTGAAAAAGTTTGCTGACCCTTGGTCTGCAGGCTTCATCTTTATGGAGAATGAGAGCAAGACCTTTCGCAGAATGTAAAATTCCCTTATCATGTCTGCATTTGCTGAGGGAAATTTTTTGACAGAATCAGGAGTGTGACTCCCAAGCAAAAAAAAGTGGGGGGCACATGATGGAAGCCCACAACTGCTTCATATAGAAAAGGCGCCGCTCCCTCAGCCTCCCCACCGCACTGGATGAGATACCCCTGGGAATTACCCCAGAATGACTAGCCTGCAAGTAATAATCAAGACATCAGGGTTACTCCAACAGTAATTATCTGTTCGACATTTTTCGCTCGCCATATCCTGTCAGGTCAAGAGGCAAACATGAGGATTGACATCTATGCTTCACGGCAAATTATCATCCAATTACAGTGGATTTAGAACCGTGCTGGATGGTGAATTAAATTGTCCTTCTTGGGGCTTGGCAGCTTATGTGTACGCTTTCAAAAAAATAAATAAACGTAAAGGCAAGTTTTAAAGAAGTTAAAGGCTGACTCAGGGATTGAGATTCTAGCATAGCATAAAGAACATCACCACACAGAGACTGATCTGAGCAACGGGGTTTTTAGCCAGAAAATAGGACTAAAAACCAGGGCCCCCATTTAAGGCAAGACTTTTGGGGCAGATGTCCAGGACCCCCCAATGCAAACCTTCCAAGTGTTCAGTGGCAGTCCTGGGTTTACAGAAGTTGTCCCTGTTTCTAATTTGATCCCAGAATGTCCTGCTTTTCCTTAAGACGTTCCTATTTGCATCAGATAAATATTGGAAGGTATGGAGTTATGTGACCCCCAAGCCAAGGAGATAAGTAGCTATACAACCTCTAGAAGGCATCTGAAGGCAGCCCAGTATAGGGAAGTTTTTTAAAAAATGTTTTATAATTTTTTATATATTTTGGAAGCCACCCAGAGTGGCTACCCAGTCAGATGGCCTGGATCAGTGCCGGATTTACATATAAGGTAAACAAGCTATAGCTTAGGGCCCCACTCTCTTGGGAGCCCCCCCAAAAAATTTAAAGAAAAAAATTCAACAATTACTTTGATAAAATACATATTTTGTTATGTGCAAATGGCTTGAGATACCTATCAGGTCCATAAATTACCATATAGCATATATTCAACACCAAAAACAGCAACAATTTGTTGTTGACAAAAGACAGCTGGACATATAAAGGGCCCCATTACCTTCAGTAGCTTAGGGCCTCATCAAACCTAAATACGGCCCTGGGCAGGATATAAATCATAATGATTATCTTTATGACACAGGACATCCTTAATTTCATTGGAGAAATGTATGAAAATGCAGCAGAGCTGATTGAACCCACAGCATATAGTTAAACTATGGAATTTTCTCCCACAAGTAGTAGCGATGGCGGTCACCAAGTTGCCTTCAAATTGTCCAACCACACAGGATGGGCACCCAGTTCTCATGAGAGTGGGAGAAAAACTTTCCCTATGGATGACCTGAGGCACAATTTGCTTCCTGGCAAATGTTTTGTAAATGCAAATGCAGAAGCAACACACGTGACACCTGCAAGTTGCATGCAGACGGAGATAATATTGGTACAGTGGTACCTTGGTTCTCAAACACCTTGGTACTCAAACAACTTGGAACCCAAACACTGCAAACCTGGAAGAAGTGTTCCGGTTTGAGAACGTTTTTTGGAAGCCAAACGTGCTTTTTTTTAGTGTTAGGCTTCCATTTTGAGTGCCACACTTCCATTTTGAGTGTTACGCTGAGATCTGTCTGTTTTTGCTAGCTATTCTGAGTTTTTGCTGCTCTTTTTTGTTTTGTTTTTGTGACTGTGTGGAACCCAGTTCAGCTACTGGTTGATTGATTGATTGTGTTACTGCAGTACATTGTTTATTGCCTTCATTTTATGGATCAATGGTCTCATTAGATAGTAAAATTCATGTTAAATTGCTGTTTTGGGGGTTGTTCTTAAAAGACTGGAACGGATTGATCCATTTTGCATTACTTTCTATGGGAAAGTGCGCCTTGGTTTTGGAACGCTTTGGTTTTGGAATGGACTTCTGGAACGGATTAAGTTTGAGAACCAAGGTAAAGATAAAGGTTAAGGGACCCCTGACCATTAGGTCCAGTCGTGGCCGACTCTGGGGTTGCGGTGCTCATCTCACTTTATTGGCCAAGGGAGCCGGCGTACAGCTTCCGGGTCATGTGGCCAGCATGACTAAGCCGCTTCTGGCGAACCAGAGCAGCGCACGGAAACGCTGTTTACCTTCCTGCAGGAGCGGCACCTATTTATCTGCTTGCACTTTGACGTGCTTTTGAACTGCTAGGTTGGCAGGAGCAGGGACCGAGCAACGGGAGCTCACCCCACTGCGGGGATTCGAACCGCCGACCTTCTGATTGGCAAGTCTTAGGCTCTGTGGTTTAACCCACAGCGCCACCCGTGTCCCTATGAGAACCAAGGTACCACTGTACTAATTTAACATGGACAGCAGGAGTAGTGGAGCTCAAGGAATACACGAACTGGAGGTCTTTGCTGCAATGTTACATTCTTTGGTGCAGCAAAATGTTTCGGAAACGGTTAATAGCCCTCTCAGGCCTTCTTATAACATCGTCAGGTTAAAACAGGAAGGGGCTCATGAAACAGCAGCTTGCTTGATTCACTGGAAACCGAGCTTTTGCTTCTTAAGATTCTAGCCCTCATGGGTGCATTTGGAAGCAAGTTGGAAAATGTGTTGTCTAAATTTCCTCCCTGTAGAACAAGTTCCTCTGCCCCCGCTTTAAATCATGATTGGGAAGGGACAGGTAAGAAGGGACTCCTTGCCAAGTTTCCATACTGCGACCGGTGAGCAGATAAATAAATAAAAATATAATTTAAAAAATAACAAGAATGAGTCATCGCTTTCGAAGAAAGAGGAAGGGAAGGGAAAGGTTAAGCAAGAGGGGAAGGTTTTGAAGTGTGCAGAGTATACGAGTGCTCAGGGAATGAGGCTTTTTTTAAGCTCCAATGCTTTTAAAAAATTGAATTTTTTAAATAATTCCTAGACTGTGTTATCAGGCCAGGTTTATGGTAATCCTCCCAGAAGGTAGATGATCTATAGGTATTTAATGCATTCATGAAGTCTAAAGATTCTGTGGAGAGGGGGTCTTGGCCGAATTAAGAGTCCAGAGAGTAGAAAGTCCCCCAAGCGAGAATTACTTCGGCGAGGACAGGTGTTGATATGGAAATCCGCCTAGCAGACATAGAGGCAAAGCGGTTTCTGAGCCGTATTTATCAACAGGTGTCCAGAAAGGAATTCCTTCAAGAGCATGTTCCAGAACTGCATGAACAGAGCTACAAATGTTTGAGTCAAATCCAGCCGCCGCCTTTTATTTTATTTTGCTTACTTAGCCTGGAGAGGAGAAGACTGCGAAGGGGGAAAAAGGCACAAAAATGTGTAGAAAAAAAGGATACATGAATATATATATATATTAAAAATACCCTAACCCATACATTCTTTTATAAATTTGATATTATTATTCTAATGCATATGTAAATATGAATAGCCTACTACATTTTGTATAGATTCGTTCCAGATATTGTCATATTAATCCAAACAAGGTATACGTCATCCATAAGTTGCAGGTGTTATCATATTGTTGATCCATTTATTCAGTTCTTTTTTTCTAAAAAAAAAAAGTTTAGGGGTACTCTCATTTTCCTGTAAAGGTACCCCTGACCATTAGTTCCAGTCACGGATGACTCTGGGGTTGCGGCACTCATCTTGCTCTATAGGCCAAGGGAGCCAGTGTTTGTCCACAGACAGCTTCCGGGTCATGTGGCCAGCAGAACTAAGCCACTCTGGCGAACCAGAGCAGCGCACGGAAACACCGTTTACCTTCCCACCGGAGTGGTACCTGTTTATCTACTTGCACTTTGACGTGCTTTCGAACTGCTAGGTGGGCAGGAGCAGGGAATGAGCAACGGGAGCTCACCCCGTTGTGGGGATTCGAACCACCGACCTTCTGATTGGCAAGCCCTAGGCTCTGTGGTTTAACCCACAGCGCCACCCAAGTCCTACTCATAGTGAAATATTGCCCCTCAATGAGGCCAGACTTAGAATCACAAGATGTTTAGGGATATGTGTACCCCTGTCCCCCCCAAAAAAAGCACTGAATTGATTAAAGGGTATCATATCTTTATTCTTCCAGTACATCAATATCATTCTCTTGGCTACCATTAGAGCACGTAGATTCCATTTTCGTTGTTCCGTACAATAGGCTTAGCCTGGAAAAGAGGAGAGGTGATCTGAAGGCTAGTTCGCTCCTTAAATATGTTGCTAGGATCTGGATACACCTATTTCCAATACATTAGTAAGCTGAGCCAGGCCTGACGCCACACGTCTTTCCTATTGTCCTCTGGGACCTTTGTGTAAACTAAGAATAAATCCTTATATTGGACATGCCAGCCGTCAGTATTATGACGAACAGCAGGTCTAAGAGGCCCAGGAAGGCTGGATTTCTCCTTAAACACCTTGCTAGGAGCTGGATACACCTATTTCTGTTACATTAGCAAGCTGGGCCAGGCCTGATGCCACCTCAGGAAGCTGCCAGGGTAGGAGCATTTCAGTAGCCTCTCCGCACAACTGTGGGGGGGTGCCCCTAACACCAAGTAATTGGGTATGGGAGCCACCTTCCATTTGCATCACCATCTTCTCAACTATAGGATGAGGAGACACATGTGAAAAGGATCTAGGGGTCTTGGTGGACCACAAACTGAACGTGAGTCACCATTGTGATGCAGCATTAAAAAAAAGCTAATGCAATTGTAGGCCGCATCAATTTGATGTTGAGATTTCGAACACACACACACACACGCTCCAGATTGACCAATGATTTGCATTAGCTGAAGATCCAGCATCCATAAAACCACATTTTTTTAAAAAAAGGAGGGGGGGATCATAGACATCATGTTGCAAGATATTGATTTGCAGTGCTTGGGTCACTGATCTCTGTGTTTGACCTGTGGCCTCCTTTTATGTGAATGCAGCAGAGCTCTCTGGTTAGGCGTAAGGATAATGACGATTGAATTCCGTAGGCTGGATAAAATCAAGTTTGTTTTAAAAGGCTCTCAGGGGAGTTCTTTCCCCTGTTGCAAGGGAATGGCGATGATCCATATAAACCATATGCTAATAACCATGACCCGGTGACCCTGCGCCGGCAACATGGCAGCGCTGACCAAAGAGCACTTAAGAGCAGCAAGACAGCACCAATCTAATTTTACATTAATTCACCTTTTACCCACAGGGATCATGGTAGGGTGGAACGGGGGGCTATCAGAACACTGCGGTACGCTGCACCTATTAAGTAGCTGAATATTCGAGGCTGAAAGAGCATGCTATCGAGAATTTCAAAGTTACCCAGGAAATAACACTCAGCTTTACGTCTGAGTGTCACGCTGACCTTGGACAAATTCTTATCGGGAAACAGGATCCCTGGAAAGCAAGCGTTGATTTCTAGGCAGGGGTCCAAGCGATTTTCTGTCTGCTCCCCCCCACTAAACACACTCTTAACAATAATAATAATAATAATAATAATAATAATAATAATAATAATAATAA
>JAXCMG010000038.1:3825315-3838113 GCA_034642415.1 Podarcis siculus
ATAATAATAATAATAATAATAATAATAATAATAATAATAATAATAATTTAGACACTGCCCATCTGGCTGGGTCCCCCAGCCACTCTGGGTGGCTTCCAACAAAACACGAAAATAAAATAACCTATTAAACATTAAAAGCTTCCCTCAACAGGGCTGCTTTTAGATGTCTTTTAAAAGTTTGGTAGTTATTTTTCTCTTTGACATCTGGTGGGAGGGTGTTCCACAGAGTGGGTGCCACTACCGAGAAGGCCCTCTGCCTGGTTCCCTGTAACTTGGCTTCTCATAATGAGGGAACCGCCAGAAGGCCCTCAGCGCTGGACCTCAGTGTCCGGGCAGAACGATGGAGGTAGATACGCTCCTTCAGGTATACTGGACCGAGACTCTTAAGTGCTGAATATGAGCAAACATCAATCCCAAACGGGAAACCCTATTGACATTAGCTCTGATTCAGCTGTAAAGATTGGGTTTTCCAAGGGGGAAATGGCAGGACAAGTGGAAGTGTCAACAAGCCCTGGATCATCTGGACAATTGGTAGCAGAAGTGGGAACTGTAGGGAAGTGCGGGCAGAATCCCCTGGCAGAACATTCAGAAGGGGATCAGGTGATCGGGGAGAACCAATCTCCTCCCACTTCCTCATATATAGTCACAACTTAGGCACCAATTCCTATGGGCTGAGGTGTCTTCAGTCGTTAAGTTGTGTCCGGCTCTTCGTGACCCCATGGACTAGAGCACGCCAGGCACTCCTGTCTTCCACTGCCTCCCGCAGCTTGGTCAAACTCATGCTGGTAGCTTCACGAACACCATCCAACCATCTCATCCTCTGTTGTCCCCTTCTCCTTGTGCCCTCCATCTTTCCCAACATCAGGGTCTTTTCCAGGGAGTCTTCTCTTCTCATGAGGTGGCCAAAGTCTTGGAGCCTCAGCTTCAGGATCTGTCCTTCCAGTGAGCACTCAGGGCTGATTTCCTTAAGAATGGATAGGTTTGATTTTCTTGCAGTCCATGGGACTCTCAAGAGTCTCCTCCAGCACCAGAATTCAAAAGCATCCATTCTTCGGCGATCAGCCTTCTTTATGGTCCAGCTCTCACTTCCATACATCACTACTGGGAAAACCATAGCTTGAACTATATGGACCTTTGTTGGCAAGGTGATGTCTCTGCTTTTTAAAATGCTGTCTAGGTTTGTCACTGCTTTTCTCCCAAGAAGCAGGTGTCTTTTAATTTCGTGACTGCTGTCACCATCTGCAGTGATCATGGAGCCCAAGAAATTAAAATCTCTCATTGCCTCCATTTCCTCCCCTTTTATTTGCCAGGAGGTGATGGGCCCAGTGGCCATGATCTTGGTTTTTTGGTGTTGAGCTTCAGACCATATTTTGCGCTCTCCTCTTTCACCCTCATTAAACGCTCCTAGCGAGGTATTTAAGGAGAGATCCAGCCTTCCTGGCCCTCTTAGACCTGCTGTCAGCGATAATACTGATGGCTGACATGTCCATTATAAGGATTTATTCTCAGTTTACACAAAGGTCCCCAAGGACCATAAGAGAGAGTGTGTCCCTTTTTTAAACAAAATTTTCATTTAAACTCCTTTGGGTCAGTGGATGAGGATTGCATCCTGCTGCTTTGCCTCTCCGAAGGTGGCTTTTCTTGCCAATTCGTAGGGATGTGGGCTTCTCCATATGCTAGCCTGAGGTTCCAGGCAGTTCCTGAAAGGGCAGAACGATGCTATAAAAGAGAATATTGTTTCTGGATGTCACTCCATGCTGTGAGGGAAATTTGAATGAATAAAATTTGCATATTCTCTCTGCCCCCGCCCTCCTCTTTGTGTAATTTATTCCACACATAGTGTTTTTCCTTACGGAAATTGGGTTGTTTCATATGCAGTAAACCATACTAGGGACAGTGAAGAATATTTGAGCAGAGGTAAGACTGGGGATACGGGACACGAGTGGCACTGTGGGTTAAACCACAGAGCCTAGGACTTGCTGATCAGAAGGTCGGCGGTTCGAATCCCCGCAACGGGATGAGCTCCCGTTGCTCGGTCCCTGCTCCTGCCAACCTAGCAGTTCAAAAGCACATCAAAGTGAAAGTAGATAAATAGGTACCGCTCTGGTGGGAATGTGAACGGTGTTTCCGTGCGCTGTACTGGTTCGCCAGAAGTGGCTTAGTCATGCTGGCCACATGACCCGGAAGCTGTATGCCAGCTCCGTCGGCCAGTAAAGCGAGATGAGCGCCGCAACCCCAGAGTCGGCCACGACTGGACCTAATGGTCAGGGGTCCCTTTACCTTTAAGACTGGGGATACCTAGTGAATGGGGCTGTTTCTAAGACCATCAAGGGTCTGCTGGAATCCTGGGAATATCAGCTTTCTGGTTTTTAAAACAGTAGCTTTCTAGAGTTTGTGGTTATAGAAACACCATCTGAAAATATACAGTGGTAGTTTGGTTTTCAAAGGCCGAAAACCCGGAAGTAAGTGTTCCGGTTTTTGAACGATTTTTGGAAACCAAAAGTCCGATACGGCTGTCAGCTATTGTTTCCGGGGTGCCTGCACCAATCAGAAACTGTATCTTAGTTTTCGAACATTTCGGAAGTCAAACAGACTTCTGGAATGGATTAAGTTTGGAGCTTTTGTTTTTGCTATTTATTTTGTGGTTTTGTTTTTGAGGCTTTTTCGGTTAACTTGTTTTTGTGACTGTGTGGAACGCAGTTCAGCTACTGAATGATTGATTGTGTGAATGCGGAAATGGATAAAAGCCCCCCATCCAAACAATGACTATCATCAATGCAGGGAAGAAAAAAATCAAATTTTCATTTTTATCATCTACAATACAGTCTTATTTATTTTATAGTACAGTACATTGATTATTGCTTTCATTTTATGGATCAGTGGTCTCGTCAGATAGTAAAAATCATGTTAAATTGCTGCTTTAGGGGTTGTTTTTAAAAGTCTGGAATTAATCAATTTGTTTTGCATTACTTTCTATGAGAAAGCACGCCTTGGTTTTGGAACACTTTGGTTTTGGAACGGACTTCCGGAACAGATTAAGTTTGAAAACCAAGGTACCACTGTACTGGCAAAAAAGCCGAACGATTTACTATGAAGTGGCTAGTAAGATGTCACCCAAATTCACCATGGTCTCCAGCCCTTGTGCGGGCTTGTTGTTTAGAAAAAAATCATAAACCACTTGCTCAAAAGAAAATCTCCCAAGTCATATATAAAACATGACTAGAATCCACAAACCAGTCAAGCACAAATGTAAATAAAACCAGCTTTAAAAGCGAAGATAAAACCAATCAAAGTTTAAAAATCAACTTATAACGAAATCATGTGCCTGGAAAGACTTGCTGAAATAGTTTTCAGCAGACATCTAAAAAATGTTTGCCTAATATCAATAGGCAGGGAGTTCCAGAGGTACCACACAAAAGGAATGCCGGGAATTGAACCTGGGACCTTCTCCATCCAGGGCAGATGCTGTACTACTGAGCTGAGGCCTTTGCCCCTTCTTTTTTTGCAAGCTGTGCTATCAGAACATTGACCTGAGCAGCTATAGCAGGAAACGGCGGTGGTGGACGATCTGAAGAAGGACCCGTCTATCCATCCATCCATCATTAGGAGTAATTTAATACTTAATGACGTTTGTGATCGTCGTGCCGTGCTCATAATTGAAAATGAATAATTGAAATTCCAATTACTATAGGGGTCAGCCTAAGGGGAAACCATAGAACAACTTGCCAAAGAACAGTCAGAAAGTCCTGGGACGGCAAATAAAGTGACAAGCAGCTCAATCATGTATCGAAAACAGAGTCTTTTAACGTTGCGGCGTCCTTCGTGTTTTTTCGGCAAGCGTTTTCTGGAGGTCAGTAATATGAACTGCCCAGAACTCCCCAGAGGGAGAGGTCCCCACTTGTTTTCCTAATTCCTATCTTTCTCTAATATGTAAAAGCAGCATCAAACTTTTTAATGATGGTTTTGCTGGGGTGATAGCAGAAAAAAACAATCCACTCTGAGAAAGCTAAGCAGTGTTGTCTTACAAAACCGGACTCCAACGTCTCTCTGATGAAAATAGGGATGACCTATTCCATTATTTTATTGTTGTTGATTATGTTGATTTTGCTGTTGTTATTATTATTTTACTATTTATACCCCACCCATCTGACTGAGTTGCCCCAGCCGCTCTGGCAGCTTCCAACATATATAAAAACATAACAAAACATGAAACATTAAAAAACTTCCCTATATCATGCTGCCTTCAGATGTCTTCTAAAGGTTGCATACAGTCGTACCTTGGTTTTTGAACATCTTGTGACATTTTGGCTCCCGCATGCCGCAAACCCGGAAGTGAGTGTTTCAGTTTTCAAACTTTTTTTGGAAGCCAAACATCTGGCAAGGCTTCCGCTTGAGTGCAAGAAGCTCCTGCATCTAATCGGAAGCTGCACCTTGGTTTTCAAATGTTTTTGGAAGTTGAACGGACTTCTGGAACGGATTCCGTTCGAGAACCAAGGTACGACTATAAGTTACTTATCCCCTTGACTCGGGGGTTGCATAACTCCATAGCCTCCAACATTTCTCCGATGAAAATAGGGACATCTTAAGGAAAAAACAGGGCATTTCAGGGTCAAATCAGAAACCAGGACAGCTTCTGTAAATCTAGGACTATCCCTGGAAAACAGGGACACCTGGAGAGTCTGAAGTTTTGGCAGGGATTTTATATCAGTTGGGACCTTGGACCATAATAACTGTAGAGCAGCCCTATGGATGGGACTATAACATCCATGTATTTCAGGATGGGGAAAGTCAGTCATGGGGAATGACTGTGGCCCTCCAGTTCTCTCTTTCTGGCTCTCAGAACCCTCCTGAAGCCATGTCCTTCACTGGCTTTGCCCCATGATGTCCTCCTCAAGCATGTCTGTCTAGCCGAGCAACCAAAATGATCAAAGGGATGAGGTGACTCCCTGATGATGGAAGGTCGCTGCATTTTGGACCTTTTAGAGAAAATGTGAGCAAGAGGCGATAGGATGTAAAATTATGCCTGACATGGAGAAGGTAGATAGAGAAAAGTTTTTCTCCTTCTCTTGCAACACTCGAACGCGTGGCATCAAATGAAGCTGAATCTTAGAAGATTCGGGGCAGATAAAGCAAATGACTTCTTCAAGCTTGTTTCTCTTGCTCTGGAGGGTAGGACTCGAACCCGGTGCTTCAAGTTACAAGAAAGGAGATTCCAACTAAACATCAGAAAGAACTTTCTGCAAGTAAGAGCTGTCCGACGGTGGAATGGTCTCCTTCAGGAGGTTGTGGACTCTCCTTCCTTGGAGCTTTTAAAGTAGAGTTTGGCTGGCCATCCATCCTGGATACTTTAGTTTAGATTCCTGCATTGCCGGGGGGTTGGACTAGATGACCCCTTCCAAGTCGACAATGTTATGATTTTTTGATTCACACAGCACCTGGTCAAACTATGCAGCTCTCTCCCACAGGGGGCAATGGTGTCCAACAATTTGGGTGGCTTTAAAAGAGGATTGGACAAATTCATGGAGGAGAGGGCTACTGATGGCTGTTAGCCCTGATGGATGTGCTCTGCATCCGCCATTGAAGGCAGTAATGCTTCTGAAAACCACAAGAGGGGCAGAGTGCTCCTGTGTTCTTGCTTGCAGGTGTCACAGTCTGGTCTACGGGTGATCGAAGTCCCGGCTGAGGACGTCGGGACCAGGGGCAAGATGGCAGGGTGGGAGCAGGAACAAGAGTGGAGAAGCAAGGAGTCGCGAAGTCAAGGGCCCAAGGGTCAAGAAGTAAGGAGTCACAAAGTTAAGGGTCCAAGGGTCAAGAAGCAAGGAGTTGCGAAGTCAGGGGTCCAAGGATCAAGAAGCAAGGAGTTACAAAGTCAGGGGTCCGAGGGTCGAGGAGCAAGGAGTCATGAAGTCAAGGGTCCGAGGGTTGAGGAGCAAGGAGTCAAGGAGCCGAGGTCCGAGGATCAGGAAGCAAGAAGCCAAACGCAGCAAGGCAGGAAACGTGTTGCTGTGGCAAGGCGCCGAAGGGAAATGCTGACCATATATCCCTTCCCGGCTCTAGCCACCAGGTGCAGTGAGTTACCAAGCGGCCTCACCTGTGCGGCTGCGCCTTGCCACTTCAGAACAAACTTAGGAAGGCCCCAGTCCTGCGAAGCCCTACTGGTCACAGGGCCTGGCTCCTGCACGCACTCCTGACAGTGGGTTTGTCATAGACATCTGTTTGGCCGGCGTTAGAACGAGATGCTGGACTACACTGGCCTTTGACTTGATCCAACAGGTCTCTTCTGATGTTGTTTGGGCCCATAGCTCAGTTGGAGAAGGTCCCTAGTTCATGGTTTGCCATATCGTCCGTTCTAATACAGAACTGGAGTTCTTGTTGTTAAGCAGATTTAAGCTCTGATTTCCCCCCTCTCCTGCCTATTTTTTAAAAAAAGGGGGACTATTGATTGCAAAACACTTGGCACATTAAATATGCTCTTAGAATCATGATAATCTCCAGTGCTGATAACTAGCAATAAAGTCCCGGACTACTTCAAGTGACCAGGTAATCAAGAAAACGAGGAACCAAGCACATTTTTCAACCTCTTAGCCGATGGCAAAGTTTCCAGACTTGCCCTGAAATCTGATTCCCTACTGAGATCGCATAAAAGGGCACCAGAACAGAAAATAATTGCCGTCTGTCTGACAGTTTGGTGTTCAGCTCTCTACATGGTCCAGCAGATGGTGTCAAGGATTCGACCCCCGGGGGTTTTAAGAGGTGCGTAACGCGGCCTGTTAGAATCCTCTTCTGAACTGTCTGCGGAGCATCTTTCAGCTGATCAATGTCTTCATGTGAGTGATACTTAGCAGCTGAAACGTGTTTGATTAGTACATCTAATCCCTGATTGATTAGTTGTTCTAAATAATTAATTGCCATGTTCACAGCATGGCAGGGAGAGCATGGAGGGCGGGGGCGGGGGAGCCAGATGAAACTTTAATAAGCGACAAGGATCTTGGCGTCTCTGTAGCACAACCGCTTGTGTTCCCTGCCTTAGCATTAGCAGATCACAGCTATCCTTTGAACCACACACGGCCAAATTTCACCAGGGATAGACAATGTGGCTTCTTTTTTGGCGATCCCTCGTAGCCGAGTAAAATTGTCTTCCATAAACACGGTTTTAACAATGAGTCCATAAGTGACTGTGGAGGCCAATTCTGGATCTGCATGTCCTTCCACAGTGGAGACATTGGTTTCCAGGCAAGAGTTGATCACGGTGTGGATTTGCCAAGCGTGCCTTCCTCTTAGCACGTTTCTCCCTTGCGTCCTGAATTTGAGCGACTTCAAAGCCCATGACACCTTTGGTAAAGGCTGTTCTCCAGTTAGAGCACTCTCAGGCAAGTGTTTCCCAATTGTTGGTGTTTATACTACATTTTTTTAAAATTTGCCTTGAAAGAGTCTTTAGACCTCTTTTGCTGACCACCAGCATTACTACACTTTCCATTTTCAAGTTCGGAATAGAGTAGTTGCTTTGGAAGACGATCAGCAGGCATCCGCACAACATGACCGGTCCAACAAAGTTGATGTTGAAGAATCATCGCTTCGACACTGGTGATCTTTGCTTCTTCCAGTACACTGGTATTAGTTGGCCTGTCTTCCCAAGTGATGTGTAAAAATTTTCGGAGACACCTTGGTGGAATCTTTCGAGGAGTTGGAGATGGAATTTATGAGTGGTCCATGTTTCAGAAGCATACAGTAAACCTTCCCATCAGCTCCAGTCAACATGGCCACTGGTCAGGGGTGGGGAGGAGCTGTAGTCAACCAACATTTGAAGGGCACAGCATCAACTGCCCCCCTATTAAACTATATTTAAAATAAACTGATGGTGTGTGTTGCAGAAATTGCAGGTGCTTCTGTCCTTTTCCTTCGCCGATGGAAAAACCATTGTGAGGACTCATCCTAGGTTCGTATTTTGGCTACATGTCACCACACCCATGACCCTGAGATTAAGTCTCATACTCTAATGACCTAGGTATCTGCTAAAAACAGCCTGTTATGGATTTAAACCATATTCCTGAATTCAAGACTATAGTATGTGTCCTCTAACACTGGCAGGTTGGCTTTTTCCTTGAATTTTGCACTTTAAATTATTTTTAAAAAACAAACGGGTAACAATGAAAACAGTTCATTCTTCTTGCTTATCTAATCCTCCATCCTGGCTCAGCCAGCGAAAGTCCTAGAACAGGGATGTTCTGAGGGAGAGAAGTTGCAGGACAGAGCAGAAAGCAGGTATCCTTATTCCAAACTCCATTCAACTCAGCTACATGACGTACCACCAGAATTTACACCGATCCAAAGTGTGATGTGCATCAAACTCTATTTGAATGGCTTCTTTCCCCTCTGTGAGGCCTGGGCTGTCACAGCCAGCATTAGCCCAGCTCCTGAACAGAGTTTGGAACCAGGGTAAGTTACACTGGCACAGTTTTAAAAGGTAAAGGGACCCCTGAACATTAGGTCCAGTCGTGGACGGCTCTGGGGTTGCGGCGCTCATCTCGCTTTATTGGCCGAGGGAGCCGGCGTACAGCTTCCAGGTCATGTGGCCAGCATGACTAAGCCGCTTCTGGTAAACCAGAGCAGCGCATGGAAACTCCGTTTACCTTCCCACCGGAGCAGTATCTATTTATCTACTTGCACTGCGTGCTTTTGAACTGCTTGGTTCGCAGGAGCTGGGACCGAGCAACGGGAGCTCACCCCGTCACAGGGATTCAAACCGCTGACCTTCTGATCGGCAAGTCCTAGGCTCTGTGGTTTAGACCACAGCACCACCCGCATCCCACAGTTTACCTGGCACAGTTTACCCTGGTGTAAATTCCACCGGATTTCCTGTGATTTGGATTGCCCTCCCGGGTCTGCAAAATAACCCTCACGTGCTCCACTTTATAGCCAAACTGGCACACAGAGGTTTGGTAAATCAGCATGCAAAAAAATGATAATGTGCCACAGTCTCTAAAGCTCAACAACTCTGCCCGGATTTGCCAGGAGAAGAGGGCATATGTGTTTAAGCTTTCCAGCAGGGCAGGAGTCCACCTCCGTCTTCCTTGCTTGCCGTTCTCTGGGGAAGAGGCGCCTCAGGTAAGCCTCTCCCCTCGCCCAATGGCGTGGAGTGTACAACGTCACCTGCAGTTCCTGACTGGGTTCCCCAGGTAACCTTCAAACCTCCTTTTTATGAATGGCTCCTGAAATGCATCTTAATAACAATAACAGCGGTAGCAATAATGCTTAATAATGCTCGCTCTTGTATGGTACTCTAAATCCTCGGAGCTCTTCAGACTGAATTAATGAAACATTGGCGCTCCAGCATGGCGAGGAAGGAAAGTATAAATATTGTTAGAGAAAGAAAAATTTGCATATGGCTCTGCATGATGGTTTGCACTGATTTTAGGAGTCTCTCTCAAAAGCCTTTTGTTGCCCTGGGAGACGGGAGGGGGAACCTCAGGCTTGGGGGCCAAATATTGCCCTCCCAGCCTCTTTATCTCCCCAACAGGACTGTCAATCATCATCTTCTTCTTCTTCTTTGGCAATCACTCATAGCCAAGTAAGATTGTCTTCCATAAACACAGTTTTAACAATGAGTCCGTAAGTGACTGTGGAGGCCAATAATAATAATAATGGTGGTTTTTGTCGTTTAGTCGTTTAGTCGTGCCCGACTCTTCGTGACCCCATGGACCAGAGCACGCCAGGCTCTCCTGTCTTCCACTGCCTCCCTCAGTTTGGTCAGACTCATGCTGGTCGCTTCGAGAACACTGTCCAACCATCTCGTCCTCTGTCGTCCCCTTCTCCTTGTGCCCTCCATCTTTCCCAACATCAGGGTCTTTTCCAGGGAGTCTTCTCTTCTCATGAGGTGGCCAAAGTATTGGAGCCTCAGCTTCAGGATCTGTCCTTCCAGTGAGCACTCAGGGCTGATTTCCTTCAGAATGGATTGGTTTGATCTTCCTGCAGTCCATGGGACTCTCAAGAGTCTCCTCCAGCACCATAATTCAAAAGCATCAATTCTTCGGCGATCAGCCTTCTTTATGGTCCAGCTCTCACTTCCATACATCACTACTGGGAAAACCATAGCTTTAACTATACTATAGCTGTACTGTAGCTTTAATTATACTATAATAATAATGACATACCCATTTGACTGGGTTGCCCCAGGCACTCTGGGCGGCTTCCAACATACAGTATATAAAAACATTTTATAAAAAACACTTCCCTATACAGGGCTGACTTCAGGTGTCCTCTAAAGGTGGTATAGTTACTTATCTCCTTGGCTCGGGGGTAGCATCCCATACCCTCCCAACATTTAGCCAACGAAAATAAGGACATCCTAAGGAAAAGTGGGAAATTATGGGATCAAATCAGAAATCAGGATGGCGTCTGTAAATCCGGGACTGTCCCTGGAAAATAGGGACCCCTGGGAAGGTCTTCTTTCACCCGGCTGGAATGGCTGATATGATAGTCATCTTCCAGTATCTCAAGGGCTGTGACATGGAAGGTGGAGCAATTTTATTTTCTCCTGCTCCGGAGGGTGGGACTCGAACCCATGGCTTCAAGTTACAAGAAAGGAGATTCCGACTAAACACCAGGAAGAACTTTCTGACAATAAGAGCTGTTTAACTCCTCCTTCCCTGGATGTTTTTAAGCAGATGTTTTTAAGCATCTGTCATGTTGGATGGCCATCTGTCATGGATGCTTCAGTTGAGATTCCTGCATTGCAGGGGGTTGGACTAGATGACCCTCAGGGTTCCCTTCCAACTCTACTATTGTATGATTCTGTGAATGTATTCTTTGGGTTTGGTTCTTCTTCCACAACAACCACTCTCTCCCCAAACCCAGCAAGTTTGCTGTGCAGGAAAGTTTTAGTTATCATTTGTTTTACTACTGCAGGTATTATTGCATTCCCCCCCCCCCGTTGAATTTAAAGAGTAGTGTGTGCTTTTTATCTTCCCCCCCTTCTTTTAAAGGGAATAATAAGAAGGCTACTCTGAAGATCAGCATAGTTAATGCTATAAATACATTGATTTAATTTCTAAATTGGATTGGCCTGAGGGCGGCATTTCTGATCAGAAAATGCAACATGAGAATCGCAACTGTTGCATTTTATTTTGTTTGTTTTTTAAAGTCAACTTCTAGGCTTCAAGAGTTTGTTCAGTAGTCACAGGGCTTCCAAGTGTCCCTATTTTCCCAGAGACAGTCCCGGATTTATAGAAGCCGTCTCGGTTTCTGATTTGACCCCAGAATATCCTGTTCTTTTGCTTAGGTAAAGGTAAAGGGACCCCTGACCATTAGGTCCAGTCGTGGCCGACTCTGGGGTTGCGGCGCTCATCTCGCTTTATTGGCCGAGGGAGCCGGCGTACAGCTTCTGGGTCATGTGGCCAGCATGACTAAGCCGCTTCTGGCGAACCAGAGCAGCGCACGGAAACGCCGTTTACCTTCCTGCCAGAGCGGTACCTATTTATCTACTTGCACTTTGACGTGCTTTCAAACTGCTAAGTTGGCAGGAGCTGGGACCGAGCAACGGGAGCTCACCCCATCTCGGGGATTCGAACCACCGACCTTCTGATCGGCAAGTCCTAGGCTCTGTGGTTCAACCCACAGCACCACCCGCATCCCTGTTCTTTTGCTTAGGATGTCCCTATTTCCATCGGAGAAATGTTGGCGGGTATGAATTTCTATATCCTGTACGATTCACCCTCTCTCCCCTTGAACTACAGAAATAGAACAAATCCTTTAGATTACACACAAATTTACTTAACTTGCACAATTTTATCAGCTTCCTCTTGGCACAAGATTTGGGCACATAATATCATCCTTACTTGCACTTTTAGTTAATTTATTTGTGTCACTTTATGAATTGCTTCCCACAAAGTATCCCGAAGCGATTTCACAGTAAAAACAATTTGATATGTAAAAAAAAAAAATCATATCCTATTTCATATCGTGTGCAGGTTATCATCATCTTCGTGGTTACTTTTGGGGATGAAAGCTTAGAAAAGCCCGCCATTCTCATTCCTGGGGTGAGGAGACCTCTCAAAAGCACTTTTAATTTCTGCTTGGCCTTGTACCAAAAGTGCATTAACATGCCCTCTGCTCAATACATCCTTTGAAGGTTTGCGGTGATGTGAAGATCAACAAAGTGAGACAGCAAAGGAGTTCTCCTTTATCACTCTTTGTTTTCAGAATGGCTTCGTACCACTGTACTTAACATTCCAGCTGGGAAGCGAAATTAAATTGTCTGGGTACTTGATGGCCCACTGTTTTTAGAAAGCTATTAAGATGCCTCTGGAAAGTCGAGGACAACCTCCTTGACCCTCTTTAGCTGGCTTATCTAGCAGGCCTCCTGCTGGCCTCCATCTCAGCACCAAACGTGGAAGGGGGACGATCTTCAGCAATGCCTTCCCCTCAGTGGCAATTTAGTGAGCAGCTGGGAGGAAAGACCTGTGAGGCTCATGCCCAGATCCAAATATTTTCCAGTGTCCACTTTTGGGATATTGGTGTCCAAGTTACAGGGAACCAGGCAGAGGGCCTTCTTGGTAGTGGCGCCCGCCCTGTGGAACGCCCTCCCATCAGATGTCAAAGAGAAAAATAACTACCAAACTTTTAGAAGACATCTAAAGGCAGCCCTGCTTAGGAAAGCTTTTAATGTTTAATAGGTTATTGTATTTTTGTGTTTTGTTGGAAGCCGCCCAGAGTGGCTGGGGAAACCCAGCCAGATGGGCGGGGTATAAATTTTTTATTATTATTATTATTATTATTATTATTATTATTATTATTATTATT
>JAXCMG010000038.1:3845387-3879821 GCA_034642415.1 Podarcis siculus
TCTTCTTCTTCTTCTTCTTCTTCTTCTTCTTCTTCTTCTTCTTCTTCTTCTTCTTCCTTGCTCTGATGAAGTCAGCCGATATGGCACTGCACCTGAAAATCTTCATTGACCTGCTGGAATATTCAGTGCTGTTCCAAGTGGTAGGCTTAAGAATATTGTGGCAGGGGATTGTTCTGAGATAACCTCAAGAAGGACACTGACAAACTGGAATGTGTCCAGAGGAGGGCAACCAAAATGGTCAAAGGCCTGGAAATGATGCCTTATGAGGAACGGCTAAGGGAGCTGGGCATGTCTAGCCTGGAGAAGAGGAGGTTAAGGGGTGATATGATAGCCATGTTCAAATATATAAAAGGATGTCATATAGAGGAGGGAGAAAGGTTGTTTTCTGCTGCTCCAGAGAAGCGGACACAGAGCAATGGATCCAAACTACAAGAAAGAAGATTCCACCTAAACATTAGGAAGAACTTCCTGACAGTAAGAGCTGTTCGACAGTGGAATTTGCGGCCAAGGAGTGTGGTGGAGTCTCCTTCTTTGGAGGTCTTTAAGCAGAGGCTTGACAACCATATGTCAGGAGTGCTCTGATGGTGTTTCCTGCTTGGCAGGGGGTTGGACTCGATGGCCCTTGTGGTCTCTTCCAACTCTATGATTCTATGATTCTATGAACCTGGCCTTTGTATCAGAACTTTGGTTGTTCTAGTAAGTTACACAAGTTTTGCTTTTTTCTTCTTCCCCATCTTTCTCCAAAAGTCATCAGAGGTGTTATTTCACAGGTGCAATAACATGAGGATAATAACAATAAAAAAGGAATCAAAATGCTTCCCACTATAATTTGCTTTCTCCTCTTCTCCTTCTTCTTTTTCCAAATTGTTCGTCTCAAGCCCAAATCGACAGCTTCTGTCAACCTGAGTCATCTTAGTTATAGAAATACCCCGGTGTGGAAATGTTCTCGAAAACCGCCTGCAAAAGAAAATAATTATCACCTTGTTGAAAACATTGCGTTCTCGCTGCCATGTGCACGGTAAAATCTAACCATCTTCGACAGGCACTTTTAATTAAATCTAAGTAGATGGAAGACGGTTTGATAACCCGTCTTGGAGTGCAATCTTCTCTCTCAACCCCCCTGCTAGGCAATTTCCCCATCCTCTTCAGCGGGCTTTCTGCAGACTGATTGGCCATATGATCAGAGTTTCAGAGGCGTGGGATTTGAAGTTCATTACCCAAGAGTCATGCCTGCTAGCTAACTGAGCAGAGGTGGCTAAGGGGGAAAAGGAGCGAAAGATAGAAATCAAGTTTGAGGTTATGGCACCACTGGGGTCATGTATGGAACTCGTGGGTCACCCTGTGGAAGCAATAGGTAGCAGGTTTGTGATAGACTAAGGAAAGGGCTTTCTGTCAAGATGGATAGACTGCAGTGCTGCAGCTTCTACTTTGGGCTGAATCCCACGTTGTCTGTCCTCTAGTGCAGATATGTGAGCTAGCTAATATTTTATTGGGAGCTATTCAGAATGACTGGGGCAACCCAGTCAGATGGCCAGCATAATAATAATGATGATAATAATAATAGCAGCTTTGATGTTGTACAACAGAGAAATTTAACTCAGAAGTTGCACTAGCAGGAACTTGTGCTACAAAGCTACCAGCGACTTTCTAATGCATTATCTTACACAACAATGTTCACCTGACACGAAACCCATATGGCAATGGTACTACTAAGGTGATTTAAATATAGCACTACATTGGATACACAACACTTTTCTTTCCAGAACCCCTAGATCCACCAACTGGAGCCTACGGCAAAAGGCATACACCTAGAATTAAATAATTTCAAGCCCAGGCATTTGTTTTCAATACCACAACTGAACTACTTCTTCACAGAAATCCACTTGTGGTTTATCCGATGGCCACTAGCCATGCATTTGTTCTTTATTTTAGCAGTATAATTTGGCCAAGGGGGAGTTCTTTGTTACTAAACCATTAGGAGCCAGAAATCTTTGTTGATCGGTTGGAGAGCACCAAGAGATCTATCAGAAGATCTTGAACCTTAATCAAAGAGTCATAGTTCCACCTCTGCTTTGTAGAAGATACAGAGTTATGAAGCTACAAGAAATCCTATCCAGTCTAATTTGTTGCTGATAGAGGAAATAATTAACTAATGGGGCTAACTGCCACAAGGTATAGAGATGATCACTAGCTTAGATGGCTTTTAAAAGGGTTAGACGAATTCATTGAGGGTAGGTTTATCAAGGGCTCTTATTAAACACGGCAGCTAAATGGGTTCTTCATTATAGTTGTTCTGGAAGGTTGCAGGCAAGAGCTGTAGTCAAAAGCATAAGGAGGGCACCAGGTTGAGGAAGACTGGCTTAGATTTTCATTAGACCCATGTTGTGTGCCTTCCCTGGGCCATCCTAAAATTACAAATATGAACATAGAGAAAAAGCTACCTTGACCCACAGAATCTACCAAAGAGGGCCTCAAGAATCAGACAATATTGTCAATCTTGGCAATTTCATCAAGAATCTCACACATTAACTCATGGACACAGAGGATCATAGGGTGCAAGGGATCTCAGAAGCCATCTAGCTAAGCCTTGTCCCATTGTTCCACCATCATTGGCCATGGCAGCCTGGAATGATGGGAGTTGCAGTCTGAAACTTCTTCCAGGTTTGGGAAGGTTGCATATAGCTGAACACCCAGGCTTTATGGATGCAACAGCTCCTGAGAATCATATGAAAACAGCTTCAGGCTCTTGAGAAATAAACAAGCTATGCAGGGCCATGGATATAATATTGCCCCAGCAGTGAGCAGGTGCTTGAGAACCTGCTAGGAAATGTGCCTGAACATCTGGGCTTAGAGATCATTCATTTCCATTAGGGAACAAAGGTTTCATGCCTGGGGTTGATTGGAGCATGGCCTTTGGGTGTCTGATTAAAGAGCCCGGTTTGCAAAATAGGGGCGTAATGGCCTGCAAAACACTTGACAATCTTTGAAGATTAATAGCTCCTTCAGAAACAAACTCTGATAATTAACTAAAATGCATTACCAGAGTGGTAAGCCTTCAATTAATTAAATTTTTCTTAATGATGATGGAGACCATTCCGATGAAAGCTAGGAGGGGAAGAGTAGATTACAGTGTATTTTGATATGACTATGGCCTTTGAAGATTGGTGTTCCTCTGGTCATACTGGAAACTCAAGGCATATGAAAGGAATTGTGGAATGGAGAGTTTATTTAACACACTAATAAAAGCTTGCCTTGCCTTGTCCTTTCCTTCCTTTCTTTGTTGAACTTGAGGCCTTACAAATTACAAACAGCTCTTAACACCACCAATTACCATGGGAACCAGTGAAAAAGGCCACTTCTGCACTTCACACGTAGTACTATTATTATTGCTGCTACCATGTTTTGTGAGAGTTGAATATTTGCAAGGCTTGTCTTGGTAGCAGTGGTGGTTTGTTTGTGGTAGAGAGAAGATCAGACTGCAGTTCAGAACAATTCTATGGCCCAGTTCCCATTCAGGTTCATTCCTACGCAAGAAACTGAGGGGGATGTGGTGCTCGATCCCTGAGGATGCAAATCTCAATTCCTGAGACCATCCAGAGGAACACAGTTCATAGAATCATAATATTGTAGAGTTGGAAAGAACCCCAAAAGTCATTGACAACCAGTGCTTTTTTTCTGGGGGTGCGCATACCCCTGAACATTTTGTGAATCTTTGTACAGGGGTACCTCAGGTAACATACGCTTCAAGTTACATACGCTTCAGGTTACAGACTCTGCTAACCCAGAAATAGTGCTTCAGGTTAAGAACTTTGCTTCAGGATGAGAACAGAAATCGTGCTCTGGCGGCGCGGCGGCAGCAGGAGGCCCCATCAGCTAAAGTGGTGCTTCATGTTAAGAACCGTTTCAGGTTAAGAACGGACCTCCAGAACGAATTAAGTACTTAATCCGAGGTACCACTGTACTTTTGTCCATTTACTGTATTTTCCCCGATTTGAACTATAAAATGGTGATTTTCTTGAGTCAAAATGAGTACCCTTAAACATTTTTTAAAAGAAAAAAATGCAGTGTTGACAATTATCAGCTACTTGAACATTCATATCCTCCAACATTTCTCTGATGAAAATGGGGACATCCTATTCCATAATCATAATTTTATTATTTATACCCAGCCAACCTGACTGGGTTGTGCCAGCCCAGCTTCCAACATATATAAAAATATAATAAAACATTAAACATTAAAATAAAACCTTCCCTAAACAGTCGTACCTTGGAAGTCGAACGGAATCCATTCCAGAAGTCTGTTCGACTTCCAAAATGTTTGGAAAACAAAGCACGGCTTCTGATTGGCTGCAGGAAGCTCCTGCAGCCAATTGGAAGCCGTGGAAGCCGCGTTGGACGTTCGGCTTCCCAAAATAGTTCGCAAACTGGAACAGTCACTTTCGGGTTTGTGGCATTCAGGAGCCAAAACGTTCGACTTGCAAGGCATTTGGGGTCCAAGGTAGGTCAGATGTCTTCTAAGGTTGTATAGTAACTTTTCTCCTTGGCTCAGGGTTCGCAGAAGTCCGACATTCCTCCAATGAAAATAAGGATGTCCTAAGAAAAAGCGGGACATTCTGCGATCAGATGGGAAACTGGGACAGCTTCTGTAAATTCGGGACTGTCCCTGGAAAAAAGGGACGCTTAGAGGCTCTTTTATCTTAGCGTCTGTGAGGTCGGGAATGTAGCTCGAGTTCAACTGAGCTTAAGTGAACACAATTACGAGCACAATTCAATGTGTTGGTGTTGACCTTTAAAGCCCTAAACGGCCTTGGCCCAGTATACCTGAAGGAGCATCTCCACTCGTATCGTTCTACCCAGACACTGAGGTCCAGCACCGAGGGCCTTCATACCCTCCAACATTTCTCCAATGAAAATAGGAATGTCCTAAGGAGCGTTTCCACCCCCATTGTTCTACCCGGACACTGAGGTCCAGCACCGAGGGCCTTCTGGCAGTTCCCTCCCTGCAAGAAGCTAAGCTACAGGGAACCAGGCAGAGGGTCTTCTCGGTGGTGGTGCCTGCCCTGTGGAACACCCTCCCATCAGATGTCAAAGCGATAAACAACTACCTGACATTTAGAAGACATCTGAAGGCAGCCCTGTTCAGGGAAGTTTTTAATGTGTGACATTTTAATGTATTTTTAATCTTTGTTGGAAGCCGCCCAGAGTAGCTGGGGAAACCCAGCCAGATGGGTGGGGTACAAATAATAAATTACTATTACTATTACTAATAGAACTGTGGAGTTGGAAGGGACTCCAAGGATCATCTAGTGTGTCCAGGATCTGATCCTGGACAATAATTTCTTAGCTCTAAAGTCATTGGACAGCTCTGGACAACGTTCTCTCTACCACAAGTCTTCCTTTGTTGTGGCCAACCATGCAGGGTTGTTGTGACAATGAATAGCATAAACGTTGTAAAGCATCTGTTATAATTACAATATTGTTAAAGTAGTCCAAAGAAACCTTGCTGCGGGACAACTCATACATAAAGAATAAGTGAATTGATCTCAGCAGCACCCAACTTAGGTAATTGTCTCAAAGTTTTTCTACATTGTTCTTTCTGTGTAGTGCCTTAAAATATTGGAATTTTTTTCTTAAGTGAAAAATGAGGTGTCTGTCATTGGGAGCAGGTGGAGAATAAAGTTTTTTGTGTTTTTTTAAGAAAAAAAACACTTGAGTAGGGAAAGCGAGTGTGGGAACCTTGCAGGATATTAATCAAAACTAGTGTCTAAAACAGAGAGCTAAGATCAATCACTGCTCGGAGAGGTATGGACTTTCACGCTGAGATTGGGACCATCTGGAGATGGAGTGCAAACTGGGATAATTCTGACGGGTTTTTAGGATCCTTCAGTTTGTTCTTCTGGGCAGCTTCAGCTGGGTTGTACTACTTCGTTAATAAAGCCAGCAGTTGAAAAAGAAAACCAAAATGATAGATGCATTGAATGGAATAGCAGACACACAAATATGCCAGTTCTGTGGCTCTTTAGATTTCAGGTGCATGAAAGTTCTTTTCAACATGACATTCTGTCACCCTCTTTCTCTTATCTCGGTGATACCAACTGTTAGTCATACTCAGAGTAGACACATTGGCCTCAGTGGACTCAAGTTACTGAAATGCTTTGCTTCCAATGGGTGTGCTCGTGAGTAGGGATGCCAGAAGGCACCATCTTCCATTCCGCCCTGTATTAATCGCACGCAGCGCTGTTCCCATCCCACTGCAGTTCGTCTTCCACCAAAAACCATATTCCTCTTGCTGCCCACTGTAGCAAAATTATGAACGCTATGTGGTTTATGTAATTAATTGCATTATCCCAACCCATTCATTTCCAGTGCAATGGAAATGGGGGAAACTTCCATCAGTGGCATTCCCTTTGTGGCTTGAAAGAAACAACAACCATGAACGCCAATCATATTAAGTGGGTTGATTTCCATTCTGGGCATGGGATGAGTAAGTGGACCTTGCCAATTTCCGTTCCCACTCTCGCTTTCATCAGAGTGCTCTGACATCCCAAACTCTGAGTGTGGCTTAGTTGCGTATCAGCCGAATGTCTCATTGTTGATGAGTGAATGCTTGGATTCCTTTAGCGTGCAGAAATGCATCTCTCCTTTCAGCCAATGGAAACACAGGCAGAGAAGATATTCAAGACCTTATCCGTCCTAACTTCAGAATAGCAGGTCTCCCTTTCCATTAATCAGCAACTATGACCTGACCCGGAGGGTTGGGAAGGGATTACAGGGCAGAAGATAACAAAAGATTAACATTGGAGGCCACTGAGCCCACCGGTGAGGTCCTGCCCTGAAGTATAGGCTTTGCCGGAGGGATGAATTGGCCTAAGTTAATTAAGACTGGTTTTAAACTCCGGTGAGAGGTCAGCCCCCTCCTCCCCTCCACCCCCGTAAGTCACCTCGAGTCCATTTCATGAATAGTATAGATTGTGGTAGAAAAAGGGCCGTCTGGGAGGTTGCTGTGGTCTTCAAGGTGGGCAGAGCCAGAGGGTGGGGGAACCCTGATCGGGACATTTCCGAAGGCTGAATAGCCGAGTGGAGAAAAGGTCCTTTTGTCTTGTTGCTGAACCCATGAAACGATGACCTCTCGACCCCGCTGACCCTTTTATTTTTTGTCCCTGAAAAGACTAAAACCAACCATGCCTGTACAAAAACCCCTTTTCTTTTCAGCTTTCTCATGGTCATTAAATTCCCCGCAGTGTTCTCTTTAAGTGCTCTCTGAGGCTGCCTTGTCGAGCGGGGCAGATATTTTGACTCTTTGAAGCCAATAGATTATTCTGCCCCTCCTCCCTGCCCCACGGCGCTTTCTATTCTCTTTCTCTGCCTACGGCCTCCAAACTTCGGCACAGGGCTGCATTCAGGGCATGTTCATCTGCGTCAGGACAAGATGAACAAGGAGAGAGGAGGGAAAAGCGTTTCTCTAGTGGTGTTCCTCTTTAACCGCCTCAAAAGTGCTTTCCAAGTGAGACATTGGGATGCAGTAATTAGCAATTTACATCCAAACATCCTCCATTGCTCACAATGTGACAAAGGGCTGCCTCAGCCACTGCAAATGTGCTAATTGCAGGTTTACACCCTCTCTATAGTAGCCCGTGTCAAAATACAGCAATGGAGGACTTCGCTCAAAGCAGGCAGCAATCGATGATCTGATTCAGTGATGTGGTAAACATTGAATCGTAGAACAGTAGAGTTGGGACCACAAGAGTCATCTAGTCGAAGCCTCTGCAATGCAGGAATCTCAGCTCAAGCCTCCATGACAGATGGCCACCCAACCTCTGCTTAAAAGCCTCCAAGGAAGGAGAGTCCACAACCTCTTGAGGGAGATGGTTCCACTGTTGAACAGTTTGTCAGGAAGTTTTTCCTGCTGTTGAGTCAGATAATCCTTTTTTGACTACTGTAATTCGGTCTACGCGGGGCTGCCCTTGAAGCTGTCCCAGAAACTCCAGCGGGTGCAGAATGCTACAGCGATGCTCCTTACGGGGTCCCTGCCATGGGAGCATATTCACCCAGTGCTTTTCCAGCTGCACTGGTTCCTGGTGGAGTACAGGGTCAGATTTAAGGTGCTGGTTTTGACCTTTAAAGCCCTTCACAGCCTAGGACCCTCGTTCCTATGGGACTGCCTCTCCTGGTATGCCCCACGGAGGACCTTAAGTTCCATAAATAGCAACACCCTAGAGGTCCCGGGCCCTAAGGAAGTCAGATTAGCCTCAATCAGAGCCAGGGCCTTTTCAACACTGGCTCCGGCCTGGTGGAACGCTCTGCCTCATGAGACCAGGGCCCTGCAGGATCTGATTTCTTTCCGCAGGGCCTGTAAGACAGAGTTGTTCCGCCTGGCCTTTGGCTTGGAATCAACTTGATCCCCTTCCCCTCTTTCCTTTTTCCTTTCTCCTTCTGTGATGGAACTCCTATTTGAGGACTTCCCTGGCTGTTTTCTGGCCCACGTAGGACCAGTCTGGATAGTTGGCCTTGGTGAAGATTTGACTTTTCTCATCCCCATAAAGTTTTTGATTTGAGTTCCTCCTGAAATGAGGCTGCATTTTAATGTTGTACTTTAATCTTGTTTTTAGGTTGTATTTTAATCAATTGTTCTTATACCTGGTGTTAGCCTGGTCTTGGCTGGGGAGGGCGGGGTATAAATAAAATTTATTATTATTATTTGTAACTTGAAGCCATTGGTTTGAGTCGTCTCCTCCAGAGCAGGAGAAAACAAGCTTGCTCCATCTTCCATGTGACAGCTTTTGAGATATTGGAAGGTGGTTATCCTGTCTCCTCTGTCTTTTCCAAACTAAACAAACCAGTTCCTTCAACCGTTCCTCACCCATGCACCAGGCTGCTTTTCAAATTGTATCCTCAGGTGGAACAGTCCCTCCATTATTTCCTTTAAATTAAATCTGCAAGCTTGCCAAAACCCCGGTTAGAAGTGGGTTCCTGGGCCTTCCAAGCGCTTTGACTGCCATGTCACGGTTGTGGGTGAGCTTTGCCTTCAATAATAATAATAATAATAATAATAATAATAATAATAATAATTTATTATTTATACCCCGCCCATCTGGTTGGGTCTCCCCAGTCACCTTGGGCGGCTTCCAACAAAGTATTAAAATACAGTGGTCTGTTAAACATTAAAAGCTTCCCTAAACAGGGCTGCCTTCAGATGTCTTCTAAAAGTCTGGTAGTTGTTTATCTCTTTGACATCTGGTGGGAGGGCGTTCCACAGGGCGGGTGCCACCACCGAGAAGGCCCTCTGCCTGGTTCCCTGTAACTTGGCTTCTCACAGTGAGGGAATCGCCAGAAGGCCCTCGGAGCTGGATCTCAATCATGCTTACTTTTCTTAAGCTTTGGGATTAAAAACAACAAACCCGATTGGCTTCCTTGGGCTTCTTAAGCTCTGGGAACCAAGTGAAGGAGAGAGGCAAGAGTGGTGTTTAAAATGTGCAAGTCTTTGCCTGGGAGTGACTGCAGCCAGATAAATCACTGCCTCTCCATGAATTAACATTTTTGCGAGATCTTAAAAAGCAATGGCTGTGAAATTGACTTCTAGCCCATTTTAATTGGGGTGGGCCAAAACTTTTAATAAATATCATGGACAATATCTGGGCAGCTGCTTTGCCCTCCTGGCTTGAGAGGCTTAGCATGCTACTGGCATTGGCAAGAGGCAGCAGAGCAGGAGAGAGGAACCTTGTTTCAGCCTGAGGGCCATAATAATAATAATAATTAATAATAATAATAATAATAATAATAATAATAATAATAATTTATTTATACCCCGCCCATCTGGCTGAGTTTCCCCAGCCACTCTGGGCGGCTTCCAATCAAGTGTTAAAAACAATACAGCATTAAATATTAAAAACTTCCCTAAACAGGGCTGCCTTCAGATGTCTTTTAAAAATAAGATAACTACTTATTTCCTTCACATCTGAAGGGAGGGCATTCCACAAGGCGGGCGCCACTACGGAGAAGGCCCTCTGTCTGGTTCCCTGTAACCTCACTTCTCGCAATGAGGGAACCGCCAGAAGGCCCTTGGAGCTGGACCTCAGTGTCTGGGCTTAATGTTGGGGGTGGAGACGCTCCTTCAGGTATACAGGACCGAGGCTGTTTAGGGCTTTAAAGGTCAGCACCAACACTTTGAATTGTGCTCGGAAACGTACTGGGAGCCAATGCAGATCTCTCAGGACCGGTGTTATATGGTCCCGGCGGCCACTCCCAGTCACCAGTCTAGCTGCTGCATTCTGGATTAATTGCAGTTTCCGGGTCACCTTCAAAGGTAGCCCCACGTAGAGCGCATTGCAGTAGTCCAATCCATTTTTGGCAGCCTTCTGAGGGCCACATGGCAGTGGTGGGCAGAGCCAGAAGCAGAAGTGGGAGGAGGGACAAATGTAAATTTTTGCCTTTATACTGTAGGTTGGTTTCTGTGCACAAACACTTTTCTCTCCTCCATCTGGGCAAGGAAAGGAGTTCCAAGGACATCTCTCCTCCCGGCCAAAGCACTCAGCCAAGGTGCTAAGAGATGTTTAGTGGTAGATTGTGCGGGAAACTTAGCGTCAAGTGAGAAACGGAAGTGGGATTGGGAGCTGATCAGCATGCTAATACAGCTTGCAGATGTAAAGAAGGGAAGGAGGGTCACGGCCTTGCTGCCACACTCCAGTCTCTAGGAAAAAAAGCTACTTTCTGCACCCAACCTTATAGACTCTCAGAGCTGCTGATCGCAGCCATCCAGATGGCCGATGCTGTTTTATGTGAGACATTCCTGTGTTTTGGTTTCATTACCAGAGCAAACGAGCGGAGCGTGACACAATTGCAGAAGGCAACCTGCACGCGGCTGCCAGTGTATTAATCTGTGGGGGCTAATATCATAATGTAATTACTACAACAGCGCTTTCTGACTTAATTGAAAACTCTCTGTGTCTGGGCCATTAATGAGAAATGCATGATTTGGCGATTCAAAACAGAGGGAGCTGTGGGTCGTTGGGCGTGTGGCATAAGGGAGGGCGGGAGGATAGATTCTTCCTGCCCCTTTGCTTTTGTCGCCATCGTCCCCGTCCCCCCCGCTGGCAGTGAAAAATGTCCTGAACATGAGATACTCTGCGTGGTGTTTTAACAGGCCCCTCTCCTTTCCTGTTTCCTCGAAAGGTATGGGTTTGCAGGTGTCACAGACTGGTTGGACACAGAGGAGTAGCAGGCGATAGCAGCTTGGCAACCCTCAAGGGTAGAGGACTCAGAGCCCAGGGAATGGTTATGGTGGTGGGGCGACGACGAGGGGACAGGGGGAGAAGATAGGGGAGCCTCGGAGGAGGAGGTGTCAGAAGCTGAAGGGGTAACAGGACGTGGATGGCACTGTGGTTTAAACCACTGTGCTGTTTGGACTCGCTGATCGGAAGGTCGACGGTTTGAGCCCCCGCAACAGAGTGAGCTCCCGTTGCTCGGTCCCTGCTCCTGCCAACCTACCAGTTTGAAAGCACGCAGTGCAAGTAGATAAATAGGCACCGCTCCGTTTCCGTGCGCTGCTCTGGTTTGCCAGAAGTGGCTTAGTCATGCTGGCCACATGACCCAGAAAAACTGTCTGCAGAAGTGGACAAACGCCGGCTCCCTTGGCCTGTGAAGCGAGATGAGCGCCACAACCCCAGAGTCGTTCGCGACTGGACTTAACTGTGAGGGGTCCTTTACCTTCTTTAACAGGGCTCATTTAGCAGGAAGAGTCCGTGGCAGAGAGTCTGAGGGGGCAAAGGAGGCAAAGATGAGTCCAGCTGGTCTCCCAGAAACAGGAGAGGCATGAAACCAGCAAGCAGAACTGGAGCACAATTCTTTGATTCTATGAACACTGTCCCCTCCTCCTCCTCCTCCTGTTGTTGTTGTTGTTGTTATTGTTGTTGTTGTTTAGTCATTTAGTCATGTCCGGCTCTTTGTGACCCCCTGGACCAGAGCACGCCAGGCACTTCTCTCTTTCACTGCCTCCTGCAGTTTGGCCAAACTCATGCTGGCAGCTTCGCGAACACTGTCCAACCATCTCGTCCTCTGTCATCCCCTTCTCCTTGCGCCCTCCATCTTTCCCAACATCAGGGTCTTTTCCAGGGAGTCTTCTCATGAGGTGGCCCAAAGTTTTGGAGCCTCAGCTTCAGGACCTGTCCTTCCAGTGATCACTCAGGGCTGATTTCTTCAGGGCTTCTATTTGCCAGGAGGTGATGGGACCAGTGGCCATGATCTTAGTTTTTTTGATGTTGAGCTTCAGACCATATTTTGCGCTCTCCTCATTCACCCTCATTAAAAGGTTTTTTAATTCCTCCTCACTTTCTGCCATCAAGGTTGTGTCATCTGCATATCTGAGGTTGTTGATATTTCCTCCGGCAATCTTAATTCCGGTTTGGGATTCATCCAGCCCAGCCTTTCGCATGATGAATTCTGCATATAAGTTAAATAAGCAGGGAGACAATATACAGCCTTGCCGTACTCCTTTCCCAATTTTGAACCAATCAGTTGTTCCATATCCAGTTCTAACTGTAGCTTCTTGTCCCACATAGAGATTTCTCAGGAGACAGATGAGGTGATCAGGCACTCCCATTTCTTTAAGAACTTGCCATAGTCCCTTCCTGTAGTCTCCAGCAATTCAGAAGCATTTCTGCCTCCAACTGTGGAGGCAGACCATAGCCATCATGGCTAGCAGCCATCAATGTATCTCTCCTCCATGATAATCCTCTTTTATAGGTACCTACATTCGTGGCCATCATTGCCTCCTGTGGGAACGAATGCCATCATTTAACTATGTGCTAACATGAAGAATCCCGTTCTTTTCTCTGTCCTGAATCTTCCAGCACTCAGATTCACTAGAACACTTCTCATACTGTTATCATAGGAACTGTGGTTGAAAGGGACCACAAGGGTCATCTAGTCCAACCCCCTGCAATGCAGGAATATTTTGCCCAGCGTAGGGCTTGAACCCATGACCCTGACTGAGCTACCAACCGAGCTATGCAAGGGGGAAGTAAAGCTTTTCCGCATCCCTGAAACCAGAACCTTGAGATCTGCGATCTGAAGCCTGGTGCAATATTCATAGACTTAGAATTACAGAATTCTGAGCCTAGGAATGAATGGAACTTAGAAACCCTTTCATACAAAACACCACTTCGGACTGCCCTGTGGTTTATTCACCCCAGCAGTGGTGCGTGGAAGCCATTTTCTTGCTGCTTGTTGTTAAACAACCGGAAAACAGTGAATTCTTTCTGATCTAATGCAAACCATCCAGAAATCCAGATCTGCCTTCTGCCTCTATATTTCCAATTGCATTCATCCCAGACTTCGGCTTACTCTTGAGCTGACGCTCGTTGTTCCCCAAAATAAAGACTCTGTTGTTAACCCTGGGCGATTTGTCGGTGAAACCCACGCTTGAAGTGTTTGAGCCCCTATCCCCAACACTTACACCTACACAGCGCTGTTAGCACAGTTAAGACTGACAGCATTGTTTTCCTGACCGGTTTTGTCCTTGTTTCTCTGTTGACAGCATCTTTGTCTTTGAACCTTTGCAAACATGCACAATAAACCGCTAGCCTTGACATTTCCGTAAAGAGTTCTGCTCGGCACCCTGTTATCCTTCTAGTGCCGGCTCACCAGCCAAGGACGGCGTGTGCTTTCGCGAATGCTACTTTCCCCATTCATTTCATTCCAGTGTTTGAGGTCAATGCTATTGGTTTCGAGCACTGCACACTCTTGCATGGCATCTCTCTCGGCATTTGCATGGTGAAGGACCGGTTGCCAGGAATTCCTTGTTGTTCCTGCTTTGTGTTCCTTTGATTGTTTCCCTGCTGTGGTAGTTTTGAACAGAAGCTCTTTTCCTTAAAGTAAAAAATCTTGCAATCCTTGACCTAGAACACGGGAATGTATTGATTGCAGAGTGTTGTTCGCTGCCTTTTTTTCTCTCTCTCCACCCCCACCTCTCTCTCTCTCTCTCTCTCTCTCTCTGAGCGGTGCATGTATTTCAAAAGAGCCTGTCCATTAAGTTAATTGGATTTGGTGTACTGATCATGTTCTTATGAATATGTAGATACAAGAGGATTTTTCTTCATTGTGCGAAGCGGGGAGAAGGTTTATGGTGGCAGCAAGAGGAAAAATGTTCTGCGCAGAGAACATGAGTGGTTGCACATGACTTAAATCGCTCGCTGCACAGAGTGCCACGCGGAAGTGAATTTAACCTTGATTTGGATGGGCAATAGGCTTGCTTGCCTAAAACCATGCAATCAGTTCATAGCTAATAATTATATTTAGTTGTCTTTAAAGAACGGGCAATGGCTTGCCCCAAACCATACAGTGCATTCATAGCTAATCATAATATTTATTTGTCTCATTTGTGTTTTCTTTCAAAGAGGTGAGAGTAGCATCTGTGAGAGCCCAGCTGGATCAAAGCATTGCTGTTTCCAACAATGGAGGCAGAACATAACCAATATGACTAGTTACTATTTGAAAGCCTTCCCCTCCATGAATTTGTCTACTCTTTTGAAGCCATCCAAGTTACCCCTAAGGGACGTGGGTGGCGCTGTGGGTTAAACCACAGAGCCTAGGGCTTGCCGATCAGAAGGTCAGCAGTTCGAATCCCCGCAACAGGGCGAGATCCTGTTGCTCGGTCCCTGCTCCTGCCAACCTAGCAGTTCAAAAGCACAAAGTGCAAGTAGATAAATAGGTACCGCTCCGGCGGAAAGGCAAACGGCATTTCCGTGTGCTGCTCTGGTTTGCCAGAAGTGGCTTAGGCATGCTGGCCACATGACCCGGAAGCTGTACGCCGGCTCCCTCGGCCAGTAAAGCGAGATGAGTGCCGCAACCCCAGAGTCGTCCACGACTGGACCTAATGGTCAGGGGTCCCTTTACCCTTCACCTTTAAGTTACCCCTGCTCTGTGAATCCCTGCAACCTCACCAGATTCTTTGGGTGTGTTCAGAGGAACCCATCTCTAAATTGTGGCAGTCCCTCCCCACCACTGTTGCACGGCTTCCAGCATAAAACTGCAATTGTAGTGGAGGAAAATTCAACCGCTCTGTGCATTAAAGGAAGGGGGAAATGCAAAGCCCTCGCATTTGAGATTCATGGCTAAGGAAGCAACTCACGTGGCCCCAGCGGCTGCTGCCTTCCTTTGAGGTCTTCTCCGTTACTTATTTATTAAATGTTGGCTGGAGAAGCTTTCTCTCTAAAAATAACCTCTGGTCTCGGTGGATTGTTCGTTCCTGCCTGTCTTCCTTTCATGCCACTCAGTGTGCATATTCTGAAGCTAACTGCCACGGACAGGCACTTCAGCAGGTGCCAGCCCTTGAAATATGCTTTCTTAAAGACACAGCTTCTACTAGAGGCAGGTGCCCCCACACTGCATACATCTGTCGGTGGTCCCCTAGCCCTTTTAGCCTCTGGGTTTGCCATATCGACAAGGTCAATGTGGACAAGCTTCAGATATGTTATGAACGAGAACATTACAGGTTACTTTTTTTTTTTTGACCCCAAACCGTGTTGACTGCCACTAGGATTCCTCCCCCGCAATTCTAAACCATTTGAGGGACTTCTACCATTTTAATTTTTCATTATTTGCAGTTCTGAGCCTTTAATAATAATAATATCAATAATATCTCACCCACCTGACTGGGTTACTGCAGCCACTCTGGGGAGCTTCCAGTAAATTAAAACACAGTAAGGCATTAAACATTAAAAACTTCCCAGCATAGGGCTGTCTTCAAGTGTCTTCAGTCGTTTGTTATATGACGGGAGGGCATTCCACAGGGCAGGTGCCACCACCGAGAAGGCCCTCTGCCTGGTTCCCTGTAACTTCACTTCTCGCAGTGAGGGAACCGCCAGAAGGCCCTCGGAGCTGGACCCCAGTGTCCGGGCTGAACGATGGGGTTGGAGACGTTCCTTCAGGTATTTTAAGTGGTGTGTCCTGCATGTGTACATTTTTAAGAATATAAGGAAAACCCTGCTGGATCAGAAAAAAGACCCATGTAGTCCAGCATTAAGTTCTCACCATGGCCAACCAGAATTCCCCAATGGGAAGCCGACAAGTGGGACCTGAATGCAACAGCGCTCTTCTCACTTGTGATTCCCCGCAGCTAGTAACCAGAAGAACAACTCCCATCACCCCTAACTAGCAAGGCCAGAGCTCAGGGATGATGGGAGTTGTAGTCCAACAACATCTGGGGATCCACAGGTTGAGAACCGCTGCATTAGAGGATGGAGAACATAACCATTGCACCTGATAGCTGCTAACGGACTCATTCATTTGCTTGATTCTCTTGTTGGACATTACTGGCTCTTGCGGGAGAAAATTCCATAGTTTAACTTCTTGCTGTGTGAAGAAGTCCTTTCTTCTGTCTATAGTGAATCTTCCAAGTCTATTGAATAACCTCCTTCATTGTCTATCTGTTCGTCAATACTGTGTAAAGATGAGCTGCTGCCTTTACCCCTTAAGGGCAATCCAGTGATCTTTCATAGGTTCTCTTATTTTTATTTTATTTTTATTTTTTAAAAAACCCACAAACCTCCTTTCACCCGAGGGGGATCGGTTGTCACAAGGTGTTGATTGATAAGAAAATGATAGCAGCTGCAGGTGAAAAAGAAAATGCAGCTCTGTTGTTTGCTCGCAAAACCAATTGTTTTTGATCAGAGCGTCAGAAACTGCTGGAGCATTGTGGATTTCTCTCTCCAGAAGTAAGCACTGCTGATTATTTCCACACGCGGGCGGTTTCTTCATTGTTTGATCATTTCCCTCTGCCTCGGTTGAAAGTTTGGAAACATTTGTTTGATTTGAGTATGTGCCAGGCTAGAAGGTTGGTGGGGAATACAGCAAGATGTGCTTGTTCTTTTGAGATTCACTTGCAAATTCTCGGAAAGAGTAGAAGCTACTACAGGAAACGGTGGCAACTCAGTGGCTATGTTTGAGACTTTTTAGTTTAAGGAAAGGAGGTCATGGTAGATGTGCATGGAATCCTAGAATTCCATGGAAGGGACCGTGAGGGTCATCTAGCCCGACCCCCTGAATCTTTTGCCCAACGTGGGGCTCGAACCCACAACCCTGAGATTAAGAGTTTTGTGCTCTACCAACTGAGCTATTCTGGAAAATGGTGATGATGATAAAGTGGACAGAGAGCCAAACCTAACAAATGCGTATTATTGGTAGTTAGCGTGAGAAGGTGCTAAGTCCACAGAGCTGTACTGCTGATAGGCAGAAATCAGACCATAGAAATGCAATTGGTAGAGAGGGCTCTGTGTGATGTCACTTCCCCTCTTTTCTTGGAGAGGAAGGTGCATGCAGTACTTCCTGTTCCTCTAGAGCTCTCTTTCTGTGAGCAGCCATAAGGGCTGATGCTGTTCTTACTCCAGCTCCAGGCACAAACCTGAAGCTCGTTATCCTGTGAATATAAGTATTTTGCTTGCATAGTTTTTACTGCTGCCATTGCTGTGAAACCCATGCATGATAATAAATAAGCAGATTATATTTTTAAGCTTACTTTCCAATTTGTTGCCTGGTGCTTTATTAAGCGGGGTACAAAAGGGAAGCCAGCTTCCTTCATAGGTCGATTTGCTCAAAACAAGGTTTTACACCCTAATGCCTATGCTTTTAATTTTGCTGCCAAGAATGGGATTTTAAAACTCTCTTCAGCCCCCACCTGGGGGCTCCTGGAGGGATAAATTGTGTTTAATAGGTATTTCCCTACCTATTAAAAACTGCCCCACAGAATGGGAGGTTCCTTGGAGGTTTTAAAGCAGAGGTTAAATAGCCATCTGTCATGGATGCTCTAGCTGAGATTCCTGCATTGATGGGGGTTGGACTAGATGACCATCAGGGTCCCTTACAATTCTACAATTCTATGATTCCATGTATTTCGGTCCCTGAGCATCAGAAGTCAGTGTGCAGACAGGGTGGGGGTTGTTACTCAAGCTGGGACACCTTTCTCCCTGACATCTGGCTGGGGAACTCCCAAGATTTGAGTTTCTACTGAAATGAGGCTGCATTTTAATGTTGTAATTTAATCTTGTTTTCAAGCTGTATTTTAATCAATTGTTTTTATACCTGGTGTTAGCTACCCTGAACCCAGTATTGGCTGGGGAGGGTGGGGTATAAATAAAATTTATTATTATTATTAAGAAAGCCATGCTTGCACCCCAGGAGTCCACTGGTAGGTTGTGTTGGACTTGATCGGTCCCTAGTTGTGTCAGTCTAACCTTTGCATTGCCGGGCCTTTCCCGACAATAGCCATTGGCTAGGTAAAGGGAAAGGTAAAGGGACCCCTGAGCATTAGGTCCAGTCCTGAAACGCCGTTTACCTTCCCACCGGAGCGGTACCTATTTTACTTGCACTTTGACGTGCTTTCGAACTGCTAAGTTGGCAGGAGCAGGGACCGAGCAACGGGAGCTCACCCCATCACGGGGATTTGAACTGCCAACCTTCTGATCGGCAAGCCCTAGGCTCTGTGGTTTAACCCACAGCACCACCCACATCCCTAGCCATTGGCTAGCTGGCCATAAAAGAGGCTCTCTTGCCTAAGCCTCTGTGCCAGGGCTGCTTTTGCTGCAAACACTGCGGCAATAAAGCATCGCACACTCCACGCAAGTGGGGCTGTAGCCACAGAGGACCGGCTGGAAAAGCTCTTTCCGTCCAGCATGAATTAGGACACTCCGTTTAAAAAATTCATGGCAAGATTACATAAAACCATATGTTGCCTGCATGTGTGTGTGTGTGTGTGTGTGTGTGTGTGTGTGTGTATAATTCTCAAGGCTCCGCCCCCAGCTTTGCATTAAAAATGTGCAGCTGCTGAGCATTAGACATTCCATTAGAGTACCAGGCTTGAGATGTGAGCTTCACAGTTAGCAACGAGGGAAGGGAAAGGGGTGGGGAGGAGAGAAAGTGTTTTCGAGCCCAGTGTTTATTTGATGCTTCTTTGAAACGGTGGTGTCACTAAGTGGATCAAGATTTTTATGGTATGAGAAATAAGGAAGCCTGTTTAAGAGGAGGCCGGGTGTGCTGGACGGGTGCCTGTTTTTGCAGTAACCCAGCTGCTGTGCTTTGGTGCGCTCTCTGCCGCCGCCACCACCACCACCCCATGCCTCCCCTTCTGCCGCTGCTATCTGGACTTCAAGAAGTCCAGGGTCAAAGTGGCTCTACCCATAACCAGACCTGGAATGTCTGCTTTGCCATTCAAAATTTCTGCATGCAGACAGTCCCAGGTTGTGCAGGTTGCAGCTGGTGGGGGGGGGGAACGGTTCTGAGAGCTGTTGCCATCAGAGTAGATCACACCAAACTACATGGACAACTGGTGTTAGTTCAATTAGTAGCTTGGACTACTGCAATGTGCTCTACGTTGGGCTACCTTTGAAGGTGACCTGGAAACTACAACTAATCCAGAATGCGGCAGCTAGACTGGTGACTGGGAGCGGCCACCGAGACCACATAACACAGGTCTTGAAAAACCTATATTGGCTCCCAGTACATTTCCGAGCACAATTCAAAGTGTTGGTGTTGACCTTGAAAGCCCTAAATGGCCTCTGTCCTGTATATCTGAAGGAGCGTCTCCACCCCCATTGTTCAGCCCGGACACTGAGGTCCAGCTCTGAGGGCCTTCTGGCGGTTCCCTCACTGCGAGAAGCCAAGTTACAGGGAACCAGGCAGAGGGCCTTCTTGGTAGTGGCACCCACCCTGTGGAACGCCCTCCCACCAGATGTCAAAAAGAGCAACAACTACAAGACTTTTAGAAGACATCTGAAGGCAGCCCTGTTTAGGGAAGCTTTTAATGTTTGATGCTGTATTTTAATATTTGGTTGGAAGCCCCCCAGAGTGGCTGGGGAAGCCCAGCCAGATGGGCAGGGTATAAATAATAAATTATTGTTGTTGTTGTTTGTTTGTTTGTTTGTTTGTTTGTTTGTTTGTTTTCACCACTACATTCATATTTCATACTTCCTTCATAGAGCTCAGGGTGGCGGAGATGGCTCTCCCACAGCACATTTCATCCTCACAACCACCCTGTGAGGTTAGGTTAATCTGGGAATAGTAATTGGCCAATGTCACCCAATGAGATTCATACAGATTTGAACCCTAGTCTACCAGATCCTTGTCCATCACTCTAACCACTACACCATACTGGTAACTCTAAGCCACCAGCCCTCCCAAGGATTGCCAGTTGCTACCATTTCAGACCCCATTAGTGTACGTTTTTGCCCCCGTGTTCATCGCTTAACACTTGTTTTCGTTGAACCTGTATCTGTCGTTTTGATGCCTGTTCATCCTCTTTGGATAAACCTACTTGGAACTCCTCACAATCCTATTTAGTTTTGGCCATCCTGAACAGTTGGGTGTCACCAGCAAATTGGCCATCTCACTGCTTATCCTAATTACAGATTATTTATGAACAAGTTAAAAAGCATCTGTCCCAGTGCAGATCTCTTGGGGGACCCAGCTTCCTACATCCTTCCACTGGAAGAAGTTTTCATTTATTCCTTTCCCTGCTTTCTGATTTTTTAACCAATTAATGATACATAAGAGGACTTCGGCCACCTCATGAGAAGAGAAGACTCTCTGGAAAAGACCCTGATGTTGGGAAAGATGGAGGGCACAAGGAGAAGGGGACGATGGAGGAGGAGATGGTGGGACAGTGTTCTCGAAGCTACTAACATGAGTTTGACCAAACTGTGGGAGGCAGTGGAAGACAGGAGTGCCTGGCGTGCTCTGGCCCAGGGGGTCACGAACAGTCGGACATGACTAAATGACTAAACAACACCAAGGGGACTTCTCCCTTTTCCCCACCTCTGCTAAGCTTATTCAATGAGTCTTTAATGAAGGATCAGTATCAACAGCTAACTGAAAATCCAAGTACAGTGGTACCTCTAGTTGCGGACACGATCTGTTCTGGGGTGCACTTCTGCGCAAGCGCAGAGCGTGATAGAGCATTTCTGCGCATGTGCGAAGCACGCATAACACTTCTGTGCATGTGCGAAGCATGCAGAACACTTCTGCGCACGCAGGCGCGGCAAAACCCAGAAATATACACTTCCGGGTTTGCCGGGTTCGCAAGCCAAAGAGACGCAACATGAACCTAACACAACACAAGGTATGACTGTCAACAGTATCTCCTCCACTGTCCTTTGACCTAGGCTTATGGACACTTTCAACAAAACTCCAAAATGTTAGGCAGCACATACCATTGCAGAAGCCATGCTGGTACTTCTTCAGCATGGCTTGTTCTTCTATATGCTGGCTGTTCTGTCTTTGATCATGTTTTTTCCACCAGTTTTTCCCCAGGACAGATACTGAGCTAACCTACTTGTAGCTTCCTTTACCAGCCCCCCCCAACTGCAAATTATTTTTTAAAATTGGTTTACATTGGTATTTCCCAGCCTTCAGCTACTTATCTTAAGGACGATTTACATATTTTTGTTAGAAGATCAGCAATTTCACATGTGAGTTCTTTAAGAACTCTTAGGTGGATGCCATGCAGACCCAGTGATTTGTCAGTTTTTATTGTGTTCATCTCTCATCACTACTATTTGCCACATTTCCTCTGACTCCATTGCTGAGAAAATTGGATCAGGCACAGATGAACTGCTCCTGCAGTGACGACGGATGCAAATAATACATTCACCTTCTCTTAAACACCCTTTTCCTCCTTGAGCACACCTTTGACTCCCTTCTCATCCAAAGGTCCAACAAAGTCTCCCTGCTTGGTCTCCTGTTTCTAATGCCTTTACATAATTTGTTGTTTGCTTTTACGGTTTTGGCAACACGTTCCTCAGAATTCTTTTTTCAGCATCCCTTATTGTCTACTTGAATTTCTTTGGCCAACGTTTCTGTTCCTTTTGGTCCTCTTTACTTGGGCAAGACTTCCATTTTCTGAAGGAAGCCCCCTATAACTTCTTTGACACTAACTTGTTAAACCACACAGAAAACCCTCTTGGGTTTTGTAGCAACCACATTGATCGTCAGTATACATTTTCGCTGAACTTCTATTATTGCAATTTTGAAGACCCCCCCCCTAGCATTCTGAAGAGCTTTGACCCTCTTGACTTTCTCTTCCAGCTTCCTTTTTACGAATCCCCTCGTTTTATTTTCAGTTAGAAGTGTCCCCTTTTTGAAGTCCAATGTGTCTGATGGTGGACTTCCTTTCCCCTGAAGAAGTCTCAGAAGCCAGAGCACTCAAAATCCACAGCAGTCTCAGGCCACAGAAGTCCTCAACCTCTTGAGATCCTCTGACCTTTCTCTGATTCTATTGCTAAGTAAAGCTTGAGCACAGACGATGATGGAGTAGCCTTGTTTCCCGTCCTTCCATTTGAGAGGAAATTTTCCCTTCTAAAATCTCATATCCCAGATGGACTCGAGGAAGTGCTCGGATGCTCTGGAGCAGCGCTAAAACACACCCAAATGCCCTTGTTCTCACAAACAGCAGAGTGGAAGGTACTTTTGTCTCTGCAGAATCTCGCTTCCGCTGGGGAACCGCATAATCGAGTGCTCCTCCATGTACACAAACTCTCCATAAATCTGAACATGTAAAAAAGATGAGCATGACAGAGAAAACACTGGTCTGAGGACTATGGCAAGGTTTGGGGTAGCCTCTGTGGTGAGAGAGCCAGTGTGGTGTAGTGGTTTAGAGAGGTAGACTCGTAATCTGGTGAACTGGGTTCGCTTCCCCGCTCCTCCACATGCAGCTGCTGGGTGACCTTGGGCCAGTCACACTTCTCTGAAGTCTCTCAGCCCCACTCACCTCACAGAGTGTTTGTTGTGGGGGAGGAAGGGAAAGGAGAATGTTAGCCGCTTTGAGACTCCTTCGGGTAGTGATAAAGCGGGATACCAAATCCAAAACTCTCATGCACTGTGAAAAAAATAAGAGAATGGGGTTTGTGTGGCTTTGCTGATCTCCCTTCTGCTGTCCTTGTGCTAACAGTAGGATTGGCATACGTCCGGGAAATCCCGGACATGTCCTCTTTTTGGGGGGGGGGTCTACATGCCCACCCAGAGGAATTTTTTACAATTTTAAGCAAATGTCCAGGTTTTTTGGGGGGGGTTAAAAAATGTGTGCATGGGTGGCTCAGTTTTGGGGTCTGGTGCGGGCAATCATGCAAAAAAACAGCGATCAACATGTTTTTTTGTCTGGATTTTTACTTCTGGAAATCTGGCAGTCCTAGCCATCAGACAAATGTTTTTTCATTCTGTGTGTGTGCATGCTTTCAAATGGTTTTAGGTGTTCCCAGTGTTTCTTAAAGCAGGGTTACTTATTTAAATATTTTTATTTATGTGTGTGTTATTTTAATTTCATACCCTCCAACATTTCTGCCAAGGAAAATGGGGATATCCTATTCTATAATACAAATAATGATTTTACTATTTATACCCCACCCACCTGACTGGGTTCCCCCAGCTACTCTGGACAGCTTCCAAGAAATATAAAAGCATAATAAAACATTGAAAACTTCCCTATACAGGGCTGCCTTCAGATGTCTTCTATAGGTTGTATAGTTACTTGTCTCCTTGGCTCAGGGGATGGAAAACTCCATACCCTCCAATATTTCTCTGGTGCAAATAGGGACGTCCTAAGGAAAAGCTGGACATTCCAGGATCAAATGAGAAACCAGGAAGGCTTCTGTAAATCTTACAATACAATTATCTTTATTGTCACTGTCTCAGACAGAACAACGAAATCGAAAAATCCACATAAGACATTCAGAACCCAACAAGCCTGCTATCCCAGCTATCGCAACCTGGTTAGCCCCCTAAAAACTCTGATACCCCATTTTTTAATACAATATACTCCCATACAGACTCCTTGCAATGCGTTTAAAACCAAAATCGCATTTGGGTAGAAACTGTTTCCCAGGCGGCTAGTCCTAGTCTTTATAACCCTGTACCTTCTTCCAGAAGGCAGAAGCTGAAAGAGATCATTTCCGGGGTGCGCACTATCCTGCGCTATCTCTGCCGCTTTCTTATGGCACCTGGAAGCATAGATTTGATCCAAGGTGGGAAGAGTGCACCCAATTATTCTCTCCGCAGTCTTTACAACCCTGGACAGCATTGTTTTTTCCCTGACTGTGCAGCTCCCAAACCACACACATGGACCATAAGTTAATACACTCTCCACAGTACAATGGTAAAATGCCATCAACAGGTCCTTTGAGAGATTGTTTTTCCTGGGAGAAAGGCGGGATAATAGATATAGGTCATGGGCCTATGTCCTTTCATCTGGCTCTAGTAGACATCATTGGCTGAGGCTCTCTTAGGCTGTGGATAGAAAATCTGTGTCTTTCAGCTCTGAGGCATGAATGTTCTTTCAGACAGCTGGCACCTTTGGCTAATTCTCAGTTGGCTGCTCCCATTGGGTATTTTTTGCGCAAGGTCAAGATCTCCTCCTCATAGCCTGCCCCAGTCTCCACTTCCGCCAATCTCTGAGCCATCTACATTTACAGGGGAAGGGGGGAAGTTGACATGAACTCTTGGCGCCTGGGAAAGGACTGTGAGGGTTAAAAAATAAAATCAAACCATTCTTCTAGGTGGCAGGAAGAAGGCCTGGCGGTGCAACGGACTCCATCCAACTATTTCTCCACCTAATTAATTTGCTAATTGTGTATGTGTTTCACTTGCTCGGCAGAGGTCCGCCGAGGAAAATGGTTGCCTCCTCTGGTGGCCTAACACACGTGGAATGATTCTCTTTCTTTGCTCTCCTTTTTCAGAATGTTCTTCTGGGCTGCCCTTAAAGGAAGATCAGATGACACCAAAGAGGGATTTGCAGAGCTCCAGGCCCCTGCTAGTCTTGCTTCTGCTGTAATGGAGCCAGGTATCATCCACACCGAATCTTATCTCGCATGGGGAAAGCTTTTGCTTCTGCCATGGGCAGTCTTGCATTTCTAAGTGTGTCCAGGTGGTGTTTTGGAATAGTCAACAAGAGCAGCCGAGGGGACTATTTCAGAGATCATTAGCAGTGGGGTGGCTACTGGCAAAGACCTGTTTGCAATATAGAAATGGAAGGAAATGTTTTCTAAATAGGTGTACACACATGCGCTTGCCAGGCAGCCAGCGGCGACTTTATCTTTCGGTGTGGCGAGTGCCGAATGAAAGGCAAATGAAGACTTGCCTTGTCCCATGCTGGTTGGGTGCACTTGAACGCAGTAAGCCTTTAAACAGCTAGGAACCAGGGCTGGATTTAGGTTTGATGAGGCCCTGAGCTACTGAAGGTAATGGGGCCCTTTATATGTCCAGCTCCCCTGTGTCCACAACAAATTGTCACTGTTTTTTGTGTTGAATATATGCTAGATGGTAATTTATGGACCTAATGTATCTAAAGCCATTTGCACATGCAGAATGTAGGCACCCTATATATAGAAAGGAGGAAACGAGTGATATTTTAGGGAGCAGGCTAGCAGGCGGGGCCCATTACTTACATCATAGGAGCCCACACAACACAAAACACTGTTGCTGGATGTAGGTTTTATTTATTTTATTTGTTTTTTATCTTATATTTTGGAAATGTACATCCAGGTTTTTTCCTTTAATTTTTTGGGGGGCCGCCAAGAGAGTGGGGTCCTAAGCTATAGCTTGTTTAGCTTATATGTAAATCCGGCACTTCTAGGAACACTGGTTGCAGATGATGGGAGTATGGTCAAAAGCATTTGGAGGGCACCAGGTTGGAGAATGCTGGGGTAGATGGGCAAATCTAAAGTACAAGGCACCTTGTAAGTTCTCATGAGAGCTGAATGAAACTTCCACAGAGATGCTTGAGGAATTTCGTATTTGTGAATATTGTATTTACGATTTCCAATATGAGGCGGCCTGCTCCTCGCCCCCCGGGTGAATGTGCAAGTCAGAATGTAGCTGTGCATTGGATCTCTCACTTCTCTGAAGGCTACAACATGATTCTTGGCCCAAGGATCATATCCAAATCCATGTAGAAACTCACATTTTTGGAATAAAATGCATTTTCCAAAGAGCATATTTTGTGAGAAAATGCATGTGCATGCATACACAGAGATATAGGCAACTTTTTGTACAGATTATTATTATTTTATTCTAATGCCAAATTAGATGGAGAGGGCTTACAAGTAAACACTTGCATATGTGGCATGGGCCATAAATATCCTGATTTAGGAAAAGGTCTGCAGCTCAGTGATACAGCATCCAATTTGCTTGCAGGGGGGTCCAAAGGTTCAGTCCCAGGCATGTCCAGGTAGGGCTGGGAGAGACCCCTATCTGAAACTCTGGAAGAAATAGCCATGGCCAGTCAAAGCAGACAATACTCCGCTGGCTGGACCCAATGGTCTGACTCGAAACAAGGAAGCTTCCTTTGCCCCTATGAAACATGTCGCTATATTTGTTCCTAAGGTCAGATGAAGGGAGTATTGCAAAATAGGTACAGAGAACAAACACTGGCTCCAACTCGGTTGTTGCACTAGCAGGAAGCAGTGTGATGAGCCCCACCATTGCCATGGGACTTGCTCCCTCTTTGTCCCCTGTTCCCTCCCCAAATCTGCTTGGGAGCCGGTGTGGTGTAGTGGAGCGGTAGACTTGTAGTCTGGTGAACCGGGTTTGCTTCCCTGCTCCTCCACATGCAGCTGCTGGGTGACCTTGGGCTAGTCACACTTCTCTGAAGTCTCTCAGCCTCACCTCACAGAGTGTTTGTTGTGGGGGAGGAGGGGAAAGGAGAATGTTAGCCACTTTGAGACTCCTTTGGGCCTCAGTCCTGCATACCTGAAGGAGCGTCTCCACCCCCATCGTTCTGCCTGGACACTGAGGTCCAGCTCCGAGGGCCTTCTGGCAGTTCCCTCATTGCAAGAAGTGAGGTTACAGGGAACCAGGCAGAGGGCCTTCTCAGTAGCGGCGCCCGCCCTGTGGAACGCCCTCCCTTCAGATGTGAGGGAACTAAGTAGCTATCTTATCTTTAAAAGACATCTGAAGGCAGCCCTGTTTAGGGGAGTTTTTAATATTTAATGCTGTATTGTTTTGAACACTCGATTGGGAGCCACCCAGAGTGGCTGGGGAAACTCAGCCAGATAGGTGGGGTATAAATAAATTATTATTATTATTATTATTATTATTATTATTCGGTTAGTGATAAAGCAAGATATCAAATCCAAACTCTTCTTGGGAGCATTGGGAAGAACCCCCAGGAACAAGAGAAGGGAGATTATTCCATCAGAAGTAACAATCGTCAGAAATAACCATTTGATCCTCGGAGCCAGAATTCTGGACTCGATGGATGTTTGCTCTGAGTCAACAAGGCAGACTTTATGTCCTTACGATACGCTTTGATGCATGGGCTCTGGCACGCAGAGGGAAACCCTTGTGTTGGAGCGATGGCATCCAGATGTCGAAATCTGCCTTTTACATGGTCCAGAAACCGTTGTCATAAATACCCCTTGCTTTGTTGATGTTGTTAGTAAAACAGGCTAATGGTAATCATTATTTACCTGTTCCTTGTCCTCCCAGTAGTATCCTGCCGCGTTAGCCATGTATGGGCAATTAGAATTAATGCGAACAGCACTTATAAGCTGAATGCCTAGTTTAGTTGCAAATGGGAAGGTCAACGTCATTATCCTTGGTGGATTCAATTACCAAATCCTGTAGAATCGCATAGCGCTTGCTTCCTGCTTGTTAATCACATCTTGCTTTGCAAAAGATTGTCGTTTGGGGGGGGGTGTTCCCCCTACCCCAGGCACAGCCAAAACATTTCCTTCTGTCGCATTGCCTACAATGCTGGTTTCTTGCCGTGAAAATTAGATTTCTTCAGCCTTGTTGCTTTTGTGTTTAAAAAGGGAAAGGAACCCAGAAACTTTTCAAATATGTATAAAGAGAAACCGGGGAAACCATCTGCATGCAATAAACCTTTGGAGTTGTTTTGTGGGTCTGGGAACAGTAAGAGAAAGTCACGACTGCAGGAGATGGCAATTAGTTGTTAGTCATCGCAAGTGGGAACCTGCAGCAAAATATTGCAGTTGTGTTGGAACAGGAGTGTCCTCACGTGTAGGAACTCTGCTCAGTCAAGGCACCTGGCTGTGTCAGAGGCCCTACCTGAAAGGAGGCTGTTAAACCCTGCTAGCCCCACAGAGGACCTTAAGGTCCATGAATAATAATAGTTTAGAGGTCCTGGACCCTAAGGAAGTCAGATTATCCTCTACCAGGGCCAGGGCCTTCTCAGTGATGGCTCCGACCTGGTGGAATGCTCTGTCCCATGAGACGAGGGCCCTGCAGGATTTAACCTCCTTCCGCAGGGCCTGTAAGACAGAGTATTCCACCTGGATTTCCATTTGAACTTAGCCTGATCTTTTATTTCCCTTCCTTCCCTCCCCCACCCCTTTTTTATGAAGATTACCCACTCTGGGATCCCACAGCTAATTCTCCCCTGGTCTCCTCGCTGGCCCAAATAGGACTAACTTAGCCAGCTAGCCCTGGAGATCATCTAATGTTTATTGGATGGATTTCCCCCCTAAATTGATTTCTGAATTCTGAATTTATTGTTATGCCCGTTTTATACTGTATTTTATGCTGCTTTTGTTGCATCAATTAAGTGTTTAAAATTTGTTGTTAGCCGCCCTGAGCCCGGTTTTCTGAAACTGGGAAGGGCGGGGTATAAATAAAAATTAATTATTATTATTAGTCAGTGCAGACAATGCGTAATGAGGTGGACCAGTGATCTGATGTGTTCGTACGGTTTCATGTGCTCACAAAGCCTTTCTTCTCAAGGCCAACACAAGAACGTAAGGAGAACCTGCTGGACCAAGCCAATGGCCCATCTAGTCCAGCAACCTGTTCTCACAGCATGGGAAACCAGCAAGCAGGATCTGAGCGCAAGAGTCACTCTCCGCTCCTGTGGTTCCCAGAAACTGGTATTCAGAAGCTTTGCTGCCTCCAACTGTGGAAGCAAGAGCATAGCCAGCATGGCTGGTAGCCCTCTCCTCCGTGAATTTGTCTAATCCTCTTTTAAAGCCATCTTTGTTGGTGGCGGGATGCGAGTGGCGCTGTAGGTTAAACCACAGAGCCTAGGACTTGCCAATCAGAAGGTCGGTGGTTCGAATCCCCACGATGGGGTGAGCTCCCGTTGCTCGGTCCCTGCTCCTGCCAACCTAGCAGTTCAAAAGCACATCAAAGTGCAAGTAGATCAATAGGTACCACTCCGGCGGGGAAGGTAAACGGTGTTTTCGTGCGCTGCTCTGGTTTGCCAGAAGCGGCTTAGCCATGCTGGCCACATGATCCGGAAGCTGTACGCCAGCTCCCTCGGCCAATAAAGCGAGATGAGCGCCGCAACCCCAGAGTCGGTCACAACTGGACCTAATGGTCAGGGGCCCCTTTACCTTTACTGTGTTGGTGGCCTTCACTGCCTCCTGGGGGAAAGGAGTTCCATAGTTTGACTAGGAGCTGCATGAAAAACTTTCTTTTCCCCAGAGGCTCCTGAAGGACAGCCGTTCCATCTGGGAAGATTCCTCCTCCTCTGGCTTGATAGGCAGGGTCACGTGATAAGATCCTGGCTGCGGGAGGAGTCATCTCAGGCTCCCCAGATCATCCCTAGCTTCCAATAGGAGCAGAAGGGTCTATGCCAGGCATAGGCAAACTCTGCCCCGCCCCCCAGATGTTTGGGACTACAGTTCCCATCATCCCTGACCACTGGTCCTGTTGGCTAGGGATGATGGGAATTGTAGTCCCAAACATCTGGAGGTCAGGAGTTTGCCTACGCCTGGTCTATGTGCACCCTAATTTCAGCGCACCAACACAATATCTTTTTTGCATTCGAACCGAAGATTTGTCTCCTTGCCTTTGGGTTACAGTGGTACCTTGGTTCTCAAACGCCTTGGTACTCAAACAACTTGGAACCCAAACACTGCAAACCTGGAAGTAAGTGTTCCCGTTTGTGTACATTTTTCGGAAGCCGAACGTGCTCCGTTTTGAGTGCCTCAAAACTTCCGCTTTGAATGTTACCCTGAGGTTTGTCTGTTTTTGCTATTTATTTTGTGTTTGTGTTTTTGTGGCTCTTTTCATTTTGTTTTTGTGACTTTGCAGAACCCAGTTCAGCTACTGATTGATCGTGTGACTGCAGCACATCGTTCATTGCTTTCATTTTATGGCTCAATGGTCTCATTAGATCATGGGTAGGCAAACTTAGGCATGGGGGCTGGATCTGGCCCAATCACCTTCTAAATCCGGCCCACGGACAGTCCGGGAATCAGCGTGTTTTTACATGAGTAGAATGTGTGCTTTTATTTAAAATGCATCTCTAGGTTATTTGTGGGGCCTGCCTGGTGTTTTTTACATGAGGAGAATGTGTGCTTTTATTTAAAATGCATCTCTGGGTTATTTGTGTGGCACTGGAATTTGTTCATATATATTTTTTCAAAATATAGTCCAGCCCACCACAAGGTCTGAGGGACTGTGGACCAACCCCCTGCTGAAAGTTTGCTGAGCCCTGCGTTAGATAGTAAAATTCATGTTGAACTGCTGTTTTAGGGGTTGTTTTTAAAAAGTCTGGAACGGATTAATCCATTTTGCATTACTTTCTATGGGAAACTGTGCCTTGGTTTTGGAACGCTTTGGTTTTGGAACAGATTAAGTTTGAGAACCAAGATACCACTGTACATGAAAACTTTGGATTGCTTTCTGATCAATTCTATAGCCACCAGGATTCACGGAAATCAACAAGCCTCTTATTGTGAGTTGTCTCCCCATCCCCAGGGGTTTCAATACTTGTCCTAGACCAGCCATGTCCAGCAGGTAGATCGTGATCTACCGGTAGATCACTGGACATCTGCAGTAGATCACTGGTAGATCCGTGGCTCCTTTCAAAGAAGCTGAACAACTGTGGCTCCCCTAAAATAAGCTCAACATTTTACCTCCTCCCTTGAGAGCCAGTGTGGTGTAGTGAGAGCCAGTGTGGTGTAGTGGTTTAGAGAGGTAGACTCGTAATCTGGTGAACCAGGTTCGCGTCTCCGCTTCTCCACATACAGCTGCTGGGTGACCTTGGGCCAGTCACACTTCTCTGAAGTCTCTCAGCTTCACTCACCTCACAGAGTGTTTGTTGTGGGGGAGGAAGGGAAAGGAGATTGTTAGCCGCTTTGAGACTCCTTAGGGTAGTGATAAAGCAGGATATCAAATCCAAACTCTTCTTCTTCTTCTGAAAAAACTCAACAACTTTGACCCGAACCCCCCAAAAATGGGCCTTCCTCCTTCCTAAAAAAAGTTCAACAACTGTGACCTGAACCCAAAAAAAGGGGGTAGATCACTGCTAGTTTTTAACTCTGTGACTAGATCTCAGTCTCTTGGGAGTTGGCCACCCCTGTCCTAGACTGATCCTAGACTCCTTGTCTTGGATCAGATGTTCAGCTTTTCTATGTAGTGCCCTCCACCTCTGATTCAATATACAGACTACTCAAGGCCAGCCCAGTTATTTTGTCACCTCAGGCATGAATTTCCCTAAAGACCCTCTCCAGAAAAACACAATAATAATAAATTAAACAGCCAGCTATTTGCTGTCCCTTCACGATACCCCAAACCACCTGCCTGAGGGGTTGCCTCTCTCTGCGTAATGGTGGAACCAGCTTTGCTCTTTATTGAAGAGATGTTATTAGTTCCATCTTGAAGTCCCATGAAACTTTGGCTTATCCCCACGTGGCAAATGAGATGCATGAACAAGACCTACATTTCCTCCCAAACTCTGCTTTGAGTGCCTTTCCATCATCATCTTCCCCACAAACCTTCCTCCGCACATTCGCTTCGACTTCAAAGCGCAACTTCTGCCTCTCTCTAGATAGACTTACGCGTGAGTTGCTGTCACTTTTATTTTATAACAAAAAATTGGTGGCACATCCAGAAGTCCCAGGGTTCCGCTCTCGGGGGCTTCTGGGCATCTTGCAAATCCACAGGCAATCCCTTTGTGCAAAATTGAATCCATCATTTCCCTTTCTGTTTCCCCCCAATGGGTTTGGACAAAGCGAACACACAAAGGGCTTGGGGAAATGAAGCAAGGAAGAAATGGTTTTGAAGGTAAAGAAGAAAATCCGATGAGAATATATTGGGGGTGGAAGTTTGTCATAAGTTCGCCTTCTTCCCCAGGAGTCTTTTCACCCAGTTCATTGCCAGTTGCCTGTGTCTCAAGATGTGTGGCTTTCAAACTTTCTGCTTTCAGGGAACTTCCCTTCTTTTTACATCACCTTCTCTTTGGTGGAGTTCCTCAACATCTGTCATAGAACCTGAAATATACTCGGAGTCAAGTGGATTTCATGCTCTTTATTCAGCTCATAGTAGTGAGGAATGAAAATTCCCCCAAAATATCTGCTTTATATACCTTATTTACACAATGGGCCGCACGTGATTGGCTAATTCCGGGATTCTCCTGTAGGCCAATCAGGTTGCGGATTCACTTCTACCTGGAGCTGGATTGGGTGGCTCCTGCGGACCAATCATACTGCTGCATTGTTCTAGGACCAATCAGACTGCTGCATTCTGAATCCTATTGTTCTAGGACCAATCAGACTGCTGCATTTTGGATCCTATTCAACTCAGTACATAACAGAACCACTGCATGGTGGATGGAAGTTTAAGTCTCACTTCATCTTCAGCCCTCACCATTAGGGTTGCCATATTTCAAAAAGTGAAAATTCGGACAAAAAAGTTATTTTTAGCAAAGTCGCTGAGCTTTTTGGGGAGGGGGGACCGTTTTCACCATGGTCTCACATGGAGCATCCTGAAATACAACATAATAAGAGCGCTGCTAGATCAGGCTTGTGGCATATCTAGTGCTAAGGATAATGGTTTAATTTCCTGAAATGGGAATGTTTACTTATGTTCAATTACTCTGTATCTCTCATGTGATTTGCTGACTGTGAGCCACATGAGTGGCATTCCATTCTGTTGTGACTGTTATTCCAATAGCTGTTGTTTTTAACTGTTCTCTGTGTGTTTGAGGGAGAATGGCTGCTGAGAGAGGCTTCTCGGGATACTGTTGAGGACAGTGTTGTGTCAGTGTGACCTATTTGAAGTGAAACAGACTGAAGAAGACCCCTAAAACATTAATAGAGAAAAACCTGTTCAGTGGCTCTCTATAGGGAACAAAGTGCATAAGCGTGAGACTGTAAATATTTTCTCCTCGGTTTTTTGTGTATGAAAGTAAAATTCTTTTGAATATAAAGAGTCTGGACATTGCGTATCACCAAATTTTGTTTCCAGTACCTGTGGGTTGCAATTAGTGGTGTCGAAGAATCCCAACCGAAATGGGAGTGCAAATTTCAGGTGTTTGCTTATCCATCCTGTGTCTGGAATGGAAATCTATCCTGTGAACAAGACTGGTGTTCTTTATTGTTCCTTTTAGAAGACAGTTGAATAACTAAAGGGATACTAGATGTCCTGACCTAGCTCTTTCTGAATGGCCACTGAGTTAGGATCTGTGAGTGGCAGAGCACATGTCTTGCATGCAGAAGGTCTCCATCATCTCCCAACATCTCCAGGTAGGGCTGGGAATGGCCTTCACCTGAAACCCCGGACAGCTGCTGCCAGTCATTCTAGACCAGGCTTCCTCAAACTCAGCTCTCCAGATGTTTTGAGACTACAGTTCCCATCATCCCTGACCACTGGTTCTGCTAGCTAGGGATCATGGGAGTTGTAGGCCAAAAACATCTGGAGGGATGAGTTTGAGGAAGCCTGGTGTAGACAATGCGGAGCTAGATGGAACCAATGGGTCTGGCTCACTGTAAGGTGGCTTCCCTTTTTCTTCAGCTGGAAATCTGCTCATCCTTAGTAGACCATTGTGAGATTCATGGGCAAACAGTCAGACCTGCATTGCAGGGGGTTGGACTAGATGACCCAGGGGAGTCCCTTCCAACTCTGAGTCTATGAAGGCAGTTTGGCTTTCTTTGTTCCTACGTTGTAGGTTTGGAATCCCACATCTGCCCATTCCTCTGGCTAAAATTGCTTATCAGCTGCATAGATTCTCAGGTGTTCAAGATTTTTTGAGCCACAAGTATTCTGGAAATGAAGGATGGAGGCAAATGAACATTTGCCACATGGCAGGGGGCTGATCATCTGAATTGCCTTGTCAAACTGGGAGAAGGATTATAACACTCACATCCTTCTCTGGATTTCAGATTTTCCTTACTCTATGATAAGGCAATTAGAAAACCCAGGTACCAAGCAGGTGTGTGCATGTATGAATGTTGTGGTGTGCTGCTCTAGTGAATGATCCTTGGTCAAGATGCAAATTTTGAGGGAGAGGTTTGCCAAACTTTGGTGCAATTCCCCTGCAAAGGTGTGGAACAATAAAGGATCCTGCTGGATTTCCATATCACTCATTTACTCATGCAAAAATAAATAAATTTTGCATGCAAAACTGAACTCTTTCTCCAGGATGTCCATATTGAAGAGTTTGCAAAGTAGCTTTCTTTCTTTCTTTCTTTCTTTCTTTCTTTCTTTCTTTCTTTCTTT
>JAXCMG010000038.1:3879831-3902974 GCA_034642415.1 Podarcis siculus
TTTCTTTCTTTCTTTCTTTCTTTCTTTCTTTCTTTCTTTCTTTCTTTTCACACCCCCTCCCCACGGGCCACAGGTTTTCATATATTTGGGAAGGGCAAAAATGGCAATTTCAGTTTCTTTTAATTTCAACTTTTTCTAGTTTGACGTTCAGTCCACATTTGTGTGCCAGTCTGCAGATTCTTTTGAAAGGCCTCAAGGAAATTCGTCAGAATTTCTCCTAACATGTGCATCTTTGTATGCAATTTCATCTAACGTGCCCCATTTCTGCAGAACCATTTACCCTAATCTGATGCATTTTGCGTCTTATTTTCACAATGTGAAGGCTTCCGAATTACAGCTCTTAGTACCATCTATTACCATGGGAACCAGTGAAATGGGCCACTTCTGCATCTTCCGCTCAGTATTGTTGTTGCTGTTGCTAAGATCTTCTGTGCAAATGGAATATTTGCCCTGTACGTCTCGGTGGGAGAGGAGAGGCTGTGATGGGTTTGCTTTGGCCAATAATGCAAGACTCTAGAAGGGTGGTAGCCAGAATAGTACCCTCTAGACCAGGGTTCCCCAAATTTGGGTCTCCAGCTCTTTTTGGACTACAACTCCCATCATCCCTTACCACTGTTCCTGCTAGCTAGGGAGTCGCTTAAAAACATAGAAGAAACAATAATTTAAAACAGTTAAAACAGTCAAGTAGGGCCCAGGGCCTTTTCAGTACTGGCCCCGACTTGGTGGAACGCTCTGTCACAAGAGACCAGGGCCCTGCAGGACTTGACATCTTTCTGCAGGGCCTGCAAGACAGGAGCTGTTCCGCCTGGCCTTTGGTTTAGACTCAGTCTGACCTTTATGTTTCCCTCCCCTTATGGTTTTGATCTATTGGCTTCTTTTAAAATGAGGCTGTATTTTAAATTGCATTTTAACCTGTATTTTAAATGGGGTTTTTTCCCCTATTATGTTTTTACTGTAATTTTACTGGTGTTAGCCACCCTGAGCCCGGCTCTGGCTGGAGAGGGCAGGGTATAAATAAAATTTATTACTACTATTATTATTATTATTATTATTATTATTATTATTATTATTAAACATCGATAGAATTAAAACTATCTGCATATATGAAATGCAGCCAGACAAGACCAGCCTGGTTTTGGTTTTGGCATAGATTGATATTTACCAGGGATGCAAACCTTTCACAAAGGTACGTATGGACAGGTGGAACAAATATTGAAATAGGTACCAATAAATGGAAATGCATACACACCCACATGTACAAAGCCAGTGCAGTTAGCAGTAAAGCCACAGACAGCAGAAAGAAAATTGGATGTACAGTCCCTGATTCTGACTGTACTTGCAAAACTGGGGGTCCCTCCAAGTTAGCAAGGAGGCGAATGCGGCAGAAAGGTAGGGCAGTGGGCGATGAGTCTGGGGTGGCGGAATTGATGATCTCGCATTGTGTGAGGCAGTGCTCTAATTTATTTTGACATGCCGAGTTCTGCTTTCATTATTTATGACAGTGCTGGAGAAGACAGTTTGCAGAAGCCTTTAGCATATTATGGCAAGGGGGGAGGATGGCTTCGTATGGTTTGCGTTTCTGTGTCATCTTACCTGACTTGCACTATGCAAACCAAAGCCCAGCTATCCTTTGACAGTCCACTGATTGCTGAGAAGCTGTTCTCCAATCCAATCACCCCCACTCAAAAAAAAGTGTAACCAAATCCTCGAATTAGGAAAAGTGGGCATGTAAAATGTTGAGTACGTTTCCAAGCACAATTCCAAGTGCTGGTGCTGACCTTTAAAGCCTTAAACGGCCTCGGCCCAGTATACCTGAAGGAGCATCTCCACCCCCATCGTTCTGCCCAGACACTGAGGTCCAGCTCCAAGGGCCTTTTGGCGGTTCCCTCCTTGTGAGAAATGAGGTTACAGGGAACCAGGCAGAGGGCCTTCTTGGTGGTGGCGCCCTCCCATCAGATGTCAAGGAAATAAACAACTATCTGACTTTTCGAAGACATCTGAAGGCAGCCCTGTTTAGGGAAGTTTTTAATGTTTGATGTTTTATTGCTTTTTATTATTCTTAATATTCTGTTGTGTACTGGCTGCTGTTTTGCTCTGGTATTCCTGGCTGGTGTCCTTGTTTTTTGTCCAAGGGAGCCCTCAGATTTCTCCATTAACAGTTGGGAGCCAACTAGAGTGGCTGGTGAAACCCAGCCAGATGAGCGGGGCATTAATAATAATAATAATAATAATAATAATAATAATAATAATAAACTGGCAGGATGCTGATGAGTGAACACCAGGGGAAGGGGAGCTGGAGTCTGACTTAGGAGATGAGAGCAGTGATTTTAGGGGAACTGTACCAGCCATCAGGCAAGCGTCAAAGGCAGGGAAGCTTCAGAGCTGGAGGGTAGAGCACAAGATGAGTTTGACAAAGAGGAGGAAGAGGCAGGCCAGGCAATTAAAGAGCCAAGTGCCTCCTGCCCCACTGTCTCCCAGAACCAGGAGGGAATTGAAGAGGGTAAGCAGAGAGGGCAGACCCTCCAACTGTCCCTATTTTCCAGGGACAGTCCTGGATTTACAGAAGCCGTTCCAGTTTTTTATTTAATCCCAGAATGTCCTGCTTTTCTCCCTCGGAATGTGGCTGTGCTGTGCCCGGGGGTAACCCGTGAAACATGGTCCAGGACTGGACCAGAATCCGAAGGTTCCGCTAGGAGTCAGTTCGACAGGGTCAAGGCAGGAAACCAGGCAAGGGCAGGTACAGGATCTCAGGCAGGGTCTGGCATACAGCAATGTTGCTTCTGCAACCTGGGGCCAGGTCCAACAGCCTTTTATCTCTGTCGGGGTAACGGCTGGTCCTGATCCCCCGGCGACTCACCTCCCTGTTTCGCCCAAAGGCGAGCACTCCTCCTGCGAGTACTCAGGTCTCTCCTTCTCTCAGACCTCAGTCTCTGCAGCTCGGGAGACGTCAGTGGGTTACTAGACCCAGAGGCCGCCTCAGCCTCCCCTGACCCAACTGGTAGTGGAGCAGCTGCAAGTGATGGCCCAGCTGAAGGCAACGAGGTCATCCCCACATCTGGAGCCAGGGCAAGCTCAGGCCCCTGACTCGGCCCAGCTGGTGTTTGTTGCAGGGGAACCTGTGCAGCCTGGGGCTCTTCAGGACCAGGCCCCAGACTTGGTTCAGGTGATGCCTGAGGCAAAGAATCCAGTACAGACTGAGTCTCCTCTGGTTCCGAGTCCAAGCCCGAGTCCCAGCCATCACAGAGGCGGACTCTCCTTCCTTGGAGGTTTCTAAGCAGAGGTTGGGTGGTCATCTGTCATGGATGCTTGAGCTGAGATTCCTGCATTGCAGAGGGTTGGACTGGATGACCCTTGAGGTCCCTTCCAACTCCATTCTTTAAAAAAGAGCAGCGCTCCATGAGCAGGGGGACTGCAAAGAGCTGCATTTACCATGTGCCACTGCTATGCATGGACAGGGGAAAAAATAGAATTGGATATTCTGTTCCATACAGCAGTAGAGCACCCATGATCGCCCTCACATACATAATTTTTTAGAGGAAGCTCAATGCTTCTTGATGAGAATCAAAGAAAACCCTTCACACAGTTCATAGTTAAAGTGTAAAATTTGTTCCCTCAAAAGATTGTGATTGCCACCAACTTGGATAATTTTAAAGAAGATTCAGGGAGGTAGCCATGTTGGTCTGACGCAGTCAAAATCAATTTAAAAAATAAAAAATTGTCCAGTAGCACCTTAGAGACCGACTAAGTTTGTTCTGGGTATAAGCTTTCGTGTGCAGTATCTGAAGTGTGCATGCACATGAAAGCTTATACCCAGAACAAACTTAGTTGGTCTCTAAGGTGCTACCGGACAATTTTTAATTTTGTAAAATTTATTTTAAAGAATAATTAGACAATTTTACAGAGGGTAAGGTTATCGATGGCAGCTGAGGAATAGCTCAGTTGGGAAAGCATGAGACTGTTAATCTCAGGGCTGTGGGTTCGAGACCCGCATTGGATGGAAGAAATCTGTATTGCCACTCTGTAATCGTTGGTAAGATTTCATTCTTCCAAGTGACAAATTCTTATGACAGAATTCCTGCAACTAGCAAAATTGACTGGGAAAATTATAGGAGTGTCAAACCAGAAGTTATATAGGGAATGGAAAATATTTAAAGAATACTCTAAAATGTACTGTACGAACAATAAGATACTTAAAGTGATACTGGTAACCAAGAGTTACATAAAATATAATAGTGGAATATATATATATATATATATATATATATATATATATATATATATATATATATATATATATAATATATACACACACAAAACAAAATAATATGAATCTGTGCAAGGAATACAGATAATATAAGTAGTATAATGAGGATTTTTGGACGTTATATATTTTAATCTGTCACGTAAGTGTAATATATTGTATTCGTTTGTTTGTTTATCTTTTCTTATTTCATCATTTCTATTCATTTGTATCGTTTTCTGTTTTGCATATTATGTAACTCGTGTATATTTGTCTATGTGGAAATTAATAGATTTTATTTTTAAAAAGAAAGGGAAAAAGAGAGATTCCTGTACTGCTGAGGGGTTGGACTAGATGATCCTCGTGGTCGCTTCAAACTCTACAGTTCTATGTTCTAAGCATGACGACTATGTTTTACCGCCACTCTCAGAGGCATCAGTACCTCTGCCTACTTGTAGCTGGAAGGAAGCTACAGGAGGTGAGGAGAGTGTTGTGCTCAAGTCCTGCTTGCAAATTTCTCATAGGTTGGCCACTGGAGTAGCTGGGATGTGGCCTGACCCAGAGGGTTGTTCCTATGTTCTTTAATACAGTGGTACCTCGGGTTAAGAACTTAATTCGTTCTGGAGGTCCATTCTTAACCTGAAACTGTTCTTAACCTGAGGTACCACTTTAGCTAATGGGGCCTCCTGCTGCCCCCAGGGCCATGCAATTTGTGTTCTCTTCCTGAGGTAAAGTTCTTAACCTGAGGTACTATTTCTGGGTTAGCGGAGTCTGTAACCTGAAGCGTTTGTAACCTGGAGCATCTGTAACCCAAGGCACCACTGTAATAATAAAAGTTTCTCATCTGAAAACTTTCAGCTCATAATCTTGTCACTCATTATTTGGAAGAGAACTGCTTGGCTGAGAGACAGAAGTTGAGGAAAACAAAATTCCCCCCCTGGTGCTTAATCTCCCCATGAATATATATTTAAGAAACATCAAGCCATATCCAGCTCCTTCCTTCACCTTCATGGAAAGGGCACAAAGGGGGGCCTTTTGATTAGATTTATCATCTCCCCAAGTGCTTGTCATTTCACATTACTTCGGCAAACGACCAAAACTCAAAACATCTCCCCTCTAGGAAGGAATTCATGGCCCCCTAGTGTGGACAGGGATTAAGCCCCCAGAAGAGCAGAACTAAACAAATTACTTAAGGGTGTCAGATGAAATCTCCGGAACAGGCTCCAAAGCTCGGAGGAGACGAACGCAGGCAAATGGGAGATGCCGTCGTCAACAGACCACGTCTCTGAGGTGTCCAAATGCACTACATCAATCTGTTGACAGGCTTGCTTTGACAATACGCCACCAGCGTTTGGCTACACATCGCAGACGGCAGGAACCTGCAGCCCAAGGTCTGGCTGTTTGGTTCTGATGAATATGTGGATTTCGGCATCTTCCCTTCCTCCACCACTTTCACCACCCTTCCACCCTTCTCGGCTTGCCAAGGCATAATGCGGCACTGAAAACAGAAGAGGCAATGGGTGAAACCCAACGCCTGCTCACCTCTTACTCTGCTCAGTTCTGCTCTGTAGCAGGGGCGCCAACTTGAATAAAATATTGGGAGGGGTGCAGGTAAACCCTTCCCCGCATAGAATCATAGGGTTGTGGAGTTGGAAAGGGTCCCAATGGTCATCTAGTCCAACCCCCTGCAATGCAGTAATCTCAGCTCAAGCATCCTTGACAAATGGTCATCCAACTTGAGAGCCAGTGTGGTGTAGTGGTTAAGAGCAGTGGACTCGTAATCTGGTGAACTGGGTTCGCTTCCCCACTCCTCCACATGCAGCTGCTGGGTGGCCTTGGGCTAGTCACACTTCTCTGACGTCTCTCAGCCTCACTCACCTCACAGAGTGTTTGTTGTGGGGGAGGAAGGGAAGGAGAATGTAAGCCGCTTTGAGACTCTTTCGGGTAGTGATAAAGCAGGATATCAAATCCAAACTCCTCTTCTTCAAACTCTTCTTCTCTGCTTAAAAACCTCCAAGGAAGGAGACTCCACAACCTCCCACGTGAGACTGTTCCACTGTTCAACAGCTCTTACTTTCAGAAAGTTCTTCCTGGTGTTTAGTTGGAATCTCCTTTCTTGTACAATGGTACCTCGGGTTACAGATGCTTCAGGTTACAGACGCTTCAGGTAACAGACTCCGCTAACCCAGAAATAGTACCTTGCTTCAGGATGAGAACAGAAATTGTGCGGCCGTGGTGGCAGCGGGAGGCCCCCTTAGCTAAAGTGGTACCTCAGGTTAAGAACAGACCTCCAGAACAAATTAAGTTCTGAACCCGAGGTACCACTGTAACTTGAAGTCGTTGGTTTGAGTTCTCTCTGGAGGAGGAGAAAACAAGCTTGTTCCCTCTTCCACGTGACATGGTCGCCAACATGGGGAGGTAGCTCATCCAGCAGAAGGAAGACTCTGATTCTAAACCTCCACTGCCTTGTGGGAGTAAACCTTATGCAAATCCAGAATGGAGTCCCTAAGATGGTGCCTTGTACACCTTCCCACAACTCCTGCAGCCAGGCTGCTGCCAAATGTCTTGCTCTGCTTTCCCTTGGACCACATTTGCGAGGCCAAGAGGGAGGTCATGTCATCTGGGCAGCCTAGGACCTTTATGCCCACTGCCCAAGCTTGTGCCCCAGGGAGACCACTTTGGTGCTGCTAGCACAGTGGTTTGACTTCTCCCCTGGAGGCACACTCCATTGTCTCTTGAGATGGATGGATGCCAACAAGGACTTTTTAGTGTATGGTGTGGTTGTGGCTTCAATTGCTGTCTCAAGAAGAAGAGTTTGGACTTGATATCCGGCTTTATCACTACCCGAAGGAGTCTCAAAGCGGCTAACATTCCCTTTTCCCCCACAACAAACACTCTGTGAGGTGAGTGGGGCTGAGAGACTTCAGAGAAGTGTGACTGTCCCAAGGTCACCCAGCAGCTGCATGTGGAGGAGCGGAGACGCGAACCTGGTTCCCCAGATTACGAGTCCACCGCTCTTAACCACTACACCACACCTTCAGTACCCCTGCTCTGAAATGTTAAGTGCACTTCTTTGCATCCCTAGCACAAACCAGCCAAGAAGAAGCCCCAACCATGGTTATCAGTGACTATCTTCTGCTGTTCCTTCCACGATCCCAGGAAGCACACCAAAAGGATCTAGTGATCCCTCTTCAAGGAACACATCTTTAAAATGCAGCCCCATATTTCAGACAGAAACTGCATTCTCCCCCCTCCAAGGCCAGAGACGATAACAATAGACTAATTAATACTTTTTTAAAAAAAACCACAACTCTCTAATTATCATAAAAACTATTGAGTTTCATTTCTTTTGTGGAAATAGCTTTATGGTAATAGAGAGCATCTGCTGTGGCTCTGGAAAAAAAAATTCAGAGAATTCAGATCAGGCTTTTCCTGACTTCATTCATTGCTTAAAAGTTAGAAGAGAAGCTTCCTTTGTTCCTCGCTTGCCACCGTCTCCCGCAACCCCTATTCCTCCTCCTCCATCTCTCCCCGCCAGCCTAACAGTGTATTTTAAACGCCTTCCCAATTGCCTAGCAATTTACAGTTTCGTGGAGGAGAAATGGCTTGAGGGAGCCATCCAACTTTTACGCCTGGAACATCAAAATGAAATGCCAAATGGAAAGATGAATTGGCCATGACTTTGTGGGGAAGGACGCTTGCCGGAGGTACGGCACGCCGATTTTGAGGCTCGGGGGTAGCGAGGCTGGACTTCGGGGATGGGGGGAGATCCAGAATTTATCAGAAGTGCATGAGAATATAAAAGATGAAAGGAGTTGGGGAGAGTGGTGGTCATCATGCCATTTAATGAGTTGCCGGATAAAGTGAGCTGTTTTGAGGAATAACTGCTTCGATGCTTTGACTCTCCCCTTCCAAACTCTGGGGGTGTGCAGGCAGAGCGGCCATTTATGCATCAAAGCAGGGGCAAACGAAGGCGCCATAACACCCAGGGCGGGGCCATAGCTGTCAACTTTTCCCTTTTCTTGCGAGGAACCCTATTCGGAATAAGGGAATTTCCCTTTAAAAAATGGAAACATTGACAGCTATGGGCGGGGCCTCACTACGGAGTGTGCATGTGCGGTGTCGCTACGTACGATGCATGCGCCGTACGTGGCAATGCCACACATGCGCTGTACATAGCGGTTTGCTGCTGGCGCCACTCCAGCGCCGTATGAACGGTGCCGGGATCCTCTGCTCACGGCTGCAGCCACGAACGGAGGATCCCCCACATGAAGCAGCACGATGGCTGCTTGCGCCGCCGCCCCAGGGCGCTGCCTTGTCACCCCCAGAGATGTGACACCAGGAGCGCACCACCCCCCTTGCCCCCCCATTGCGACACCACTGCATCAAAGAAAAAGAAAGTTGTTCAGTTTTTATTAATTTATCAATTGCTTTCTAAAGCATCCATCGCAAGGCGAATGAGCATATAAGATAGTTCAGAACTGTCAAAAGCACAAGGACAACCAGTGCATTTAAAACAAGTCTAAAACCCTAAGAAGCGGACACTTGTGGAAAGACCTGTTTACGCTGGGAAAACTTGTTGGAACAAAAAGTTCTCTGGGTGTCTTCGCTCTATAAGAGAATGATACAAAATTAATTCAAAGTCTGCACACGTGTGTGTGTGTGTGTGTGTGTGTGTGTGTGTGTGTATTACAGTCCTGTGATCTTTGGGTGAAGGGCAGTATAGAGATTTAATAAATAATAATAAGGAAAGGATAATAATAATAAGGATAATAATAAATAATAATAAGGACAGGACAGGACAACCTCTTCCATACGCTCCAACATTACTCCAATGAAAATAGGGATATCACATACTAGTAGTAGTAGTAGTACCTTTTACCTTTAGTAGTAGTAATACCCCACCCATCTTAACTGGTTACCCCAGCCATTAAGAGCGGCTTCCAACATATATAAGAACATAATAAACATTAAACATTTTTTTATTTTTTTAAAAAGCCCTTCCCTATACAGAGCTGTCTTTTAAAACTTCCCTGTACAAGGTTGTATAATTACTTATCTTCTTGGCTCAGGGGTAACTCCATATACCCCAACATTTCTCCAACGAAAATAGGGATTTTCTAAGGAAATGCGGGACATTCTAGGATCAAATAAGAAACCAAGATGGCTTCTCTAAATCCGGGACTGTCCCTGGGAAATAGGGACACTTGGAGGGTCTGCTATTTTGATTATCAAAGATGAACAAACAGGTATGCAGATACAGAAAAGCAAGTTGTGAATGTTAGTTAAAAATGGAAGTGTAGTCTGGAGCGAAGGAAGGGTATTTACCAACAGACTTACATTTGTATAATTAAACAGGAAAGGAGAAGCCTCTCTTTGTATATTGTACCATTTTTACGGAGTCCGGCTCCCTGTTTTGTATTATTCATCTACGCAAGGATGCTTCCTTCCTGCCCCTCCCTCCCCCGCCCTCTCTTCACACTTCAAACATATGTAGAAAACACTTCAGTTTCCTGCTAGGATAAACTCACATCATGTAAATGAAAAAAGAAAACCACTTCGGGAACCGGAGACCCAAGATGGCAAATTTTGAAGAAGTAGGTCAACACAGAAGGCTCTTAAAACAAGTGTCAGGATAAGAAGAAAAAGGGGGGAAATCCTTGCTATGTTGTGGAGAGTTTCAATTTTTTTTGGGGGGGGGGGACAAACCCCATCTTGGAAAGGAACAGGCTTTTATTCCTATACATAAGAGGGCATTGGCATCAGTTCTGGTCATCTCAACTCAAAACGGGTACAGTGGTACCTCGGGTTACATACGCTTCAGGTTACATACGCTTCAGGTTACAGACTACGCTAATCCAGAAATAGTGCTTCAGGTTAAGAACTTTGCTTCAGGATAAGAACAGAAATCGAGCTCTGGCGGTGCGGCGGCGGCAGGAGGCCCCATTAGCTAAAGTGGTGCTTCAGGTTAAGAACAGTTTCAGGTTAAGAACAGACCTCCGGAACGAATTAAGCACTTAACCTGAGGTACCACTGTATTGTGAAGTCGGAAAGGGTTCAGAAAGCACAGTCATAGTGATCGAGGAGATTGAGCAACTCCCGTATGAGAAACAGAAACCATTGCCTACACGACAGCCCTTCAGAAAACTAAAGACAGCTTTCATGTCTCACCTTGATGGTCCCTTCTCCAGAGTACACAATGGTTTCCCTGCAGGACATGGTCCCTCTCCTGTGGTCCAGCTCAGCTAGAGATTTTGCTGTTGGTTCCGCTGCCTGGTCTATCCCTCCTGAACTACCCCACACTGCCAAACTCCCTCAAGCATCACCTGTGCAACCCTGTGCCCCCTGCAAAGCCACAGACTCTGTTCCCAGCCTTTGGGCCGTATCCCTAACCCACTCGGTGTCAACAGCAAAAATCCAGGCGCCAACCCATGTCTTACCACTCAAGAGAACTGGAATCCCAGTTTTGGGGTTTCCCGTATCTCCTAAAAAGTCAGGTGTCTGTTCATTTGAATGCAAATTTAAGTGCAGGTTTTAATTCTTAAAAAAATAATAATAATAATCACAGAGTAAATGTGAGTACAGTGGTACCTCGGGTTACATACGCTTCAGGTTACATACACTTCAGGTTGCACACTCTGCTAACCCAGAAACAGTGCTTCAGGTTAAGAACTTTGCTTCAGGATAAGAACAGAAATCAGGCTCCGGCGGCGCGGCGGCAGCAGGAGGATCCATTAGCTAAAGTGGTGCTTCAGGTTAAGAACAGTTTCAGGTTAAGAACAGACCTCCAAAACGAATTAAGTACTTAACCTGAGGTACCACTGTATTGGACAAACACCTTGACATCAGCCAGAAATAGACCGCCCGGTTCATCACTAAAAGTCACACAGAAAATCCACACTTATAATCGTATGCATTTTTGTGCACTCTTCCCTAATATCCACATTTTCAACATGTTTCGCTCTCTGTTTGCTTTTCCTTGCATTTCCCCCTAAAAACAAACCACCTGTCCACATCTTCCCCACAAAAGCACAGCTCTATGATTTTTTTTTGAAAAGGGAACTGCAGTATGGTTAATCTTCTTCCAGTCTCTGGTGGCTGAGCCTGATAGTTTTTCCTCCATCCCTAATTTATGTCAGGAACCCGTCCTACACTCGAGTAGGACCCTGGTAGAAACACATACCCGACTGGCATGTTCTCTCCCTCCTTGTCGATCATTCAGGAGCTTCAAAAGCTTTCTTCAGCCCAAACATCACAGCGACCGAGGCCAACAGACACCGGCACACTTAGGGATCCGCAGAGTCTTTGCAGTTTGCGTAACAGACCTCAGCAACTCAGCATTTTGGCTAATCGACTTTATTTACGTATAAACACACAGAGAGCACTGCAACATGGCTCCCTCTCTCTCTAGCATCAGACAGCAAAGAGAAAGAGCAAAGGACAATAGTCCCACTTCATGGAACACAGTAACACAAACATCCTGTCTCCGTCACTTCCTTTTTTTTTTAAAAAAAAAAAAGATATTTATTGAAGTTTCAAAAGTTATATAAAAGAAAAAACAATAATACAAACAAAACACAGACAAAAACAAGTATAATTTCAATCCCTTATTTTCTTATAACTTACTTCCCCGACCTCCTCATACCTCCCCTTTCTATATTCCAATTTCTAATTATTAGTTCAGCAAATCCTCTCCCTTAATTTTTATTTAATTTTTAACCTTTCTTTTCTTTTTACTTAATCATTACAGCTGGAAACCACTTAATTTCTAAACCAACATCGTTCTAACATTCATTAATTTTGCAATGTTTCCTAAGATAATCTTCTTCCGCCGTCTCTCTTCCCTGGTCTCGGATTCTGCCAGTCATTTCTGCCAGTCCCATATAGTCTATTACCTTCATCTGCCATTCTTCCAAGGTGGGTAAATCTTGTGTCTTCCAATACTTTGCAATGAGTATTCTTGCTGCTGTTGTAGCATACATAAATAATGTTCTATCCTTCTTTGGCACCAATTGGCCAACCATACCCAGGAGAAAGGCCTCTGGTTTCTTCAAGAAGGTATATTTAAATACCTTTTTTATTTCGTTATATATCATTTCCCAGAAAGCCTTAATCCTTGGGCATGTCCACCAAAGGTGAACTGTCTCCATCACTTCCCACTCTGTGGAGTCAAAACATATACCGTCATGTGAAAGACGACAATCCCATGACTGCAATCAGGGAGCAGGAATTCTAACATTTTAGGGACTCTTCTGGCTCCCAAGGCTGCAGTAGTCCAAACCACCACAATTCTAAAGGGGTAAAGGGACCCCTGACCATTAGGTCCAGTCGTGGCCGACTATGGGTTTGCGGCGCTCATCTCGCTTTATTGGCCGAGGGAGCCGGCATACAGCTTCCGGGTCATGTGGCCAGCATGACTAAGCCGCTTCTGGCGACCCAGAGCAGCGCACGGAAACGCCATTTACCTTCCCACTGGAGCGGTACCTATTTATCTACTTGCACTTTGACGTGCTTTCGAACTGCTAGGTTGGCAGGAGCAGGGACCGAGCAACGGGAGCTCACCCCGTCGCGGGGATTTGAACCACCAACCTTCTGATCGGAAAGTCCTAGGCTCTGTGGTTTAACCCACAGCACCACCTGCGTCCCTATATACCACAAGTCTACACATATGTAAATAGATATCTGCTGCAAGCATGAGCCTGGAATTTGTGCTGAGCTTAAAAGAAACGGGATGTGAGATTCCAGCCCAGATAGTAGCAGCTTAAACAATGAGTAGAGGCAGTCCAAGCCAATTGATGAAAACAGGAGAGATGAGGGGTTTGGTTGGTTGGAGGAATGAGACCACGAAGATGCTTGTAAGCATGTTCAAGATAGAAAAGTTTTATTGATATTCCATTGATAAAAGTAACCCCATGGTTCCTGGAAAGATTTGTTTGTTTCTATGCCGTCAATTTGCAAACCTTGAGCTTTTCTAATATTTTCGTAGCATGTCTAGCATTTATCCTTCTTCCTGAGGCGTTTCTTCCCCCCAGGAGCCCCCCTCCCACAAGAGGCTTCCATGTGATCAGAGCGATTCCACTGTAGTCTCGCTTATGTTTCACGCAAATCTGTCAGTCTTTAGTTTCCAGGTCTCTTTATCTTCGCGCCCAAACACCTTGTGCCCTTTTGCTGAATGTTGCTCCACAGAGAGGGCTTCAGATGTTGCAGGAAAACAAGTGAAGGAATCCGGAGGCTTCTTAAGAGCAGAGCTGTCACTCCATTAACATGCAATGCCAACTTAGAAGGAAGACGCATTGATTTAAATGGGCCAAGAAAGTCAGTATAAGGATTTGGGTATCAGCGTTGTAATTCCATCATTTTCATGGTTATTGTTATTGTTGTTGTTTTACAGAAGTCATTGGCGGTAGAACATCTGCCTTGAGTGTAGAAGGTCCCAAGTTCAATTACAGTGGTACCTCGGGTTAAGTACTTAATTCGTCCCGGAGGTCCGTACTTAACCTGAAACTGTTCTTAACCTGAAGCACCACTTTAGCTAATGGGGCCTCCTGGTGCTGCCGCGCCTCCGGAGCCCGATTTCTGTTCTCATCCTGAAGCAAAGTTCTTAACCTGAAGCACTATTTCTGGGTTAGTAGAGTCTGTAACCTGAAGCGTATGTAACCTGAAGCATATGTAACTCGAGGTACCACTGTATCAGCATCTTTACGTAGCTCTGCATCCATGGAGAGCTGTTGTCAGTCAGTGTAGACCAGGCATAGGCAAACTCTGGCCCTCCAGATGTTTGGGACTACAATTCCCATCTTCCCAGACCGCTGGTCCTGTTAGCTAGGGATGGTGGGAATTGTGGTCGCCAACCAAACCAACCCCTATTTACACCCCTGCACTCTGTTGCTCTGCCTAAATGTCCTAGGGATGTCCTATGCCATTATTGTTGTTGTTGTTGTTGTATTACTGTTTACACCCTTTCCATCTGACTGGGTTGCTCCAGCCACTCTGGGCCGCTTCCAACACATATAAAAACATTGAACATTGAAAACTTTCCCACATACAAGATTGCCTTCCGATGATGGCTCAGAATGTCCCACTTTTCCTTAGTAATAATAATAATAATAATTTATTATTTATACCCCGCCCATCTGGCTGAGTTTCCCCAGCCACTCTGGGCGGGGAATATTAAAAGCATGATAAAGCATCAAACATTAAAAACTTCCCTAAACAGGGCTGCCTTCAGATGCCTTCTAAAAGTCAGATAGTTGTTTATTTCCTTCACATCTGAAGGGAGGGTGTTCCACAGGGTGGGCGCCACCACCGAGAAGGCCCTCTGCCTGGTTCCCTGTAACGTCACTTCTCACAATGAGGGAACCGCCAGAAGGCCCTCAGAGCTGGATCTCAGTGTCTAGGCTGAACAATAGGGGTGGGGACGCTCCTTAGGACATCCCTATTTTCATTGGAGAAATGTTGGAGGGTATGGAGTTATGTAACCCCTGAGCCAAGGACATAAGTAACTATGCAAGCTTTAGAAGACATCTGAAGGCAGACCTTCTTAGGGAAGCTTTTTTTCTTTAATGTTTAATGTTTTATTATGTTTTTATACATGTTGGAAGCCACCCAGAAGGGCTGGGGCAACCCAGTCAGATGGGTAGGGTATAAATAATAAAATTATTGACATTATAGAATGTTGTTGTTGTTTAATCGTTTAGTCGTTTAGTCATGTCCGACTCTTCGTGACCCCATGGACCAGAGCACGCCAGGCACTCCTGTCTTCCACTGCCTCCCCCAGTTTGGTCAAACTCATGCTGGTAGCTTCGAGAACACTATCCAACCATCTCGCCCTCTGTCGTCCCCTTCTCCTTGTGCCCTCCATCTTTCCCAACATCAGGGTCTTTTCCAGGGAGTCTTCTCTTCTCATGAGGTGGCCAAAGTATTGGAGCCTCAGCTTCAGGATCTGTCCTTCCAGTGAGCACTCTGGGCTGATTTCTTTAAGAATGGATCGGTTTGATCTTCCTGCAGTCCCTGGGACTCTCAAGAGTCTCATCCAGCACTATAATTCAAAAGTATCAATTCTTCGGCAATCAGCCTTCTTTATGGTCCAGCTTTCACTTCCATACATCACTATTAGGAAAACCATAGCTTTTACTATACGGACCTTTGTTGGCAAGGTGATGTCTCTGCTTTTTAAGATGCTGTCTAGGTTTGTCATTGCTTTCCTCCCAAGAAGCAGGCGTCTCTGCTTTATACATTATAGAATAGAACGTTCTTATTTTCATCAGCGAAATTTCGGTGGGCATAATATAGACAATCAAGATATAGTTGATGTGTATGGTACTATTGCATGAAGGTGTGTACGATTGCACAACACCATGAGTAAAAGCAACCTGTGAATTTCAAAGGGCACCTGTGTGTTTGCATGGCCTGGGAAGCAAAGCGACGCTGACAGTTCTCTTCCTCTTCCACGCTTGTTTAATTAACCACTAAGTACCCATGTTTTGCTGTTAAACATGGCTTTGCACTTCTAACCAGGCCTTGTCATCCCTCCTCCCCCAACTAGGCCTTGTTCCTCGATTGCTTGTGGTTAATTATTGGCCTTATCCTCTTTCCGGTGTGCCTTTCCCCTGCTCAGTTTCCAACCTCTGGGTCGGATAGACCAGATGAGACGAGTGTAAAACACAGGACTAGGGGGAACACAAGATTAACCGTTCCCTCGGGGAAGCTCTTATTACTCGCTGCAGCCTTCTCACAGTTCAGACAGAGACACTGGAAATGCAACATAGTGATTGTCACCTGCCGCAGAACAAACAAGGGGAGATGCTCCGGATTCCGTCGGATTCGGGACCGTCTCATGCCCAGCAGATGATCAAACATCAGTGGTCCTAAGCAGGGGCACGCTGAATATTCTCCAGTTTCAATGTTCGGCTTGAAAATAGAGGTTTCGGTGGGAAATATTTTCTCTTCCCCTGCCCCGCAAGAATACTGAGCTTGTGCATTAAAAACAAGCCCAATCAGATGGATGGGGTACAAATAATAATAATAATAATAATAATAATAATAATAATAATAATAAAAAATTTTATTCCTACCCCACCCTTCCTGGTTCAAAAACCAGGCTCAGGGCAGCTAACAACAAATTTAAAACACTTAATTATAAAAGCAGCATAAAATACGGCATAAGAACATGAATAACAATAACATTCAACAAATCAAAAATCAATCAGATAATCCCCAGGGCTAGCTGGCTGAATTGGTCCTACTTGGGCCAGCAAGGAGACCAGGGGAGAATTTGCTGTGGGGTCTCAGAGTGGGTGATCTTCATAAAAAGGGGAGGGAAGAGAAGGGAAATAAAAGATCAGGCTGAATTCATATTAAATGCCAGACGGAATAGCTCTGTCTTACAGGCCCGACGGAAGGAGGTTAAATCCTGAAAGGCCCTAGTCTCATGGGACAGAGCATTCCACCAGGTCGGAGCCATCACTGAAAAATAATAATTATTATTATTATTCTTAGTAGTCGTATTAATCATAGAATTGTAGAGTTGGGGACCCAAGGGCCAACCCCCTGGCAATGCCGGAATCTTTTGCCCAACACGGGGCTCGACCCTGAAAGTAAGAGTTTCATGCTCTACTGAAATGCAGACAGAAGACCACCCAATGCAGACCCCAGGACTAACACCATCATCATCATCATCATCATCATCATCATCATCATCATAATTTATTATTTATACCCCACCCATCTGGCTGGATTTCCCCAGCCACTCTGGGCGGCTTCCAAAAAGAATATTAAAATACTCTAATATATCAAACATTAAAAGCTTCCCTAAACAGGGCTGCCTTCAGATGTCTTCTAAAAGTCTGGTAGTTGTTGTTCTCTTTGACATCTGGTGGGAGGGCGTTCCACAGGGTGGGCGCCACCACCGCAAAGGCCCTCTGCCTGGTTCCCTGTAACTTGGCTTCTTGCAGGGAGGGAACCACCAGAAGACCCTCGGAGCTGGACCTGGGTGTCTGGGTAGAACAATGGTCAGCACCAACACTTTGAATTGTGCTTGGAAACGTACTGGGAGCCAATGTAGGTCTTTCAAGACGGGTGTTATATAGTTTCGGCGGCTGCTCCCAGTCACCAGTCAGGCTGCCGCATTCTGGATTAGTTGTAGTTTCCGGGTCACCTTCAAAGCCCCACGTAGAGTGCATTGCAGTAGTCCAAGCGGGAGATAACCAGGGCATGCACCACTCTGGCGAGACAGTCTGTGGGCAGGGAGGGTCTCAGCCTGCGTACCAGGTGGAGCTGGTAAACAGCTGCCCTGGACACAGATTTGACCTGTGCCTCCATGGACAGCTGCAAGATCCATAGCTCCGTGGCAGAGCCTCCGCTTGGCATGCAGAAGGTTGCCAGTTCCATCCTCGGCATCTCCAGGCCGTACTGGGAGAGAGATTCCTGTCTGGATAGCTGCTGCCAGTTAACATAAATAATAACAGAGCCAGGTGAACCAATATGACTTCCTGTGTCCCGAGCTCCAGATTCAAGGGAGCCCTTGGCAAGGTGCCCTCTCTCCAACGTCAGGGGGCAATTTTAATTTCCCACGCGCCCCGGGGCAGCACTTCATTGGGGGGAATTAAAGCGTCCACCTGTCACCGAGGCTGCTTCCAGGGAAGCCTGCGGTCGACGCTCCGGGCAGGCTGCAGCAAGCGGCTCTGTTTCTTCGCAAACCCAGCCGATTTGCAAGCTATCACTCATTTGCTCTTAGTTCCACTCCTCCTGCTCCGCAGGAAAATGTGCCATTTGTACACGTCACGCTCAAGTCGTCTCCGAGTGAAGGAGAAACTGTGCAGCTGTGGCAGGTTAATCAAGCCAGGCTGAGGTTAATCTGATGGATGAAAAAAGCCTCCATTTTAAAAAAATAAAAATAAAGGAGGGACGATAGATGCTTTTAAAAACAGAGGAGGTTCTCGTGGTGACCCCTTAAGGCTTCTTAAGCTCCTTCATATACACACATTCACACTCAATTTCTCTCACACACTATGCAAAAGCCTGTTCTCAGTCAGGAGAAGCCACGACTAATAACTTTGTTATTGAGAGAGAGAGAGAAAGAGAGAGACTTCGTGCGTCTGGCTATCGTCTCCTCCTAATGGAGAGATGATTCCATATGGTTTCATATGTCGTTCGATGGCGAGCAAACGTTATCAGGAGAGGGGAGGCAGCTGGCGCCCCCTTTCAGAGCCATATGGAGCAAAGCGAGAGTCTTTCCTCGATGCGCAACGTGATCAAAACATCCAGCCCGACAGGTGCTGCCCTACGGGGAGATGCTGTGCTGTCACATGCTCTCAGCAGGCTGTGGCCTTTAACTTTCTCAGCTGGCCACGTTCTGCCGTTCGAACAAGGCTCGGGGTCAAGTTGGGGCATTGCAGAGGCCAGGAAAGACATGCCGACAACCTGTTTTTCTATCTGTCGGAAGCCTCCCGGAGCAGCTGGGGCAAACCCAGACAGATGAGTGGGGTACGAACACTAAGATTATGATGGTGATGGTGATCTGTAATAAGCAAGAAGCTGATCACTGCCTTGACAAGGCAAGGGCAAGGAACAGGTTGGTGCCTTGTGCAATAAGAGTTGATAGCTCTTTGAACAGCAATCAACAGAGATGCAGGGATGCCAACTTGCTCCCCAAATTGAGGGGGCTCAGCCAAGTCACATGGGGGTGGTGGCAGCCCCCTCAATATTTGTGGGGTGCAGATATTGGGAGAGTTCTGAAGCCCCTTGTGCCACATAAACCATATATTTCGCTGTATAAGACGCACCAGACCACAAGACACACCTAGTTTTTGGAGGAGGAAAACAAGAAAAAAATATTCTGAATCTCAGAAGCCAGAACAGCAAGAGGGATCGCTACACAGTGAAAGCAGCAATCCCTCTTGCTGTTCTGGCTTCTGGGATAGCTGCGCAGCCTGCATTCGCTCCATAAGATGCACACACATTTCCCTTACTTTTTAGGAGGGAAAAAGTGAGTCTTATAGACCAAAAAATACGGTACTTGGTGCCCCCAGCAATCAATGTCCATGTGTTTGGCTTGCTGGTTTGTAAAAATTGTTCCCTGTCCTTCAGCAACAAAACTTTCAGACAGCTCCCATGGCTAAAAGCGGTCAAACCCATAAAGCGAAAGATCAACGGTAATAAAGGTTTAAGCACAGAAGCGGTAATAGGCATATATACACATCAAAGAAGTGGGCAAGAAACAGGTCCTGCTGGTGTTAAAAAAAAAAGATTTTTGCTTGGTGCTGACATGACATGACATGTGCATAGATGCTATCTGCAGAGATCCTCCCTGAATCAGAGTCCTTTTGACCCCTCATAGAATAATAATAATAATAATAATAATAATAATAATAATAATAATAATAATTTATTTATACCCCGTCCATCTGGCTGGGTTTCCCCAGCCACTCTGGGAGGCTTCCAACAAAGTATTAAAATTCAGTAGTCTGTTAAACATCAAAAGATTCCCTAAAGAGGGCTGCCTTCAGATGTCTTCTAAAAGTCTGGTAGTTGTTGTTCTCTTTGACATCTAGTGGGAGGGCGTTCCACAGGGAGGGCACCACTACCGAGAAGGCCCTCTGCCTGGTTCCCTGTAACTTGGCTTCTCGCAGTGAGGGAACCACCAGAAGGCCCTCGGAGCTGGACCTCAGTGTCCGGGCAGAACGATGGGGATGGAGACTCTCCTTCAGGTATACTGGGCCTTTGAGGCCATTTAGGGCTTTCAAGGTCCTTTGGGCTTTCAAGGCACCAACACTTTGAATTGTGCTCGGAAATGTACTGGGAGCCAATGTAAGTCTTTCAAGACTGGTGTTATGTGGTCTCGGCGGCCGCTCCCAGTCACCAGTCTAGCTGCTGCATTTTGGATTAGTTGCAGTTTCCGGGTCACCTTCAAAGGTAGCCCCACATAGAGCGCATTGCAGTAGTCCAAGTGGGAGATAACTAGAGCATGCACCACTCTGTCTAGACAGTCTGTGGGCAGGTAGGGTCTCAGCCTGCGTACCAGATGGAGCTGGTAAACAGCTGCCCTGGACACAGAATTGACCTGCACCTCCATGGACAGCTAAAAGAGGTGAAGGAGCCCAAAGCAGTGGCTGGGGCAACCCAGTCAGATGGGTGGGGTACAAATATCAATAATATTATTATTATCATTATCATCTAGCCCCCTGCAATGCAGGAATTGCAGCAGGTATCAACGTTCAATTTCATCCTTAGATTCACTGTCCAAGGTGCCCATACCATGAATCGCTTCTCTGTTTTCTTCCTCCTTTTCCTGCAAGGCTGCTAGGGGCCACCTTGTCTCCATTGGCTCAATTCTCTCATCGCTTTGCCACCTCCTTTCTCCCCCTTCCTTGCCCCGGCAGGCCTGGTGTAATAACAATCACAGCCTTCAAATAAACTCGCTCCATTTTTCAATTCCTTCAGTCAGCTTTGCTAATATCTGTGGGCCCAAGGTACCTGCTGACTGATTTATGGGAGCTGTGGGGTTCCTTCGGAAATGGAGTAGGGCCTGTTCCACCCGTGTGTGTTATGACACTGCCCAGCGTGGTGTCTGCCCGTGACCCCAGAAATTCCTGGGCTTACTTTCTGCAAATAAAATAAGACAGGCTGCCCGAGAACTTTCCTGCCCCTGCACAAAGTCTGACTCTAATTTGTGTCCAACTGAGGAGAACGTGCTGATGATTTGCAGCATGTTTTTGGGGGAGAGGAGAAAGAGGAAAACCCCGTATCAAAAGTGTGTGATTTTATTCCACCTTAAATCATCCCAGTGCTACTCAAAAGGCTCCAACACAGAGGTAAGGGTGCTTAATCACCTTGGTTTCACCAGGTAGGAGAAGCACACTTCCTTCCATGCTGGAATGTGGACAGGACCGATACTTGTGTATAGATAGGATTTTCCGACAAAGGAACTTGTTCAGCAAGTAAAATGTCCTCAAATCAAAGGGCCTTCTTCATAGATGACTTGCGGGGAAACAATGAGTTGTGGCATTTTGCAACCCTAACCGTGTCTTCATCTTTGAAGATCACCTTTGAAGGTGGCCCGGAAACTACAACGAATCCAGAATGTGGCAGCAAGACTGGTGACTGGGAGCGGCCGCCGAGACCATATAAAACCGGTCCTGAAAGACCAACATTGGCTCCCAGTACGTTTCCGAGCACAATTCAAAGTGTTGGTGCTGACCTTTAAAGCCCTAAACACCTGAAGGAGTGTCTCCACTCCTTATCGTTCATCCCAGACACTGAGGTCCAGCTTCAAGGGCCTTCTGGTGGTTCCCTCACTACAAGAAGGCAGCCCTGTTTAGGGAAGTTTTTAATGTTTGATGTTTTGGCGTATTTTTAATATTTTGTTGGAAGCCGCCCAGGGTGGCTGGGGAAACCAAGCCAGATGTATGGGGTATAAATAAATATATTATTATTATTATTATTAATCATCATCATAATCATATCATCATCATCACATTACTGAGACTAGAGGATAGTCCCTCTGAGATTTTCCTCCAGGTGTGTATGCTTCGAATACATGGGCCATGGGACTGATTTTGATAGTATTTTATCATAGGAGGTTTATTCCAAGGGACCTCAGGCCCAGGGACAGAACCTCAGGCCCCTTACACTTCATAGAAACATAGGATTGTAGAGTTGGAAGGAATCCTGAGGGTCTTCTTGTCCAACCTCCTCCAACGCAGGAATCTCAGCCTCTATGACAGACAGCCAAGAGAAAACAAGCATGCTCCATCTTCCTTGTAACAGGCCTTTTGATGTGGCTATCATATACTCATACTCCTTCAACCATTCCTCATCAGGCTTGGTTTCCAGACCCTTGATCATCTTGATCTCCCTCCTCTGCACATGTACCAGCTTGACAATATCCTCCTTAAACTGTGGTACCCAGAACTGGATGCAGTATTCCAGCTGTGGTCTGGCTAAGGCAGAATAGAGCGGTACAGATTTCTCGGTCTGGCTCCCAGAGCACACCCCCTCTCCAAGCCACATCCGGGGAGAAGAGAAACGTTTTTGTCTGGCACCTAAAGATACGTAATGAAGGCGCTAGGCAAACCTCCCTGGGGACAGCATTCCAGAAATGGGGAGCCATTGCAGAAAAGGCCCCGTTCTTGTGTTGCCGCCCTCTGGACCTCTTGTGGAGGAGGCACAGAAAGAAGGGCCTCAGATGATGATTGTAGGGTCCAGGTCCTCATACTTTCACTTGTAAGAAAAGAAGGGAGGGTGTTATTTTTATCCTACATCTTTCCCAAGGATGCCTACCCTGTCTGATTCCTTCTGTCTTGCAACAACCCTGTGATTCCAGTTAGGTTGAGACAGGAAGCTGGGAAAGGATTTTACCTTGGTTCTTTCGGTCAAATTCCAACATTTTATCCATTTGTTTTCTAGTTGTAAAAGATAATAAATAATCCATGCTGCAGTGTGGTAACTGTCTTTGGACTTTGTTTGCAAATTTTTCTTGAGTGCTATAATATGGATTATTATTATCGATGGCCCTTGTGGTCTCTTCCAACTCTATGATTCTATGATTCTATGTGGAATTTGCTGCCAAGGAGTGTGGTGGAGTCTCCTTCTTTGGACGTCTTTAAGCAGAGGCTTGACAACCATATGTCAGGAGTGCTCTGATGGTGTTTCCTGCTTGGCAGGGGGTTGGACTCGATGGCCCTTGTGGTCTCTTCCAACTCTATGATTCTATGATTCTATTATTAAATGATTTTAATAAAGGGTACATACAATGTCTCTGTTTTCAATTCATAGAGCCCTTTCTACCCACTCCCTGTTCTGTAATCTCACTGTGACTACAAATCCCTTGGTGCAGCGTACACCATGCCTGCACAGGAATAATAATAATAATAATAATAATAATAATAATAATAATAATAATAA
>JAXCMG010000038.1:3902984-3929388 GCA_034642415.1 Podarcis siculus
AATAATAATAATAATAATAATAATAATAATAATAATAATAATAATAATTGTTTGGAGAAGAAAGCACCAATCAACACTTTGCATATTTCCAGTTTAGCTGAGAAGTTCCCAGGTTTGGGTAGGAAACTGGAGCGGCCCTTGTTAAAACCACATTTCTTCACTGATGTTTTCTAACAGAACCACCATTGTGTCTGCATACTCAGGGAAGCTAGTGGGGTGTTTGAAGAAGATTTAATAGAAAATCTGAGAGCATGTGCCCGATATTGAGATGATATGGAATTACTGCATATAGAATTTTGTCTCCTTTGTAGCCTTTATCTGCCCTTTGAAGTACCATCGGCTAAATCTCCCCCCATTTTCTTTTTCTTGTTAGAGAGAGAAAGAGAATGCCTGAGTTTGTGTGCACAGGGAAAGAGGCGATTTCCAAAGACAATGAGGTTTTTTTAAATAAAATAAAAAACACACTCCCGAGCACCCAAAGTTTCAGGTTAGATAAAGAAGGGTTGAGCCCAAATGAAAGCTTGTTTCTCCAAGTAGGCTTTCAAAATCCCTCTGCTGAGATAAGGAAGATCAAAGTGTTTAAACACGTTGATCCACTACTGAGGGAAATTTAGTGCCAGCAAAGCAGAACAGCTGCACAGTGGCTGCAACTTCTAAAGTCGCAGCAGGAGTTTAATTGGCGGGTTGGAAATGCAGAATTCAGGTCTGGAGGAAGACTGCACAGGCGAGCTTTTATTGTTATTGACAACTGGCGAAACGCAGTTCTGTGGATTTCCTCCTTGCACCCTTTTCTGGGAGAGGACTAATTGGCAGTGGGGAGGAGGGTAGCTTGAAGCGACTGGGGAGAATGCAATAGGTGCAGTCCAGACCCTTTCGTTTTTATTCAATTTGCATCTCCCAGGATAGAGATCCTGTCAATTTGCCGAGGATTAAAAGGCTCACTCTCAGGCTCTCCTCGAGAGGCATTAAATAATGGAACAGGGCTGGGTAATGTCATATGGTAATGTTGTTTGCATAGCACCTTGGAGGGGTGTGTGTGCCTGTGTGGTGGTCGCTGGGGAAGGTCGGACGGCGAGGAGGCTGGATTCGTGCTTCTAGCAAAGAAACTGAAATCTCATTCTGTCGAAAAGACCAGGCGAGAAGGAAGGGGGGTTGTATTGATTTCCCTGACGGGTGACAAGCAATCTCCCAGGCCTGCCTAGGCGCTGTAAATCTTGGGGTACTGTTGTAAACAAAATCTGCCCTTCGTCCCTTATGGGGTATCTAAGAGAGCCCGTATAGAGTCCTTAAGTGGGTTCCCTATTGGTAGGAGAAAATAACAGAGGCCAACCAGAGAATATTGAGAAGCAATGCAGCTAGTAAGCCTGATCTTTATTGAGCTGTTGCAACAGGGCCCTCACTCACCACACGAAGGGCGGAGGAGGAACCCAGAACAATGATGCGCAAGGCCTTATATAGACTTTTTAAATTGCCACCCTGCAGCCCAAGACCACCACCCAATACATCATACCTACATCACAGGGGGTCTACAACAGAATCCTATCTGGCAGGAAACCTGTTAATGGGTTTACCTGGCTGTTAATGGGTTTACATGGAGAGCCTGGCCATCCTTTTTCTGCACACCTTCCAGCTTGTCAACATCCTTCTTAAATTATGGTACCCAGAACTGGACACAGGATTCACGTTTCCGAGCACAATTCAAAGTGTTGGTGCTGACCTTTAAAGCCCTAAACGGCCTCTGTCCAGTATACCTGAAGGAGCATCTCCACCCCCATCGTTCAGCCCAGACACTGAGGTCCAGCACCGAAGGCCTTCTGGCGATTCCCTCATTGCGGGAAGTGAGGTTACAGGGAACCAGGCAGAGGGCCTTCTCGGTAGTGGCACCCACTCTGTGGAACTCCCTCCCACCAGATGTCAAGGAAATAAACAACTACCTGACTTTTAGAAGACATCTAAAGGCAGCCCTGTTTAGGGAAGTTTTTAATGTTTGATGTTTTATTGCTTTATTATTATTATTATTATTATTATTACAGAATATTAAAATACAATAACCTATTAAACATTAAAAGCTTCCCTAAACAGGGCTGCTTTCAGATGTCTTCTAAAAGTCAGGTAGTTGTTTTTCTCTTTGACATCTGGTGGGAGGGCGTTCCACAGCTCGGTAGGGCGGGTGCTCCCCCTCATCTTGAGGGGCCAGGCCTTGCCGGGCCTCCTCATGTAGGCAGTGAGTCTCATAGGGCCTTGCAGCCTCCTCTCAATGCACTTGACATCACGCCTGTGTGTTGCCCATGTGACGTCACACAAACGTGACAAGCTCACCCAATGTCGGGCAGAACTCAGTGCCTCCTCCCTTGTCAATATTCTGCAGATTCTTAAGTGTTGCCATTGTACAAATACTTAATGCCTAAATAAATGGAAAAAGTGACTTATTTTGGTTTGGAAGGAGACTTATAAACGCCATCTCCAACTACTCAAAAGATTTCATCAGCGGTGTCTCCAAAACACATCACTTGGGAAGACAGGCAAACTAATGCCAGTGTACTGGAAGAAGCGAAGATCACCAATGTTGAAGGAATGATTCTTCAACATCAACTTTGTTGGACTGGTCATGTTGTGCGGATGTCTGGTTACCATCTTCCATATTCTGAACTTAAAAATGGAAAACGTATTGCTGGTGGTCAACAAAAGAGGTTTAAAGACTGTCTCAAGGCAAATTTTAAAAAATGTAGTATAAACACCAACAATTGAGAAACACTTGCCTGCGAGCGCTCCAATTGGATAACAGCCTTTGCCAAAGGTGTCATGGGTTTTGAAGATATTTGAACTCAGGATGAAAGGGAGAAACGCGCTAAGAGGAAGGCACACTCGGCAAATCCACACTGTGATCAGCTCCTGCCTGGAAACCAATGTCCCCACTGTGGAAGGACATGTGGATCCAGAATTGGCCTCCACAGTCACTTACAGAATCATTGTTAAAACCATGCTTATGGAAGACAATCTTACTCGGCTATGAGTGATCGCCAAAGAAGAAGTGTTAGGTTCATTGTGCATGCAGGAAAGAGCTCCAGTTTTCCATTGAAGGCCCAACTTCAATGCAATGAGCTCCTGATAGGGTGGCTTACAACTCCCTGCAGAGAACAAACACTTGTTTGCCTCTTTAATTCCAGTGATTGAGGGTGTTAGGAGAAGGCCTTGAATCTCAAAGGAACCCAAGATAAGCACATTCCTCAGGGTGGGGTCCTAAGCTCAACTCTGTGAGTCAAGAGGACTTTGCCTTCCTTCAAGGGAGGGTCCCGCTCCGAGCCAGAAAGTGCTTCTGCATCCTTAGTGCAGTTAGGGTGCATTGCTGCAGATCTCTTGAGGCAGCTGGGTATTAATTCCAGGATAGAGCCTCAAGTTCAGAATAGAACCTCAGGCTCCACTTATCTTGGAGAAAAGGACCCATTGAACTCAATGGGACTTATTTATGAGTAATTATAGGTACAGTGGTACCTCGGGTTAAGTACTTAATTCGTTCTGGAGGTCTGCTCTTAACCTAAAACTGTTTTTAACCTGAAGCACCACTTTAGCTAATGGGGTCTCCTGCTGCAGCAGCACCACCGGAGCACGATTTCTGTTCTCATCCTGAAGCAAAGTTCTTAACCCGAGGTACTATTTCTGGGTTAGCGGAGTCTGTAACCTGAAGCGTATGTAACCCAAGGTACCACTGTATAGTATAAGGGACGCGGGTGGCGCTGTGGGTTAAAACACAGAGCCTAGAACTTGCTGATCAGAAGGTTGGCGGTTCGAATCCCCGCGATGGGGTGAGCTCCCGTTGCTCAGTCCCAGCTCCTGCCAACCTAGCAGTCTTAAAGCACATCAAAGTGCAAGTAGATAAATAGGTACTGCTCTGGCAGGAAGGTAAACAGTGTTTCCATGCTCTGCTCTGGTTCGCCAGAAGCAGCTTAGTCATGCTGGCTACATGACCCAGAAGCTGTACACCGGCTCCCTCGGCTAGTAAAGCGAGATGAGCATCACAACCCCAGAGTCGGCCACGACTGGACCTAATGGTCAGGGGCCCCTTTACCTTTTATAGGTATAGTATTACATGCTGTAAACTCAGACAGATGCGCCTAGTGCAGGATAAGCGAATGCGGTATCCTCAACTCCTCCACAACTCCACAACTGCCTCTCCTCCCTCTGTGTACCCCCTAAGTCAGTTCTAGAGGTTCCCCCAATGCTTTGGAGCAGATCTGGTAAGAGAGAGAAGGAGTTGTGCAAATGGAAATCCTTGAGCTGAAGGGAGAGGTTAGTTAAATACCAGCCATAACCTTCCCACCCTCTAGGATAAAGAGTTATGCGCAACACAAAAGTAGCTGTTAGGGAAAGTCATAAATTTCACCCTCTCTGCTCTTTCTTTTCATACCTCTCAATCAAGCACGTACAATTCCTGCCGTTACGTCAACAGTCACCATATAAATGAGGTGGAAAGGCAGAACAGGGAAGAAAAAAGCCTCTGAAGTCATGCAAAATTAGTTTCTGATAAGGTTTCGGGGAGTTTACATTATGCTGTCTAATGATTTATGACTATTTGAATCTCACCATTCCTGTAATTAATACCGCCGGATGCTTTCTGTTTGGAGTAGTGTTAATCATCATAATGCAAATGTAGAGGGGCTCTCGCGGCTTTGGCTTTGCGTTTTGCATCGCGCCCAAAACAAAAAACAAAAAAAGCAGGCTCAGTATTCAAAACCCTTCTCAGTGGAGCGGCTCGCATTGCATAGGTGAGTGAATGCGCACCAAAGGTAAAATGACTGAATTAATAGGAGCCAGAATAAGGGAGAAAAGGGGGGACTAAAAAAAAAAAAAAAAACACTTGGCTCATAGCTCTGTTTTTTCTTCCCCACCTTGTTAGAAGACCGTGACTTTTCAGCCTTTTAAACCAAAAATAAATTATTGCAATGCATTTGCTAATTATATTGTACCCAAGTTCTGTGTAGTGCAAATTACACTGATGATGGATTTGGAATGAGGTCTCTTCATGCTTATTTATAGCGTTTTCAAAAGCCACAGAGCTCAAATGACGGGTGCTGAAACCAAGGGCACAAACTGTCACAGTTGCCACACATGGCTGCACACCCCCAAGTCTCCTGCATCTTTCAGAGCTCCACAGCAACCACACATACAACAGCTGTAACTTTTCTTTGCAGCACTGAGATGATGACGATGATGATATATTATTATTTATACCCCACCCATCTGGCTGGGTTTCCCCAGTGCCCAGCCACTCTGGGTGGCTCCCAACCGAATATTAAAAACACAATACAGCATTAAACATTAAAAATTTCCCTAAACAGGGCTGCTTTCAGATGTCTTTTAAAAGTAAGATCATTGCTTATTGGTGCACCTGTTGCATTTCAGCTGGTCATGAAGACTTGTCCTGGAAATCTTAATGGTATGCAAACGAAGTGGGTAACTGATGCCTAACATAAGTTGGTCTGAGCTTTCTGGAGGCTAAGCAAATGATAGAACGAAAATGCATGGCAACTGAGGGCAAAGGGCTTTGACCTTGGGGAAAGTTATAGCCCTCTCCAGGCATGTAAAAAGAACCTGCAAGAGCAGAAACTGAGGAAGGGGACAGCAGCATGTGTCCCAAACCTCTCCAGTGCCCTGGCCCTACCAAGCTTACTGCACTGGGCTCTGCCACCAGGGTTTCCAATATGCCCAGCCAAACTTCCTTGAAAGCCCCTCCAGATCATCCTGCTCAATGCAAGAAGGCCTTGGATAAAACAGAGGGTGCCAGGCATGGTTTTGCCTGATCTCCTCCATTAGCAAATGCCTAGAGCAGCGGTTCTCAACCTGTGGGCCCCCAGATGTTGTTGGACTACAACTCCCATCATCCCTGAGCTCTGGCCTTGCTAGCTAGGGGTGATGGGAGTTGTAGTTCCAACAGCATCTGGGGACCCACAGGTTGAGAAAGGCTGGCCTAGAGGGAGCTACAGTTGTCGGGCTTGGCTCCTGTGCACTTGTGGACAGGGCAAGAAATTGGTCTGTGTATAGTTAAAGCTATGGTTTTCCCAGTAGTGATGTATGGAAGTGAGAGCTGGACCATAAAGAAGGCTGATCGCCGAAGAATTGATGCTTTTGAATTATGGTGCTGGAGAAGACTCTTGAGAGTCCCATGGACTGCAAGAAGATCAAACCTCTCCATTCTGAAGGAAACCAGCCCTGAGTGCTCACTGGAAGGACAGATCCTGAAATGGAGGCTCCAATACTTTTGGCCACCTCATGAGAAGAGAAGACTCCCTGGAAAAGACCCTGATGATGGGAAAGATTGAGGGCATAAGGAGACAACAGAGGACAAGATGGTTGGACAGTGTTCTCCAAGCTACCATCATGAGTTTGACCAAACTGTGGGAGGCAGTGGAAGACAGGAGTGCCTGGCGTGCTCTGGTCCATGGGGTCACGAAGAGTCAGACACAACTAAACAACTAAACAACAACAACGAGTGGCAAGATGTGGGAGATTAAATTCTCTCCCCGTTGTGCCTCTTAAGGTAGCATTCTTCAGCCCTGGCTTCCCAGAAATGGCTTTAGACTATGACTGCCATCATCCCTGGACATTGGCTAAGGTGGCTGGGGATGGTGGCAGCTGTAGTTCAATGAAACACTTGGAGAGTGGAGGTTTCAGAACACTGTCATTTCCAGCTGAGTCGCCCTTCAAGAGCGCTACTTAAACACACACTCATTGGCAGATTTCGCCACTCCTTGTTGCTGAAGTAAGGTCATCCAGAGGAGTGGTGTTTAGTTGTCCCCACCCACCGCCCTGGTTACAGAGGCCAAACTGACCTCGAACCAGAAGCTGAGGATTTAGTGTTTCTGGTTCCATCGCTTCGGGGAACTCCTCCAGCAGAGCTTCCTCCAGACATCTTCACTTTTGACTTTCAGGTGTCTCTTGGAGACTTTATTATGCCAAGAGCTGTATTCAGAATTAAGCAAATACTCATTCCAGGTGAGCCGCTCACTCTTAGGATTATTTTGCATTGTTTTGTGGTATCTTAATGCTTTGTGATGCTGCCTCAAGATAGCTCGTTTGGTTTCGGAGGGGCAGGCTAAAGATCTCTCTGATGTTGTTTTGCTAAACCATAATGCAAGAGGTGCAATCGCTCTGTGTCATGCTTTAGAGCTTCGTTGTTCTTTCAGTGTTTCCTTGTGGGATGGTGTCTGTTGTAACCGGAGGGAGTTTGGTTCAATCTCATTTCCTAACTTTGGCAATTGCTTTCGTGGCGGAGATTTGGGTGGGCTATTGTATATTACCTTGATATTTTAAATGAGTAGGTGGTGTATACATATTTTTATTTAAAACATTTAGAACATTTTTTTAGTTTTCATTTGTGACTGGGGATCCTAGTGACCTAGAGCTTCTAGGGATTCCCAAACTTGGGTCTCCAGCTATTGTTGGACTACAGATCCCATCATCCCTAGCCCGCAGGACCAGTGATCAGGGATCATGGGAACTGTAGTCCAAAAAAGCAGCTGGAGTACCAAATTTGGGAAACCCTGTTCTACAGGAAGAGTTGTAACTCAGTGGTTGAGCGAGTGATTTTCATGCAAGAAATCCCATGACATTTCCTGTCTGTTACCCTAGAGTAGCCTTTCCCAACCTTTGCCTTTGCTTGGAAAATCCCCACGTGTTTCACCTGAAGAGGACCTCAAAATTTACTTTGATTTTATTCATTCATGCTTTAGACCAGCCTTTCTTGACCTTGGGTCACCAGATGTTGTTGGACTACAACTCCTATCATCTCTGACCACTGGTCCTACTGCCTAGGAATGATGGGTCCAGCCCTGTGTGTGGCATTAGATTCTATTCCAGTGATTCTTTCTCTGAATGAAAGAGATTATAATATAAGGAAACCCAATTTTCCATTCATTGTGGAGGAAATAAGCCATGTTTTTGCTTAAAGATTTTTTAATTAAAAAAAAATCAGGATCCAAAAATCACATCCATTTGACTTTTGGAACCATCTTCGGACAATGTAAGAATCCATTCTACCACACCCGCAAAACCAAATAATATGAAACCATCAAGCCAGCCCAGGGGGCATGGTGACTCCATATGAAAGCAACCCAGTGGACCAGGTGTTCAACCAACTTTTGAGATGCTCTGCTTGTTTGATGCTTGCATCTTCCATTCATCTGAGATTTTAATGAGATTTTAAAGAGCTAACTGTATCGGGGGACAAGATTGCTGTTCTATAATTCAGCTAAATCAGTAGCTGTTTTGAATTCCCGGCTTCCCCTGAAGAAGTATCCCATGGCTGCTGCTATTATTCTTATTAATATGATTGTTCCACTTCCTGCTTTCCAGCCTAAAAGAAATAACTGAAAAGGCCAATCTCCTTATCGTATTTCTTTATTTCCTCTCCCCTGACAGGTAAACTGCAATCAACACATGTCCAGGTTAAGGCTGCATACTTCAAGGATCTTTTGATGGATTATTCCTAGATCTTTCCAACAGGTAAATAACCACATGGTTGAATTCTAAAGCCATTCTAATGGGCTTGGCAATGCTGTTGTTCATTTTGCTGTGGAGGGAATGCTTTGCGTAGCCTTCGTAGCTGCACATCTGTGTGCCGTTTGATAAAGGGAAGGGAAGCTGGGGTGATGGTTGCTTGAAGGTCCTTCGGTTCCCAACATCGTACGGTAAATATTGCACAAAGGCTATTAGTCAGATTAGCTAATGCTTCTTAATACCAGTTGCTGGAAACTTCAGGAGGCTCGTCTTGTGTTTTTATGTATCTGTTGATGCAAGAGGAGAAACCAAGAATCCTTTTCAATAATCCAGTGGACTCGAGTCTCTCTGTATGTAAAAGAAGGAGCTAGAACAGGCATAGGCAACCTCGGCCCTCCAGATGTTTTGAGACTACAATTCCCATCAACCCTGGCAACTGGTCCTGTTAGCTAGGGATCATGGGAGTTGTAGTCCTAAAACGTCTGGAGGGCCGAGGTTGCCTATGCCTGAGCTAGAATGAGGATTGGGCATTTGGTGTGCAAGAGGAGAAAGATTATGCAAGGTCTAGCAGACTACAGAAAATAGCAGCTGCGTCAACAGAAGCATGGGCGTAGCCAAGGGTGGGGGGCAAGGAGAGGCAGCTGCCCCCCAAATCAATTTTTAAAAATCAATAAAAATCCATAGCAAACTGAGGTTCTGTCCCCAAGAAATGGCCTGCCCCCGCTAACAGAAATCCTGGCTATACCCATGAACAGAAGTATAGTATCCAGGGAAGTGATAGTCCCAGTCTGTTCTTCCTTGGTCAGACCCCACCTGGAGTCCTGTGTCCATTTCTGGGCACCACAATTTAAGAAGGATGTTGACAAGTTGGAATGTGTACAGAGGAGGGCGACCAAGATGATTAAGGGTCTGGAAATGAAGCCTGATGAGGAATGGTAGCGGTATGTTTCGCCTGGAAAAGAGGAGAATGAGAGGAGATAGGGGAGTCATCTTCAAATATTTAAAGGGCCGTCACATGGAGGATGGAGCAAGCTTGTTTTCTCTTGCTCCGGTGGGTAGGACCCGAACCAGCTGCCTCTTTGCTTTTCTCAACAACACCACATCTGTGGAGGCAGAACATAGAAATCAGGATTAGAAGCCAAGTCAGAGAGGCTGTGTTAAGGTGCCACAAGACCCGTTGCTTTTGTTGCAACTGAGTAAGGTGGTCACCCGGGACCCGGATGGTGCTGTGGGTTAAACCCCAGAGCCTAGGACTTGCCGATCAGAAGGTTGGCGGTTCCAATCCCCACGACAGGGTGAGCTCCTGTTGCTCGGTCCCTGCTCCTGCCAACCTAACAGTTCGAAAGCACCTCAAAGTGCAAGTAGATAAATAGGTACCGCTCCAGCGGGAAGGTTACCGGCATTTCCGTGTGCTGCTCTGGTTCGCCAGAAGCGGCTTAGTCATGCTGGCCACATGACCCGGAAGCTGTATGCCGGCTCCCTCAGCCAATAAAGTGAGATGAGCGCCGCAACCCCAGAGTCGCTCACGACTGGACCTAACAGTCAGGGGTCCCTTTACCTTTAAGGTGGTCACCCTTCTGAGAATTGCTGCACCGAAGAGTTTTAAAGACTTTTGCGGACTGGCAGACATTATGGAAATATTTGGCCCTGGTGGGGCAGGGAGGTCATTGCTTGAATTTAAAAAAAACCCAAAGCACCATTTGAAGCATTTGTGGTGATTTAATACTGCTTCTTCTGTCTATATTGCAAAAAAAGCAGCACCCCTGCCGTGCTAAAGGAAGTAACCCAGGCAAGCGAGTGGGGGCACCCTTCCGGCAATGTCTCTGTTCGAAATAAATAAATAGATCTGGTTCTGTAGACGGCAAACAGGCTATTTTCAATTTAGCATTTTGGGAATTCCCTTGGGGAGTCTTCACTTGATGAGCCACTAGCAAAAGGGGGTGGAGAGGGGGGAAAGACACGCTTCCTCGCTCATTGTCTGCACAGGAGCCGCTCGGTCGCTTACTGCAAGGTAATTATGATGCTTTACATCTGTCAGATGTTGTAAGGTGTGGGCCTCTTAAGGATCTGCCATGGCCCACTGCATCTCTCTCTCTCCTGTGATGATCTGGGCAAACATCTGTTCTTGCTCTTACCAGTAGCAGCTTTTTTCTGTATCCGGATGCTGCCTTTTAATTGCCCACACCTCGACCTACAATAACAATAATAATAATAATAATCCGAAGACAGAAACCTTTTTGTGCCTGCACTCCCCTTTCATGCCCTGCGTCTCTCAGGTTGGTGTGGGAGGCAGTTTCATTTTGTTGCATTGTATCAGCTTGACAGCGAGGAAACTGAACGGTGAGATTAATCATTATTATTAATGAAAATAAATTATTACAGTACTTATATCCCACCCATCTGGCCGGGCCTCCCCAGCCACTCTGGGCGGCTCCCAACAGGATATTAAAAACACGATAAAACATCAAACATTTTAAAAACTTCCCTAAACAGGGCTGTCTTTAGATGTCTTCTAAAAGTCAGGTAGTTGTTCATTTTCTTGACATCTGATGGGAGGGTGTTCCACGGGGCGGGCGCCACTACCGAGAAGGCCCTCTGCCTGGTTCCCTGCAACCTCACTTCTCACACTGAGGGAACCGCCAGAAGGCCCTCAGAGGTGGACCTCAGTGTCCGGGCAGAATGATGGGGGTGGAAATACTCCTTCAGGTCTACTGGGCCGAGGCCGTTTAAGGCTTTCAAGGGCAGCACCAACGCTTTGAATTGTGCTCGGGAACGTACTGGAAGCCAATGTAGGTCTTTCAGTTCAGATTTCCCCTCGGCCTATTAATCTCTAGGTGGCCTCAGGCAAAGACCCTCCTGTCTGCCTCTCAGCCACCCACCCAGCTGCAATGTGGGAAGGAAAACAGCATCCTTTCTTACAAGTGGAGAAGGTGAGAGGAGACCCTAAAGTCCTCCTGACCTCTACTGGAGGGAAGTGAGTCATTGTCACCAAGGTCCCTCTCTGCTGAGGCACCTTCTCTGACCCACAGTAAGAGTGTCTCACTCTGCCATCTTGTCATGCCACCTCCAAAGCACTCCTCTTGGGTCCCACTCTACATTACTCAATTATTTGCCAGGCCTTCCTAGGCTCACAAAGATGGTGGTGATCCTTGAAGGCTTTGTGCATTAATCAGATGCCCACTTTGGTCCAGGGGAGGAGAAGAAACTTCTTCCCATTAAGGCAGGCATCCCCAAACTTGGCCCTCCAGATGTTTTGGGACTACAATTCCCATTATCCCTGTCCACTGGTCCTGTTAGCTAGGGATGATGGAAGTTGTAGTCCCAAAACAGCTGGAGGGCCAAATTTGGGGATGCCTGCGTTAAGGGGTGACAGCAAGTAACCAAAGTAGCTCTAAATCTCTAATTCCCTCCTGGCTGAGACCAGGCAGTCCCCTTCCCTGTTGACCATCTGGTGAAGACCTTTTCATTTCTGCAGGCATTTTAAGCCCTTTTCTTATTTTATGGCTAACTTTAAACTTTTTACCCGTACTGCATCTTCAGTAACCTTATTGTGCACCGCACAGAGACTACAGCAGTTGATCAGTATATAAATTTGTCAAAATCAGATAAGCAAGCTCTTCACTGGGCAAGGCTGGGTCTTCAGTGGCCTATATCACTCCTAATTCTGTTGTGCAGGAGCAGAAATAAGTTTTGCATGGAGAAGAAAAACGGGCGCAGAATTTGGATAGTTTGAGAGCGTTGTGTGTGTGTCTGTACGTACAGATCAGTAATTGAGTTTGGACATTTCTGATGTCATTTCTCCCGCAAGCACGCATACACCCTTTTTCTCCTGTTCTTGTAAGCACCTTAATATAGTTACAATAAGCAGAGGATATGATTTCACGCCCTGCAAAGAACTGATATATGTCAGCGATGCTGGGGCAAAGATCCAGTCATTATGCTGTTTGGAAGAAAAAGAGATAACTTCATGTTAGAGTGTAGGTAATAGACTTTTCCTCAGTAAACTACATCTGTCACCAGATATTAATGAAAAGTGCACTGGTGGTTATCAGAGCAGGATCTCTGCTGCAAAATAGTATTTTTCCCCCCTGTCTTTCTCGAGGTGTAATAACGTGCCGCAGCCGTCCCTCGGAAGAGAATTTCAGTATTTTGACAAATGTTAGTGAATTAACGCCTTGTTCCACGCCCATGGGAAATAGCTAAGTATTACTACCACAATCTATCAAATGACAGTGTCGAGACATGGAGAAGAAGCTGCTAACTTTGACCAAGGTTTGGGCCTGGCGGTGTTGGGTAAGGATGAGTGGGAGGCAGACTTCTTTATTTGCTTAGCCCATTTATTATACCCCAGTTGGAAGAGGGATTATTCACCAAGTTGCATGTATATACTAGGGGCACAAAATGTCAACACCCGGTGCTGCCTCAACAGAGCTACATGCAATGCAGAATTTTGTGTGTGTTTAAATTGATGTTGGAGGGTTCTGTTGGGTTTTTTAATTGTATTGTGATCTGCAACACTGCAAACACGTCCGCGAAATTTAAAAAGCGGTCTAAAAGTGTTTGAATCATAGACTTGCAGGGCTAGGAGGTGCCACAAGGTAGGGTTGTCATATGTCTGGGAATTCCTGGACATGTCCTCTTTTGGGGGTCCTTCATGTCCATCCGGCGGGGGGTAGGATTTTACATTTTACATCAAATGTCCTGAATTTTAGTTTTTTAAAAAATGATGCGTGGGCGGCTCTGGTTCTGGCTCTGGTGTAGGCTACTTGGGCTCTGGCTCGGTGGTGGCAAAGGGGCTACCGGGCGATTGCCCTAAAAAAGCTCAACAACTTTTGAGCTGTCGGGATTTTTACCTCTTGAAATATGGCAACCCTACCGTAAGGGTCTAGTCCAACCCCCTGCAATGCTGGAAACTTTCAGCTGACGTGGGTTTCGAATCCAGAACCCTGGGATGAAGAGTCTCATGCTCTCAGGTCCCAGCACCCAAGGCGTACCCTGTGTGGTAGGCTGTCATGTGAGAGCCACATTCTACCACTGAGCCACAGTCCCTGTAGCGACAGGAGTACAGTGGTACCTTGGGTTAAGTACTTAATTCGTTCCGGAGGTCCGTTCTTAATCTGAAACTGTTCTTAACCTGAAGCACCACTTTAGCTAATGGGGCCTCCAGCTGCCGCCGCGCCGCCGGAGCACGATTTCTGTTCACATCCTGAAGCAAAGTTCTTAACCTGAGGTACTATTTCTGGGTAAGCGGAGTCTGTAACCTGAAGCGTCTGTAACCTGAAGTGTATGTAACCTGAAGTGTATGTAACCCGAGGTACCACTGTATAACAAATAGAGTGTATAACAAATACAGTGGTACCTCAGGTTACAGACGCTTCAGGTTACAGACTCCGCTAACCCAGAAATAGTACCTCAGGTTAAGAACTTTGCTTCAGGATGAGAACATAAATCGTGCTCCAGTGGCGCAGCGGCAGCTGGAGGCCCCATTAGCTAAAGTGGTGCTTCAGGTTAAGAACAGTTTCAGGTTAAGAACGGACCTCTGGAACGAATTAAGTACTTAACCCAAGGTACCACTGTATAATGAATTTGTGCCGGAAACTCTTACAGCAGTTAAACTCTTAAGGATTCTACCATGAGGCAGGGAACCAGCAGGCCTATTTACGCAGCCCAGTTAAAAGTCAGCTTGTTTTGCACCTGTCAGTCTCAAGCGCACCACCGTGGCAAAACCTTGGCATGGTGCAAATAGCCGTGGAATGGACCATTGAGCGCATTCTGGGCCTCTGCTAGGAGAAATGGCGCGTGGACCCGCAGAGCGTTCAGCCTGTCTTCTCACGTCTGCGAGAGAGCAAATCCTCCTTTTCCACCAAGCGGCGTTTGAAAGCTGGAGCCACCCCAGACTAGAACTTTGTTTTAATTTGAAGCTTGTAATTAGATGTTGATGGATGGGAAGTCACTGGGCAAGTTCAGCGGCGCTGCCTGCTTTGCAGGAAAAGCCAACAATGTTCCCAAGGAGACCCGGCGCTTTTTTATTTAATATTAATGCACTGGCGTTTGTTTGCACAGTGCCTATGGAACCATGAAGGTTGGCAGGGCTTGATCTCAGGGTTATTTTGGCTGCGTGGGTCCAGTGGTTTCCTTCCCCGCCCCCAGTATAATTCTCAGCGCTTTTCTGCTCAGGTTTATACAAAGTTGTGTTTTTCAGTTTAATAAACCTTAGAGAACAAAATAATATAATTCGTTTCTGAGGCTGCAGCAGACTCAAAAGCCAGGGATCTCTTTGACAGCAGATGTTCCCAGTGCTTTTTCCCCTAAAAGAAATTAAAATGTTTAGGGGTACTCTCATTTTCCTACTCATATTGAAATACTTCCCCTCAATGAGGCCAAACGTAGATTCACAAAATGTTTAGGGGCATGCTTTGAGGTTGTGCTGTTTGATTATATTATGTTAATTATGCTGCATACCTTGGAGGGACGCGGGTGGCGCTGTGGGTAAAAGCCTCAGCGCCTAGGGCTTGCCGATCGAAAGGTTGGCGGTTCGAATCCCTGCGGCGGGGTGCGCTCCCGCTGCTTGGTCCCAGCGCCTGCCAACCTAGCAGTTCGAAAGCACCCCCGGGTGCAAGTAGATAAATAGGGACCGCTTTCTAGCGGGAAGGTAAACGGCGTTTCCGTGTGCTGCGCTGGCTCGCCAGATGCAGCTTTGTCACGCTGGCCATGTGACCCGGAAGTGTCTCCGGACAGCGCTGGCCCCCGGCCTCTTGAGTGAGATGGGAGCACCAACCCCAGAGTCTGTCAAGACTGGCCCGTACGGGCAGGGGTACCTTTACCTTTACCTACCTTGGTGGAAAGGTAGGACAGAAATAAATGAAGGAAGGAAAGGTGAGGAGCGGATCAGTGAATTCTGTAGTTGCTCCCTTACTCTTTCTGGACAGAACTCCAGAACTGTATTAAACTTGTATGTAAAGGCTACATTGGCACCAAGGTTTGATGTTGCTGCTGTTTAGTCATTTAGTCGTGTCTGACTCTTCGTGACCCCATGGACCAGAGCACGCCAGGCACTTCTGTCTTCCACTGCCTCCCGCAGTTTGGTCAAACTCGTGCTGGTAGCTTCGAGAACACTATACAACCATCTCGTCCTCTGTCGTCCCCTTCTCCTTGTGCCCTCCATCTTTCCCAGCATCAGGGTCTTTTCCAGGGAGTCTTCTCTTCTCATGAGGTGGCTAAAGTACTGGAGCCTCAGCTTCAGGATCTGTCCTTCCAGCGAGCACTCAGGGCTGATTTCCTTCAGAATGGAGATGTTTGATCTTCTTGCAGTCCATGGGACTCTCAAGAGTCTCCTCCAGCACCACAATTCAAAAGCATCCATTCTTTGGCGATCAGCCTTCTTTATGGTCCAGCTCTCACTTCCATACATCGCTACTGGGAAAACCATAGCTTTTACTATACGGACCTTTGTTGGCAAGGTGATGTCTCTACTTTTTAAGATGCTGTCTAGGTTTGTCATTGCTTTTCTCCCAAGAAGCAGGTGTCTTTTAATTTTGTGGCTGCTGTCACCATCTGCAGTGATCATGGAGCCCAAGAAAGTAAAATTTCTCACTGTCTCCATTTCTTCCCCTTCTATTTGCCAGGAGGTGATGGGACCAGCACCAAAGTTAATGCACATTTAATGGCTATGTTCTGCATCCACTGTTGGCAACAGCAGCGCCTCCACATACCAGCTGCTGGGAAATACAAGGGGGTGGGGAGAGCCCTGTTGAGCTCAGGTGTTGCTTTTGGGTTCCCCATGGGCACCTGGTTGGCCACTGTGGGAGAACGGGACGCTAGGCTGCATGGGACTTTGGCTTGATCCAGCAAGGCCGCTGTTGTGTTTCATTAACCCTAGTGGTGATTTTGCAGAGCCTTTCCTCCTGCAGCTAGCTCACAATGTACGAGAAGTTGCGGGCTGTACACTCCTTGCCACTTTTCCATGATACCTCATGGCATTCACACAATTTCTTCACTTCTCCCCAATTCTGTCCCACAAAACCTTTACCATCTCAGCTGTTTATCTAACTCTGCACTATTTAGCGGGGTTCTTTATCCTGTATGCGATTCCCTCTTTCTGTCGGCAAATTATTTGGCAAACGCCATGCGGCTAAGAAAAGGTGATTCAAGAATGCTCATCTTAGATTTGGAAATGGCCAGAATCCAGCATTTAATGGAAAAGGAAGAGAGAATCTTTATCTGAGACGGATTTGGTCAAGGCTTCCCGAGAACAGCTCAGCAGAAAAACACCCTTGAGTAGGTCGTTCGTAATTCATCCATAAGCCTGCACCGGAGCCAAAAGAATTATCTCAGTCCCTAAATCAAGCATGTGTTTTAAGTGTTGCTATAACAGAGGTTAGGGAGCTTTTCTTAGCCCAGCAAAAGTCCATGATTTGTTCTGCTTTGCACATGGCAGTAAACAATGGTTCGAAACAAACTTTGGTTTGATGTCAGGCGTGGGGAAACTCTGATTCTACAGAAGCTGTGGGACTACAGTTCTCATCATCCCTGACTTCTTGCCACACTGAGTGGGGCTGATGGGAGTTGGAATCCAACAGCAGTGCGAGAGCTACAGATTCTCTAGTAAAGGTAAAGGGACCCCTGACCATTAGGTCCAGTCATGGACGACTCTGGGGTTGCAGCGCTCATCTCACTTTATTGGCCGAGGGAGCTGGTGTACAGCTTCCGGGTCATGTGGCCAGCATGACTAAGCCGCTTGTGGCGAACCAGAGCAGCACACAGAAACGGCGTTTACCTTTCCGCTGGAGTGGTACCTATTTATCTACTTGCACTTTGAGGTGCTTTCAAACTGCTAGGTTGGCAGGAGCAGGGACCGAAGAACAGGAGCTCACCCCGTCGCGGGGATTCGAACCGCCGACCTTCTGATTGGCAAGTCCTAGGCTCTATGGTTTAACCCACAGCGCGTCCTGGTTTAATGTGACTGCATGACATCCTGGAGCAGTGCATTGATATGGTGCATGCCTCACCTCACCATCACTGTTGCTGCTGCCCTGCCACCAGAAAGGAAGCCAGAGTCTGGCTTGTCATTGTTCCTCACTAAATTGTAACTATGGTTTGTTTTTGGTTGACTGCCTATGGTCTGCTTGGGGAAATAGAACCGCAAGCCCAGGTGTCTGGCATTTCCTAGTGGCACAGCACAGGAGCAAAGCTAGCAGCACACAGCAGCATGCACCAGCATGCAAATTAAACCATTGTTTGCTTTGAACTATGGCTTAACGCTGGGATGGAGAACCTCAGGCACAGGGTTCAATGAGACTCACACACCCCAAGAATCACTTTCTAGACCTCAGCACTCTTCCCCAGGCTGCACACCTCCTCATCTTCTTCTTCTTCTTCTTCTTTGGTGATCCCTCGTAGCTGAGTAAGGTTGTCTTCCATAAACTCGGTTTTAACAGTGAGTCCGTAAGTGACTGGAGGCCAATTCTGGATCCACACATCCTTCCACAGTGGGGACATTGGTTTCTGGGAAGGAGTTGATCATGGTGAGGGTTTGCCAAGTGTGCCTTCCTCTTAGCACGTTTCTTCCTTTCGTCTTAAGTTCGAGTGTCTTCAAAGCCCATGCCACCTTTGGTAAAGGCTGTTCTCCAATTGGAGTGCTCGCAGGCCAGTGTTTCCCAGTTGTCAGTGTTTATACTACATTTTTTTAAGATTTGCCTTGAGAGAGTCTTTAAACCTCTTTTGCTGACCACCAGTATTACGCTTTCCATTTTTAAGTTCAGGATAGAGTAGTTGCTTTGGAAGACATCCACATACAAGACCAGTCCAACGAAGTTGATGTTAAAGTATCATTGTTTAGACACTAGTGATCTTTGCTTCTTCTGTTCTTAAGCTGAAGCACCACTTTAGCTAATGGGGCCTCCTGCTGCCGCCGTGCCACCGGAGCACAATTTCTGTTCTCATCCTGAAGCAAAATTCTTAACCTGAAGCATGATTTCTGGGTTAGCGGAGTCTGTAACCTGAAGCGTATGTAACCTGAAGCATACGTAACCTGAGGTACCATTGTACTGGCATTAGTTTACCTGTCTTCCCAAGTGATGTGTAAAGTTTTTCAGAGACACCGTTCATGGAATCTTTTGATGAATTGGAGATGGTGTTTATAAGTGGTCCATGTTTCACAAGCATACAGTAAGGTTGGCAGTACAATAGCTTTGTAAACAAGCATTTTGGTTTCCCTGAGAATGTCCCGGTCCTCAAACACTCTGCACTTCAATCGGGAGAAAGCTGCATTCACAGAGCTCAGGCAATGCTGGATTTCGGCATCAACGTCGGCCCTTGTGGAAAGATAACTGCCCAGGTAGTTAACACACCCACCCTTTGGAGTGTATAAATCTGGCTGAAATCTCGGATAATCATAGGCTCAAAGCATTGTAGAGTTGGAATATGGCCTTTGGGCTGCAGCAGACTTCATGCCCCTAGTTGAATGTGGTTTGCACCAAGCTCTTGTGAATCCAATGGGAATATTCTCCCTTGCTGCAAACGTTCCTTCCTGCAAAATCCTCTCTCTGTCCCCAAATTTGCAAGCACTTGGCTTTGCACTTTTTCTGCAGAATGGGCTCATCCATATAAATTGAGTGGGGTGCCTGGCAAGCCACTTGCCCCAAAGGCGGTGTGACTCGTCTAGGGCGAATTCCTCACTGCAAGCAGGATTTATGGAGAACGAGCGGGGGTTTTATGACTTGCTTAACATCAGGTTCTCTGGGTCCTGTTAAGAAAATGTCACAAAGCCTTAGGCACTCTGTTCCCACTTTTACAAGCTTCCTGCTCAAGACCCTTACCACTTCTCCTATAAAAGCCACTGTGTTTGGAGAGTGGGCAAATGAGAACCGAAAAGGAGCTGGATGGGGTGTTGGGTGCTTCCCTCTTCACTGCCTCACCTCCCACCCAGCCCAGGTCTGCATCTTCGTCACACTAGATTCCCTCTGTATGTTGGTGGCCCCTTAACCGGAGGAGAGAAAACTGCACAGAAAACCCACGGGTAAGGAAAAGACGAGCCGTTTTTCTGTACATCTATACCTATATGTCAGGAAGAATGTGTAGCTTATACGATCTGAAAGCATGCTTTCCTGGCTGCTACAGTGGCAAGAGCCAGCGTGGTGTAGTGGTTAAGAGCGGTGGACTCGTAATCTGGTGAACCGGATTCGCTTCCCCGCTCCTCCACATGCAGTTGCTGGTTGACCTTGGGTTAATCACACTTCTCTGAAGTCTCTCAGCCCCACTCACCTCACAGAGTGTTTGTTGTGGGGGAGGAAGGGAAAGGAGAATGTTAGCCGCTTTGAGACTCCTTAGGGTAGTGATAATGCGGGATATCAAATCCAAACTCTTACTCCTACTTTCCTCCATATCGGGCTAATTTGCCCTCCTATCAGTAGCAGAGGAAGCCGCTGGAGCACCCGGAATGGTTGATCCACCCAGGGGGTGGAGGAAAACCGGCCATGGAGGCGGTGCAATCCTCCCACAGGGGCGCACCAATCTTCCTGGGGATGCCATCGGCGATGCGCCAACCCTCCCGGGGGTGGCAGCACCACCCGCCGATCACACAGAGGCCATCTTCCATCCTCCAACTGCCTTCAGACACTCACACAGGACCTTCACCGCCTTCACTGGTTCTGATTTGAAAGAGAGGTAGAGCTTTAAGTCAGCAGATGACATACTGGTTGAGGGTATAACTCCTCCCAGTGCCAGATATTCTGGGGGCCCAATCCTGCAAAGGAGCATTGCAGCATGAGCAATTCCACTTGTACCAGGCTGCTTGGCATCATCTCAGCAGCCCCCATTTCATGTCACGGTGATTCACGCAGATGACCGGAGCCTGCGCCTGTTGCCATTGGGCAGGCGACGGGAAATCTGTCAGTTTCTCAGAGTTTGGGAGTTATATGGCCCTTATGCTTGAATTTACTGGTAAACATTGGAACTGAATTATATGCTTTTCCGTCGAAATCCATTTTTAGTCATTTTCACAACACCCGTCTCTGCTGGATCGGTGCTGACTTGCTCATTTCCTGGAGGGGCTCATAGTTCTTTAAGAAGCAGCCCAAGAGCTTCCTGGCATTTGGAAATTAAACGGCAGGAAAAATTAGACAAGAATGCCTTCCTTATTGGCAGTTACTCTCTCTATTCCCATTGTCACAACAAGGGGAGCGTTCCTCTTGAACAACCTGCTGATAGATTCCAGATGGCAGCTGGAAAAATGAGGATGCAGTTTCATAAAGAATCAGGTAGAGGCTAGGTGCCCCAAAGTGCCACTTTTAGATTTGTTTGCTAGTGTGCCGCAGGCTAAATTATTAGTTTTTCATACCCTGCAAAGTCCGGAGAGGGGCTGGTGACATCTTGAGCATACAAAGCCAGCGATTAGGACCCCACATGTTCTGTGGTGCTGTTGCTGTGCAATTCCCATCAACCCCAAGTAGTGTGGTTGCTCTTTGGACTCCATTTTTGAATATCATGGCACTACTGTTGGAGGTGAGCTTTTCAGCTGAGCCAGCCTCCACCCAGGGAGCTGGAGTCCAAAATATCTGAAGGGCAGCAGGTTGGGGAAGGAAACTCCTTCAAAACTATCCTTTGTGGACGTATTTCTCCTTGAGAGCTTCTCCATGAAGTCCTTGAAATCTCAGAACTACACCAGCTTGGAGAAGGGCTTTCAGTGTAGCTGCCCCAGTTATCTTAAACGGCCTCGGCCCAGTAGACCTGAAGGAGGGTCTTCACCCCCATCGTTCAGCCCGGACACAGGTCCAGCTCTGAGAGCCTTCCCTCACTGCAAGAAGTGAGGTTGCAGGGAACCAGGCCTTCCTGGTAGTGGCACCCACCCTGTGGAATGCCCTCCCATTAGACGTCAAGGAAATAAACAACTACCCAACTTTTAGAAGACATCTGAAGGCAGCCCTGTTTAGGGAAGTTTTTAATGTTTGATGTTTTTATATTTTTCTGGAAGCTGCCCAGTCATATGGGTGGCATATAAATAATAAAATTATCATCATCACCAGTGCTATTTTTCTATTTAAAAAGAGGTTCCAGAACTCACCACAAACACCTCCCTTGTTCTCTTATAATGGCAGTGGCGCTGACTAAACTGCTTCTGGCGCAACGGAATACCATGATGGAAGCCAGAGCGCACAGAAACGCCATTTACCTTCCCGCTACCTATTCATCTACTTGCACTGGCGTGCTTTCAAACTGCTAGGTTGGCAGAAGCTGGGACTGAGCAACAGGAGCTCACTCCGTCGCAGGGATTCGAACCGCCAACCTTCTGATCAGCAAGCCCAAGAGGCTCAGTGGTTTAGACCACAGCGCCACCTGCTCTAACCACTGCTCTAACCACTGCACCTCACTGGCACCCTAAACCCATCTTTGGAAGGTTTCATTGCTACTTTAATATATATGTATATATTCAGTTGTTTTAAATGTATGTTTGCAGATTGCCTTGAGACTCCTGGGAAAGGTGATGCATAACTTAAGAGAGTAAAGGTAAAGGGACCCCTGACCATTAGGTCCAGTCGTGACCGATTCTGGGGTTGCGGCGCTCATCTCGCTTTATTGGCCGAGGGAGCCGGCGTACAGCTTCTGGGTCATGTGGCCAGCATGACTAAGCCGCTTCTGGTGAACCAGAGCAGCCATTTACCTTCCCGCCGGAGTGGTACCTATTTATCTACTTGCACTTTGACGTACTTTCAAACTGCTAGGTTGGCAGGAGCAGGGACCGAGCAACGGGAGCTCACCCCGTCGCGGGGATTCGAACCGCCGACCTTCTGATCGGCAAGTCCTAGGCTCTGTGGTTTAACCCACAGCGCCACCCGCATCCCTAACTTAAGAGAATAATAACAGCTTATTGCCTTTGGTCATGTGGGCGCAGGCGCCATTGCTCAAGAGTTCCAAGCATTGCCTCTCTTCTTCATGAACACTCAGCCTGAGTCCTTTCTCCCAGCACCGGTCCCCTCTGTACCCAGACTCAACTCCCCTTTCTTTCCAGCCCTTCGGCTAGACCTCACAAATGGATTTTAAATCTTAGGCCATAAAAAAAGGGAAGAGGCACGTTGTCTGGAGAGTCGAGGTGCGCAATTTGCGAAACAATCCACTTTTGGTCCTCAGAGTTGAAGCCACTCGTCTCCCCTTGCTTCTCCTTTTGTATCCTCATTTATCTCTGTTTCTTTCCCCCCTTTTTTAAAAGGGGGGTGGAGAGAAAAGACATTAATTTTCATAAGAAAAGGTAGCCGGGCCCTGCAGATTAACAACGTGTCTCGTTTTCTGTGGTAGTCTGTCAAACGAGGCAAAAGCTGGGGGGGGGGTTGGGGGGAAGGGGGGGCATAATGGCTCTTTAATTGGACCCCGCTTGTTCAAAAAGGTGTGTGTGTAGAGGGGATCTGCCTCTTCGTTCCCATGGCCTTGCAGACCGGCCTCTGAGCATAATGCCAATTAAGAGGGAAATAAAGGATATGCAAAGTGGTGGGGGGGGGGGGAACGGCGGCTCAACTGGAATTGCTCCTTTTGTGGCTAAAACAATGGGGCCCTCAGCTCAGGGGAAGAAGGGCTTTCTGCTTAGGGCTGCTTCCCGCCCTGTCTCTGACAGGGCTTTGCTGAAGATTGACTGCTGAGCAGGCCAGCGCTGGGGTCGAACGAAGCCGCAGGTTTTTGGAGAGCTCTCTGCATGGCGGAATCGAGTCAAGTGGCCCCCGATTCCTTCTGCCCTTTGGCTTCTGACTTTTGTGGCTGGAGGCAGCAATGTCTCTGCACACCGGTTCCTGGACAGTGCAGGAAGTGGTGGTGGTGAGCTCTTGAGGGCAGGTCCACCTTTCCAGTTTCCTACTGGCATCTCAGACCCTCCAAGTATCCCTACTTTCCAGGGACAGTCCCGGATTTACAGAAGCCATCCCGGTTTTTTATTTGATCCCAGAATGCCCTGCTTTTCCTCGGGACGTCCCTATTTTCATTAGAGAAATGTTGGAGGCTATGGAAGGCTGATCGCCAAAGAATTGATGCTTTTGAATTATGGTGCTGGAGGAGACTCTTGAGAGTCCCGTGGACTGCAAGAAGATCAAACCGATCCATTCTGAAGGAAATCAGCCCTGAGTGCTCACTGGAAGGACAGATCCTGAAGCTGGGGCTCCAATACTTTGGCCCCCTCATGAGAAGAGAAGACTCCTGGGGAAAGACCCTGATGTTGGGAAGGATGGAGGGCGCAAGGAGAAGGGGACGACAGAGGACGAGATGGTTGGACAGTGTTCTCCAAGCTACCAGCATGAGTTTGACCAAACTGCGGGAGGCAGTGGAAGGCAGGAGTGCCTGGCGTGTTCTGGTCCATGGGGTCACAAAGAGTCGGACACGTGACTGGCCAACAGTATATATTTATGCTTTGCTTTCAACCCGTAGTTTAATTTTTTTTGCCTCCAGAATTTTCTCCAGGCTATTAGTCCTTATGTTACAAATTGGAGCCCCTTGCCGGAAACCTAGAAACCAAAGGCTTATATGGTCCAGGAAATAGAAAGCCTCAGGAAAACAAAATCCTTCTTTCCCAGGGTCATCGCAAGAGCTGGCTTCCTGGCAGGCTTTGCCAGTTGTTTTGCCCAATGCTGAAAACAAATAGCTCCTTAAGCCCTTGACCCTTCGTGAAAGCGCAGACCTGAAGCAACACCTAATAAGCAACATTTATTATCGCATTATCAGTGGCTCCGGCACCCGGATGGCTTGGCACAACCCTGTCCTGTCACCTTTATCAGCCTTACTAATGTCTGAGCCCATTTTGCTCACTGCAGAGTCACCGATCAAGATAACTCAGCTGCCTTTTTCTTGCTGATCTTACAAAACCGAGGAACTTTTTTATATATAAAAAAGAAAAGAAAAGAAATCAAATGAAGCCATTTGACCTAATAAAATACCAGCCCACCCCCTCAACCAAAGATCCAGGAAGGATAAGCTGTACCTTAGCTTAAAAGACAAAAGAACTAGGAGTAATTCTGGAGAAAAGGCGCCACGGCTGTATCTCCGCTACTGGCTTAATGCTGGTTAACAAACAAGGAAGCTAAGTCAAAATCCTGGTTTGTTAAGTTTCCTTTTTTCGAACATGGCAGGGAAGCTGGGATTTTTTGTGTGCTAAAACTGCCTCATAGCCGGAGGCTGACACTTAGTCACGGTTCAGCGTGACACTTACTCATGGCTTCGTAAACCATGGTTTGCAAACCATGGTTTTCAAAGCCTTATATCAGCCTTCCCTGACCCCAGTGCTGGATTTACGTATAAGCTAAACAATATAGCTTAGGGCTCCACTTTCTTGGGGTCCCCAAAAAAATTAAAGGGGGGGGGACTGGATGTACATTTCCAAAATATAAGAAAAAAACAAATAAAATAAAACGTACATACAGTGGTACCTTTGGTTGCAAACGGGATCCGTTCTGGAGCCCTGTTCGCATCATGAGCAGAATGCTACCGCATCTGCACATCTGCACGTGCACAGGTCGCGATTCACCACTTCTGCACATGATGTTATTTTGAGCATCTGTGCATGCGCGAGCAGCAAAACCCGGAAGTCACGCGTTCTGTGACTTCTGGGTCACGAGGGACGCAACCTGAAAAGACGTAATATGAACCGAACGTAACAAGAGGTATGACTATACAGCAACAGTGTTTTGTGTTGTGTAGACTCCTATGATGTAAGTAATGGGTCCTGCCTACTAGCCTGCTCCCTAAAATATCACTGGTTTGCTCCTTTCTATATACAGGGTGCCTCCATTCTGCATGTGCAAATGGCTTTAGACACCTATTAGGTCCATAAATTACCATATAGCATATATTCAACACAAAAAAGTGAAAATTTGTTGTTGACAAAGGACAGCTGGACAGATAAAGGGCCCCGTTACCTTCAGTAGCTTAGGGCCTCATCAAACCTAAATCTGGCCCTGCCTGACCCAGTGCCCTCCAGCTGATTTGGACCACCACTCACATCAGCCCCAGACAGTATGATCCCTGGGATTGAATCTGAGATGTTCTGCGTGCAATGCAGAGTCTCTCCCATGGAGCTATGGACCTTCCCTTTCTGGCAATGGACCAGGGCAGAGGGGGAGGTCCATCTGTGCCATTGAAAGAGTCCTAAAGATAAAGGGTAAGCTCCGTGCCAAAGATGCCCTGTTCTTTCTCTCTCTTCCCGCCCCCACCTGCACTAGAGGGATCTTTGCATCCATATGTGAAGAGGGGAGGTCATCACCCATGCAATTTCCCATGCAAGTCCTCTCTTGACAACAAAGCAGGTGGCCTTCTGAGTTGTAGGGGCAGAGCGGAGGAAAAGGCCGTTGGAAACCCAAATAATTGCATGAATTGTGTGTGCACAAATAGCCTAATCGCGTTAGCAGACACACTAATTAAAGACGCTGGTGAACCCAACCTAATTACGTGCACGAGAGGCAAACAGTCGAGTGGCGGGTGCCACAAGGCCCTTTTTCTCTTTGCGTTTGTGTCTGGCATTTGGCCTGCCAGGGAAGACTTCTAGCTCAGATTGAGGCCATTGTCGCTGTAGTATTACTGCCACACACACACACACCCCTCAGCCCCAGCTCAGTTGGCTGTTTCTGATGAGACCCAACCAGGAAGTTTCCCAGAGCTCAGCATCCTTTTCTCAAAAGCAAGCTGGTTATTTTATTTGCTTTGGGGATGAGAAACACACAAAACCCCTGATTTCCTCTCAAGGCCAGTAGATCCACTGCCTATGAGAGTTTCAGTTCTCCGTGTTGGCCAGTGATGGAAACGAGTGGTGTTTCTTATGTCTGTTTGTTCAGGAATTTATAACCTGCTTGTTGCTAGGTCTGAAAGTTGGCCTGTGGAGCAGGGCATACTGTATGATAATAATAATAATAATAATAATAATAATAATAATAATAATAATAATAAT
>JAXCMG010000038.1:3929398-3941212 GCA_034642415.1 Podarcis siculus
ATAATAATAATAATAATAATAATAATAATAATAATAATAATAATAATTTTATTTATATCCGCCCTCCCCGGCCAGAGCCGGGCTCAGGGCGGCTAACACCAATAAAATCACAGTAAAAACATAATATGGGAAAAAGAGGGGGGGAAACCAATTTAAAATACAGGTTAAAATGCAATTTAAAATGCAGCCTCATTTTAAAATAGCCCATAAATCAAGACCATAAGGGGAGGGAAACATAAGGGTCAGACTGGGTCCAAACCAAAGGCCAGGCGGAACAGCTCTGTCTTGCAGGCCCTTGCAGGCCCTGCAGAAAAATGTCATGTGCCGCAGTCTTGGTGTCTTGTGATAGAGTGTTCCACCAAGTCGGGGCCAGTCCTGAAAAGGCCCTGGCCCTAGCTGAAACCAATCTAACCTCCTTGAGGCTCGGGACCTCCAAAGTGTTGTTATTTGTGGATCTTAAGGTCCTCCGTGGGGCATAGCAGGAGAGGCGATCCCGTAGGTACAAGGGTCCTAGGCCGCATAGGGCTTTAAAGGTCAAAACCAGCACCTTAAATCTGTACTGCACCGGGAGCCAGTGCAGTTGGTAAAGCACTGGATGAATGTGATGCAAAGCATACAATATAACACATTGATTCAAGCATCAGTTTATATCCCAGGTTGCCAGGAAAGTTGTGGGTTGCCTCTCAAGTTGGCGAGGCCCATCGGACAGCAACAGGAAACTGAGCTTTCAGTGGCATGCTCTGCCAACAGAGACTGAGCAGACACCTTCTGTTCTCACCTTTAAACTCCTTTATGCTGTCAAGCTGCTGCAATTATTTCTGCAACAGTTAGCCGATGGTCTCTGGTTTTAATATTTCAACTTGGTTTTGCTTGTATGTACGCTTGCAGTAAACCACTTTGATTTCTTTTCTTTTTAAAAAAAAAAGAATAGCGGTAAATATTTTTTATTTTTTTTTAAATTTGAACAAATCAGTAGGTAGAAATATTAGGAGAACATTCATGGTGCAAAGACCTCCTGGAATAAAACAGTTTTAAGCTGGAGTCTGAAACTTAACTGAGATGGTACCAGTCTGATTTCTAATGGCATTTGCTTATTTCTTTTAGCATTTTTTGGCTGGTGAGGGGGGAGAGAAGGGTATCAGTGTATCAGTTAGGAAGCTACTTTTTAACAATGCCATTTTCTTCACCTGGTTAACTGTTGGCTGTTTCCCTAAATTGCCCGAATCCTTTTGCCTCTTTCCCCACTTCCTCTACACATCACTCAGGGGAGGGATAGCTAAAATGGCATCCTCCAGATGTGCTTGGACTCCAGCTCCCATGAGCAGCAGTCAGCAAAGCCGGTGGTCAGGGATGATGGGAGTTGTAGTCCGGCAACAGCTAGAGAGAAAACCAGGTTTCGGCTACCCCAGGCTTTGAGCATCCGAATTCAGGTACCCACATGGAGAGCTTTGTTTTGAAAATGGCATCAAAGTCGAGGCGACAAAGGGGCAAGCCTTCTACAAAGAGACGTAGAAGAATGCTACCTTCGCGCTCAGAAGGTTGGTGGTTTGAATCCCCACAACGGGGTGAGTTCCCGTTGCTCGGTCCCTGCTCCTGCCCACCTAGCAGTTCGAAAGGACCTCAAAGTGCAAGTAGATAAATAGGTACTGCTCCAGCGGGAAGGTAAACGGTGTTTCCGTGTGCTGCTCTGGTTCTCCAGAAGCGGCTTAGTCATGCTGGCCACATGACCTGGAAGCTGTACGCCGGCTCCCTTGGCCAATAAAGCGAGATGAGCGCCACAACCCCAGAGTCAGCCACGACTGGACCTAATGGTCAGGGGTCCCTTTACCTTTATCTTTAAAAGCGGCAAACATCCTTCGGAGCGCAATACATTTTGGTTTAAAAATCTTCCTCGGGGATCATCGAAAGCCAGGGGGAGAACTCTACCAGTGAAAGGGAATCTCTCTTTGAATTACCCCTGGGGAAGATTTCAAAATCTTTAAAATGCACTGGCCGCCTGTTGGTTTTCATTTTGTGGTACGAACTTCCCTCTCTTTCGCCACCGGATTGTGACTTGCCTCTCCCACCCACCTTCTGCTCAATTTTTTCCATGCTGCTTTTTCTTTCTTTTCCCTGCTTCTTTTAATACCTTCAATCAGGGGCGAAGAGGGGAGCGAAATCTGAATTAAGGTGCGACGGCTCCTAAAGAGCCAGCTTGTTGAAAAGCGCGGAGGACAAAGATGGGGAGATTTCAAAGCTTCTGGGCCTGAAAGGGACCTCCTGTCTTCCTCCTCCTCTCCCGGCACCTGGCGATGCCATTGAGGGTGGCTTCTCCCTCCCTTCAGCTTTAAATGAGAGGAACTCCGACAACACAACAAGTTCCTGTCGAAGGAGAGGGAGGGGGCCCCCGACAATGGGGGAGTGTCTTTTCTAAAGCCCTTTTCTAAAGCATTCAGATAGAAAAGTGTAAATAATGAAAGGCCGGCGAGGCAAAGGCCAGTCTCTGGGAGCATGCCTTTGCATTCCATTCAAGCCCACCGCTTGCCGGAGTTTTCCTGGAGGAGGTCTGCAGAAGCGGTTCAACGAGGTTAGCAAAGAGTTCTTCCCTTCCCTCTGCCTTAGAAAAGAAAACCCAACGGCTGACTTTGACTTCTTCACTGAAGTTGCATCCTTGTTGTTCTTTACCTCTTCTCCGCCCGGATTCGGTCCACCCAGGTTGTTAAGGCCCTGGTACCTTGTCGGATTTTATTTTTATTTTTCCAACCCAGAGAGGGGAAAAGATAACAATGATGTCTGGCAAATGGCTCAACCTAAAAGCAGATGATTGAACAGCTCTGCAATGTGGATCGAGCAACCTGACATTCCTTGTCCAGGATTTGGAGCCACTATTTTAGGTTGGCAGGAGGCAGGGGGAGGCATCTAAAAGAGGTAAGCGCTGGTTTAAAATAAATAAATAAAACCCACATTTATTTTAATGTGCTTTCCTATGATACCTCAATTACTAAAACACTGCCTGACTTTGCATATCAGTTGTTGGGACTGCATGGAATTGACGCTACCTAACGCGGGTGGCGCTGCGGGACGCGGGTGGCGCTGCGGGACGCGGGTGGCGCTGCGGGTAAAAGCCTCAGCGCCTAGGGCTTGCCGATCGAAAGGTCGGCGGTTCGAATCCTCGCGACGGGGTGCGCTCCCGTTGCTCGGTCCCAGCGCCTGCCAACCTAGCAGTTCGAAAGCACCCCCGGGTGCAAGTAGATAAATAGGGACTGCTCTGGCGGGAAGGTAAACAGCGTTTCCGTGTGCTGCGCTGGCTCACCAGATGCAGCTTTGTCACGCTGGCCACGTGATCCGGAAGTGTCTCCGGACAGCGCTGGCCCCTGGCCTCTTAAGTGAGATGGGCGCACAACCCTAGAGTCTGTCAAGACTGGCCCGTACGGGCAGGGGTACCTTTACCTTTACCTTTTAACACCCTTCCGTATATTTTTAAGAGCGTAACTTTATACGGGATCAGTGGCTATAAAAACTATGGCAGTTCATCAGATTTGTGTTATGTTTAAACCGATGGGTAAGGTTGTCTCTAGGGGGGCTTTGCAAATTGTGATAGCAAGCAATCCTGACCCACATACTGCGTATTAACGTGTGGATGTCAGAATGTTGATGTCCTTTGGATTTCACGTTCTCCTGAATGTCGTGGTGCTGTGCTTGGCTCAGAGAGAGTGTCGAAAAGATGCATGTCTTTGAATTTTTGTGTTTTAAAGAAGACATTCAGAAATTCCAATTCTGTAAGAAAAAATGTGCTGCAAGAAAAGTATTTGGATGTGGGCTTCAATGCAGAGTTGCTGCTGCTGCTGTTGTTGTTGTTGTTGTTTTAAAAATGCAGATTGATACAGAAATGGTGCAGAATGGACTTGTGAATTCAGAGGAGACGCTGACCAGAAACTGATCCATCTATCCCTAATTATATCCTGACTTTCCACATCAGTGGGTAGACAGGGAAGGGCTGTAGCTCAGTGGTTAGAGCATCTGCTTTGCATCCAGAAGGTTCCAGATTCAATCCTGGCATCTCCATGCTCCTGAAACCCTGGAGACCTGTTGCCAGGAAGTGTTGACTAGCAGCTGCCAATCTTGTGCCTTTGAGATGTGGTTGGAGCACAGTTTCCATCATCCATCACCTTGGCCGTTCTAGCTGGGGCTGATGGGAGTTGTGGTCCAACATGATGTGGAGGGTAGCAGGTCGGCTACCCCTGTTGTAGAGAATAGGGGGGGTCAATGGTCTGACCCACAATAAGGTAGCTTCCTCTGTTCTTTCCTGGGAGAGGCTATAGGCCAGTGGTCAATGCGAGCTTTGCACCCTGAAGGTCATAAATTCAATCCTAGGCATCTCCAGGTCTCCTCCTCCTCCTCCTCCTCCTCCTCCTCTTCTTCTTCTTCTTCTTCTTCTTCTTCTTCTTCTTCTTCTTCTTCTTGGATCTCACATAGTAGGGTTGGAAAGGTCACTGTGACCTTGGGGAGCTGTAGCTAGATGCAAACAGTCCTGGGCAAAGTGGACAAACTGCTTGACACAAAACAAAACAAAAGTGTCTCATCTGTTGTGTGGCTTGATTTTGGTGACAGATGTTGGTGAACAGATGTTGACTTTGCACTTTTGAAAAGTATAGAATTTGCAAGGTTTGTGGCTGCAGAAAGGAATTACAGTGCTACCTCTGGTTGCGAACGGGATCCATTCTGGAGGCCCGTTCGCAACATGAAAAGAGCGCAACCTGAAGCGCTGTATCTGCGCAGGTGTGCGGTGCAATTTGGTGCTTGTGCGCATGCACGAACCACAATTTAGCATGTCTGAGCAAGCGCGAGCGGCCAAACCTGGGAGTAACCCTTTCCGGTACTTCCGGGTCACCGCAGGATATAACCTGAAAGAACGTAACATGAAGCAAACGTAACATGAGGTATGATTGTAATGTATTTGGGTGGGGGGGATACAATGAAGGAGCATTTATCACCCTCACATTTCTTTGCTCACTCCTTTGGCTATTGAACATGCTGTGTGTTTTAGCTATGCATCTGATTCCCCCCCTCCCACGCTCCCCCAATGATTTGGGGTGCCACAACCAAAAAAGACCCTGTCACTGGTTACTTCCTGCATGAGCTTCAAGTTACAAGAGATGAGATTCCGACTCAACATCAGGAAGAACTTCTGATAGTAAGAGCTGTTTGACAAGTGGAACGGTCTCCTTCAGGAGGTGGTGGACTCTCCTTCCTTGGAGGTTTACAAGCAGAGATTGGATGGCCATCTGTTAGTCATGTGTGAGATTCTGGCATTGCAGGGGTTGGACTAGATGACCCTGGGGTACCTTCCACCTCTATAATCTAGGATTCTGTAGTTATTTTGGATGGGGCGGGGGCATGGACGAACCCTAAGAGGGTCCCGTCCCCCCCAGAAACAGGGCTGTGAGCTGAGTTTCTGGGATGGGAAGCAAAATTCCTGGGCTATGCATCTTCTCTCTCTCTCTCTCTCTATATATATATATATATATTGATTTTTACAAATAATTTCCAAAAATCATATAACATACTTTCTTATCTTATACAACATTTTGGACTTCCATCAACCGCATCTGAAGATTTTCCAATCTTTTTCACTTAATCTACATTTCTTAATTTCTCTATTACTTTTAATTATCCTTAACTAATAACTCCCTTCATAAACTTCTCTGCAATACTTCACTTAATCCTCCTTACAGAACTTCTTGGAGTCCTGCTAGCGTAATCTGTTTATTACAATGCTTCTTCAAACAATTCAAATATTTACTCCAGTCCTCTGAGAATCTCTGATCCCGCAGGTTTCTGATCCTTCCTGTCATCTAATTCTGCATAGTCCATTAATTTTGTCTGCCGGGGCTATGTACTCTTGAACTGCTATTTTGCATCTGGTTCTGCTTGGGAGATCTCTGAAGGGTGGGCCTTGTGATTCTACTACAGACAGTGGTTTGTGACATTAACATATGAGAGTGCTGGAGGTGAAATAGTTAAACAGGTTACCCAATCAGAACCCGGGGGTGGAGTCAGAGGGACTATAAAACCAGCGAAGGGAGGAGTTCGTTGGGAGTTGGGTGGTTGGTTGGAGTGGGAGTGAATTGGGATAGAGTCTGTGGGTAGGTTGAGTTAGTGTCGCGAAATAAGCTGAGTCAGGAACAGTTAGGAGCTAGGAAGACAAGTAAATATCTGAGAGGTGGTTTAGTGAGGGAAAGCAGGTAGCGGAAGTTATAGGTCTGGATAGGCACCCCATGATTGTAATTGACCGATACCGTTTATGAAACCACACGCTTGTTAAACTGCAATAAATAAACAGAAGTTTATGTTCCAGTTTAAACCTGACTGGACTCAGTATTGTACCAGGTAGGGCCTGGGTGGTGGCAGCAAGAAATAAAGTGGTGTCACAGGGATCAATAGACGGTGAAACGCCCGGGGACCCTGTGTGATCGCCACAGTGTGTTGGACTAGGAGCCAGGAGGCCTGGGTTCAAATGCCCGCTCGGCCGTGAAACTGGCTGGGTGGCCTTGGGCCAGTCCCTGCCTCTCAGCCTAACCTACTTCGCAGGGTTCTTGTAGGCCTTAAATGAGAAGGGGAAGAGAACCTCCTTGGAGGAAAAAGCGAGATATAAATGCAAGAAATAAATGTCTAAACAGCAAACCCCCAGATTTCGAACGAGAAGGTTACAGCCCTAGCGCTCCTGCTGTCTGCTTAGTCCCCTCCCTCCCCTGTCTTGTTTCTTTGCGCTGCGTAAAGCAGAGTTTAGAAAATAATGTTGCCACTCTGGGAGATGCGTTTTGCGTGTTAATGGGGTTGACATTTTATCAGGATGAAGATTTGAAAGCGGTATAGCAAGCAGAATCTCAGGCAGAAATAGTGAATTAAAATAAATGTCAAGGCGTGATTATTCCCCCTTGTGACACACTTTCCTTCTTACAATGTGCATTGTTGTGGTTTTTGTTTTTTAAAGAGAGAACAGGAAAATAATCAGCCATGATGCAAACTCCCTAACCTCAGCAGCAGTTTATACCTTTAGGAGGGTCATGTGATAAAAAATGTTACTCTTCCATGGGAGAAATAAACCCCCAAACACTTTGTGCAACTAAGTTATATTCAGAGCGGAGTGACTTGAAAATCTATGGACCTGAGTGAGTCATCTCCTTTAATTTCAGTGGGTTTTACTTGTCCAGATGGGTGCACAGCTGGACCATTGGCCATAGCTGGTGTAAGGCACTCTGTGTCACCGAGACCACTTGAGCCTCAGGGACAGTAATAGAAGAAGAAGAAGAGTTAGGATTTGATATCCCGTTTTATCACTACCCGAAGGAGTCTCAAAGTGGCCAACAATCTCCTTTCCCTTCCTCCCCCACAACAAACACTCTGTGAGGTGAGTGGGGCCGAGAGACTTCAGAGAAGTGTGACTAGCCCAAGGTCACCCAGCAGCTGCATGTGGAGGAGCAGAGACGTGAACCCGGTTCCCCAGATTACGAGTTCACTGCTCTTAACCACTACACCACACTGGCTCCAGAAGTGCCCCCAACGTACACACCTGCTCCTTCGGAGGAAGTGAACCCCATTCAGAGCAGGGCACACCCACCTCACCCAGTCTAGGGAGCCACACACTCGTAAGTCCCTCTGTCTTTTCTGGGTTGAGTTTCAATTTATTTGCTCTCATCCAGTCCATTATGAAGGCAAGACATCAGTCCATCAATCCACTGCCACACCTGCAGATGCAAAGGAGAAGTAGAAATCAGAATACATTGCCGACAATGTACCCCGAAGCTCTGGATGACCCCTCTTTAGTGGTTTCATCAGATGTTGAACAGCCAGGGAGTATGAAACTGAGTCCTGCAGAACCCCACACTCCACGGGGCCAAACAATACAGGCAGTGACCATTTTAGGCACATCTGATACATGCACAACTGCGCATGTGCACGTCACGCCAAACCCGGAAGTGATCCGGAAACGTCACCGAAAGGGCCGGGGCAGGGCTTTTGTGGGCTATTTCAAGGGTGTTTCAAATATACCCGATTTCACTTAAATGTGCGGTGCCTTGGAACTTAAATGGGGAGCTGCCTGTATCCCCCAAGAACCATCCTCTGGAAGTGTCGCCATATAGCTCAGTTGGTTAGAGCGTGGTGCTGATAACGCCAAGGCTGCAGGTTCGATCCCCGCATGGGACAGCTGCGTATTCCTGCATTGCAGCGGGTCGGACCATACAATCCTTGGGGTCCCTTCCGACTCTACAACTCCACAATTCTCTATTATTCTAAGTATAATCAGAACCATGGCAAAGCGGTGCCACCTCTCCGCAGCTCAGACAGCCGCTTCACAGCAATATCTCCCCATGCCTAAACCCCGGTCGAAATGAATCTAGAAAATCTGTTTCCTCCAAGAGAGCTTGGATCAGGCCTGCAACCCCCTTCCTGCTCAAGCCGGCTGGGGCTGATGGGGGTTGTAGTCCCAAACTTCTGGAAAGCACCAAGCAAACAAAGACTGCCTTAAACCAATACAGCTACCCTTCAAGTTGATGCAAGGGGGTCCCATGGAAGCTGTACAAAAGGAGAGCAAACTTCTAAACCAGTCACTGGCTGGTGGGAATACAACTCCTGTTGACCGCGAGGGGTTAAAGCCGACCCCCTTATGTCAGGGCAAAACCTATTCCCAAGCTTCCCCATTGTTTGGGTTGGAGGGTCTCCATTGTGTTCCGCCTTATTTGCTACTTCGGTGATCAGAGGATTTGTTTGTTTAGCTTTCGAGTCAAACCGAATCTTTGTGTTCCTCCCGCAGTTCCAGTTTCCCAGCTGCATTTTTCAGCCCTTCCACCCTCTGCAACCCTCTCTCCCCAGCCACCGCCAGCCCTGAACTTTCTCGGTTTTAGATTCCTGCCTATATATATAACTATATATTCGTTTCTGCCTATATCTGTTTTAATCAGCAAGGTGGTCAGGAGGCCATTGGATCTGATTGAGATCAGCTTTGCTTTCACCTTCATGTATCTGCATATCTCTTCCTTTAATCTTTCCTCCTCCTTTTGCTTGCCGAGAGTGTAATTATCCGGCCTTCGTTATGGTAGTTCCTGTGTGTCTTCCGTATCTCACTGTATCTGCCCTGGCTGCAGCTAACAATGCAAATTCCTGAAGCTCGCAGAAAGATAAAAGAACAGGGGAAAGTCTTGCGGTACCTCAAAAGACTAATAACTTGAAGCTGTAATCCTTTTACACTAGGCAGGGGGTCCCTTTTCACCCCAAGTGGCACATTACCTCACAGGCAACTTTTGGGGTGCCACATTGGCAGGGGGAAAGTGGTTGGAGCCACAGGTGTGACTCTTACCTTTGAACAATAGGCTACATTTCAGCCATAGAGGCCAGGGATTTCTCTGTATAGAATCAAAGAATCAGAACCAGTGTGATATGCAAGATGGGGTGAGCTCCCATTGCTTTTTCTCCAGTTCCTGCCAACCTAGCAGTTTATTAGATAAATAGGTACCGCAGCGGGAAGGTTAATGGCGTTTCCGTTCGCTCTGGCACTCGTCACGGTCCTCTGTGCACCAGAAGCGGTTTAGTCCTGCTGGCCACATGACCCAGAAGAGCTGTCTGCAGACAAACGCCGGCTCCCTTGGCCTGAAAGCAGAGATGAGCGCTGCACCCCATAGTTGAATTTGATGGAACTTAACCATCCAGGGGTCCTTTTACCTTTACAGTCATACCTTGGGTTAAATATGCTTCAGGTTGAGCGCTTTTGGGTTGCACTCCGCGGCGACCCGGAAGTAACAGAACATGTTACTTCTGGGTTTCACAACTCGCACATGCGCAGACGCTCAAAATGATGTCACGCGCATGTGCGGAAGCGGTGAATCGTGACCCACACAGACGTGGGTTACGTTCGCTTCAGGATGCGAATGGGGATCCGGAACGGATCCCGTTCGTATCCAGAGGTACCACTGTACTGATATGCAAGAAGTGGCCAGAGAAGAATATTTGCAGAAGAAAATGAACTATCTCTGGCAAGGCTGAACTGTTATTCCAGTGGCTCATCTTAGTTAATCAGCAAGAGTTCATTGTTGTTGGTCTGAAGTCCTTTTGGCACTGATAGAGTACACAATGTTTCTAGTCTGTAATTCCTGGTTGATTTAGGCTAGAAGGGATGAGGGGGGCAGGATTCCGTTCACTCCACATTTAAAGACAAATCTTATCTGTTTGGAACTTTGTAAAACAGCGTGTAAACTGAAACACAGCTGCCCTTTGAAATCTGTGCTGCTCTGAATTTTGCGTTTCAGTTTTCTAGCCACGTAATATGTGGGAAAGTGTGTTTACAAGACATGTGCATGAAATGCATATATCGGTGAAAATAACATTATGATTAGGGAGTTTCCTTGCAAAAAATAAGTAAAAATGCATTAAGAGATCTCTATTTTAGAAATTCACACCCAAATGCTGGTGAATTTTCATGGGAAGGTTTTGAAGGAAATAAATCACTAACTGACGTGAAAATGTGGAGAACCAAATTTGAGATTGGAAGAATGAAACAGAAATTAATAGTTTCACACATCTCTAGCAGCTAGTAAATGCAACCCCCCCCCCAAAAAAAAAAATCACCACTTGATTGGATAAGATCGGACAAAGGAAGAGCTGCGGTGTTTTGTCTTTCCTTGCTTTTTTGCTTTTTTTTTTGCCTTCATGACTACAAGGAAGATAAAACACACAGAGAATGAACTATAAATAGTCTAGCCAGCAAAAGGCAAGAGAACTTGCATCATTAATGAATATGCGCTGGAAACATTCCGCTGGAGCAGAACTTAAAACATTTGCTTACATCAAAGTAGAGAACGATCAAAAGCTACAAGCTTCCCTGAAGGCTTTCATACAAAACCCCCAAAAAGGGGGAAAGAAAAGAAAGCCAGAGAGAGAGAGAGAGAGAGAGAGAGAGAGAGAGAGAGAGAGAGAGAGAAATTGGCTCTGCCTCTGTTATACTAGATGTATTGTATAAATGAAAATTAGTGTAAACAGACTGGAGATAACAATATATTAAATGTGTGCGATTTATATAGCTTGGAGGAAGACGATAATTGCAAAAGCCACAGGAGAGATGCATCTCCACACTTAAGTTGATTTCGTCTTTTCAGTATTTATAAAGACAGGGTGGGATGGAGAGGACGGGGAGGAACCCGGAGACAGAATGGTGAGCTGCTATTAAAATATCGGCTGCTTGAACGGTGTCTGCAACTAGATAGAATGCTTGGCCCCTTGGGAACGGCTCTGGGACCCCAAACAGATGGGAGGCCCTACCGGTTATGTGCTTTCTAGAAATGGTATAGAGATTGAGTGACTTAACATCCTTTCTTGTTTCCCCCTGAGGTGCAACGATCGGACACACACTAAAATGCACACACACGGTCTTCAAACAAAAACATCTTGAAGGTTCCAGGCCACAGAGAGGTTAGGCTGGCCTCAACCAGAGCCAGGGCTTTTTCGGCTGTGGCTCCAATCTGGTGGAACGCTCTGTCACAAGACACTAGGGCCCTGCAGGATTTGACATCTTTCCGCAGGGCCTGCAAGACAGAACTGTTCCACCAGGCCTTTGGCCAAGGCACAGCCTGACTCCCTCCTTTGGCAATCCTCACAGAACCCTAGCCCAATTGGTTGCCATGAATCTGATTTGAATTAATTTTATAATGAAATGATTTTAGAATGTGTATCATTTTATTGTTGTTAGGCGCTCTGAGCCCGGCTTCAGCTGGGGAGGGTGGGATATAAATTAAAATATTATTATTATTATTATTATTATTATTATTATTATTATTATTATTA
>JAXCMG010000038.1:3951152-3998859 GCA_034642415.1 Podarcis siculus
TTGATGTTTTATTGTGTTTTTAATATTCTGTTGGGAGCCACCCAGAGTGGCTGGGGAAACCTAGCCAGATGGGTGGGGTATGAATAAATTATTATCATTATCATTATTATTTATTAAATAGGTGTGATGTGGTCTGAAAGTGGGTGCCATCAGAATTCTAGCTACACTTCTCGAATCATAAGTGCAGAACCTGACTTTTGTCCCTGTTTGCAGAGAACATATGCTGACATTTCTGAACACTTTGCACAGGCAGCCCCATGTCACTAGCATGAAACTAAACACTGGAGGCTGCTATGTTAGGGCAAAGGGGGCACTGCACCCATCAACCTTCATCTCCCACCTGCCTGCCAAATTCCTGACAACCAGCCCAGGCATGTGGCAAAACTGCATGTGGCAGAACCCCCCTCCCGTGCCTCAGAGTTGCCCTTGTAGAACTCAGCAGGGAGGAAGAGGATGGGGACAAAACTAGAATCAAATGGCTCTGCCAACTGTTGTTTCTGTTGCCAACTACTGTCAAACTCCCTGCCAGGGGCGTAGCGCCGTTTGCCAACAACACCTGGGGTGGGTGCTGAGCGTACTCACCTATCTCTCGCCACCAATGCTACAGAGCGGGTGCTCACACGCTGTGCGGGGACAGGCACGGAGCGTGAAGGGCATCCTCCATGATCCCCAACCCTCACTGCTGGAGCCAGGCAGGGCTGGCATAACGAGGATCTCTGTGGGGGCACCAGGTTTGTGCCCCATGCTCCTGGGGCAACGGCTCCCCTGGCACTCCTACGCTACTGCTCCCTGCCTTCCCTTGCCAGAGCTAATAGGCACCAGCCAACACTGGAAGCAAACCAATCTGTTGTTGTTGTTGTTGTTGTTTAGTCATTTAGTCGTGTCCGACTCTTTGTGACCCCATGGACCAGAGCACGCCAGGCCCTCCTGTCTTCCACTGCCTCCCACAGTTTGGTCAAACTCATGCTGGTAGCTTCGAAAACACTGTCCAACAATCTCATCCTCTGTCGTCCCTTCTCCTTGTGTCCTCCATCTTTCCCAGCATCAGGGTCTTTTCCAGGGAGTGTTCTCTTCTCATGAGGTGGCCAAAGTCTTGGAGCCCCAGCTTCAGGATGTGTCCTTCCAGTGAGCACTCAGGGCTGGTTTCCTTCAGAATGGATAGGTTTGATCTTCTTGCAGTCCATGGGACTCTCAAGAGTCTCCTCCTGCATCATAATTCAAAAGCATCAATTCTTCGGTGATCAGACCAAATCAGGTGTAAAGGTTGCCACCTGACTTTTTGCAGGGCTGATAAGGCAAGCGAAGTCATGGGGTGATGACATCATGCCACACTCTGAGTTTCCCTAGGCATCTGGGAGGGGATGTGGCGTTTGCCCTCCTAGGTGTGTGACATCATACTAGGTTCATAAGGAAAGGGTTAACTAATTGTAAAATGACTAACCAATGGGAACCCAAGGGGCAGAGTTAACTGTGTATAAGGTTTAAGCACAGAGGGTTTTTTTGAAGGAGTTAGAGTTGTTGATAAGACAGTCTGGAGTTAGAAGAGACAGAGAAGATAAGTCTGTGGGTTGGGCTAGTCTGGTGTGAGAGAGGGAGAGAGTTTGTTAAGAGGAGTCAGTCAAACAGTTGAGATAATCAGTCAGAAGGTATTAGGAAGGTATAGGCTGGTAAAGAAACTAAAGTTAAGATACTGACAGGAATATTATCTGAGAAACCATAAACTTGCTAATGTTTGTAAAATGAACTTGTTGGGGTTTTTGTTCACTTTTAACAACTGTCTGGACTCAGTGTTTTACCAGAGAGTAACGGGTTGGTGGCAGCGGGGAAGCAAGTACAGTGGTGGCACAGGGATCAATAGACCTTTAAATGTCCGGGGACCCTGTGTGATCGCCACAGAGGCGATTGTGGGGACCAACTACTAGACACAGGTATTTTTAAACGCCTGCAATGTCGAGTTCCAGATTTGGATTTGTTAACGTCTTTTCCTGGCGTTTATGTGGAATGCCGCTTTGGAACCCAATGAGAGGATGGCGAGGCAACAGATTATTGGATTCTATATAATCCATGAAGCGACGTGTTCCAGATCAGAAACTTTAGGTTTTCCAACACTTTTTTTATGAGGGAAAATTTTTCATATAACTCATTTGGTAGGAATGCTCTCCATTTCCTGGTAGGTTTTTATGCTTTCCTTTGTTGCTGCTTCACTTATTACACAGTCACTAATGGCAATTGCAGAGACCAGCTTTGTAGATGCTGGCATGACACATGGGTTTTCGTGCCATGGGGAAATCTTCCTATAGAGCGGGCCTCGTGAAAGCAGCAGTTGGCGGGGGAATTCGCTCCTGTGCTCAAAAGTCAGGTGCTTTGACCGTAAACTTGAAAATGACCAAGCCAAATGCCACTTTCATGAGGTCTAGTGGTGTGCCCTGCCAAAAAAAGGGTTTGAAATATTAATTCCAAAATAACAAGGTAGCAGATAGAAGCACACTTGATTTGTTTATCAGGAGCATATACTATAAAAAATGGACCAGTTGGCCTGCTTAATAGCTTGCCGCGTCCTTATACAGAACACACTGTAAAAGATGGTTGGTTTTCCCTTCCAGAACATTCCGATCTGATTGCCTCACGGACGCCGTTTCTTTGATGTTGAAGACAGAGACGAGAGGGCCATGGATGTGAAAGAAAGGAAGCCGTATCGTTCTCTGACCAGGCGTCGGGATGCAGAGCGCCGCTACACCAGCTCGTCCGCAGAGAGCGAGGACAGCAAGATACCTCAGAAGTCGTACAGCTCCAGCGAGACTCTGAAGGCTTACGACCAGGACTCCAGGCTGACGTACGGCAACCGGGTGAAAGAAATGGTGCACCAGGAAGTGGACGAGTACTGCCGAACAGGTACGGTTCTTGCACCCTGGCCTCCATGAAGTTGGGCAGTTGGGGAGGGTGCTGAAAATTTTTTCCATCTTTTCCTGAACATTCCTGGACTGCCTTTCCACCCAAAGGAGCCCAGGGCAGTAAAACTCCAAAACTTGAAAACCAAAAATTTAACATAAATTGGAAAAAAGCATATTTATAACCTTGAAACACTATCCAGAAACATTTGGAACAGTAGTTTCCAATTGGTGGTCCACGGACTCCAAGGGGTCCGCATGACCCACCCAAGAGGCACGTGGCACTGTCCCAAATTGGGACATTCCATTTGGGGGGGGGCGTGCTCTCGTGCGAGATCGCAGTGCCCCAAAATGCTCACTTTTTAGTCACCATGATCTCATGGTAGGTCACACACACGGCACTGGGACATGTCAGAGGGTATGGTGGCAGGGACACGGTGGTGCTGTGGTCTAAACCACTGAACCTCTTGGGCTTGCCAATCAGATGGTTGGCAATTCGAATCCCCGCAATGGGGTGAGCTCCTGTTTCTCTGTCCCGGCTCCTGCCAACCTAGCAGTTCAAAAGCACACCAGTGCAAGTAGATAAATAGGTACTGCTGCGGTGGGAAGGTAAACGGCATTTCCGTGCGCTCTGGTTTCCATCTCGGTGTCCCGTTGCACCAGAAGTGGTTTAGTCCTGCTGGCCACATGACCCGGAAAGCGGTCTGTGGACAAACCCTGGCTCTCTTGGCCTGAAAGCGAGATGAGCGCCACAACCCCAGAGTCACCTTTGACTGGACTTAACCATCCAGGAGTCCTTTACCTTTTACCTTTATGGTGGCACCATTCACATAACAAAAACTACCAGAGAGATATCAACCTTTTCAAAAGTCAGGGTTCTGCTTTTGGAAAAAAAACAGGGGGTCCGCAGAACTTAACTCATTGGGAACCACTGATTTAGAACATCTAGAAACATCTAAAAGCAATGGCATTGGGCTGTGATTCCTGCACTGGAGGTTAGGCAAAATGAGACTGAGTATACGTGAAGCAGCGTCTCCACCCCCATCGTTCTGCCCAGACACTGAGGTCCAGCACCGCGGGCCTTCTGGCGGTTCCCTCACTGTGAGAAGCAAAGCTACAGGGAACCAGGCAGAGGGCCTTCTTGGTAGTGGCACCCGCCCTGTGGAACGCCCTCCCATCAGATGTCAAGGAAATAACTACCTGACATTTAGAAGACATCTGAAGGCAGCCCTGTTCAGGGAAGTTTCTAATGTGTGACATCTTAATGTATTTTTTAGTCTTTGTTGGAAGCTGCCCAGAGTGGCTGGGTTTCCCAGCCAGATGGGCAGGCTGCAAATAATAAATTATTATTATTATTATTAGGGAAGAAGGAATTATTTGGCTGAGGAAGTTAGGCATGTGAGAGAACACTGACTAAAAAGGGAAACAGGAGCAGGAATTGCCACTTATAACCGTCCCATATCTGGAGCAGAAATCAGTTCAGCAAACCAGCAGAGACCTTTCCTCCAAACAGATCTCACTGGGGCCCAGAATCCTGACACCAAGTTAGCTGCAAATGATAAGAGGGGGAAACCTTGCTGAGCTAATCCCGCAGGTAAACTTCAAGGGCGGTGCAGCTTTCTCTGTTTCATTAGCCCCTCTCCATTCTCTTGCAGCTGCGAGGTGGTGAAATGGGATGGCCCAGTGGTGTTATCCAGATTAATTTATCATAGGTTCACTCCTTGTTCTCTCGACCGGCTCTGCAGAATTGGCAGAGCGGCTATCCCCAAGCCTGTCAATGCTGTCAGGAAGCTTAATCTGTCTTAGGTAATTAAAAAAGGTGTGAAGTTCACCCTCAGCTCCTGTTCTCATGCTAGACTACTTGTTTCAAATAACGGCTGGGTTTTTTTGTGTGGTTGCGGGGAGAGTTGCACTAGTCTTTCCTCTACAACCCCCTCCGTGCAATTATTAGCACGTCCTTTGGGCCTAGCACTCCCTGCAACTTCATCTCTACCTATGGGGAAGTTGATATCAATGGCACATAGAAAGAGAATAGAGAAAAGACATTTCTCTTTTTTCTAATAATCAACTTTAACTGAAGGTTTTCCACAAAAGATACAAAGAAACCATGCCAATTTAAAACAGGAAAACAGAAAAAGGGATGAAGAAAAGAAAGAAAAGGAGATTACAAAGTCCTCTATCAAAATTAACTACAGTCATACCTCGGGTTACAGCCGCTTCAGGTTGCATTTTTTTGGGTTGCAGACTGCCAAAACCCGGAAGTACTGGAATGGGTTACTTCCGGGTTTCGGCGGTTGCGCATGTGCAGAAGCGCTAAATAGTGCTTGCAGACATCCAATGGATTCAGGGCAGGGGAAAGAAATTTAAACTGTGGAACCCGCTCCCACAGGAGACAGTGATGGTCATGAACCGAGATGACTTTAAAAGAAGATTGGACAAATTCATGGGGGAAGAGGGCTATCGATGGCTACTAGCCATGGTGGCTGTGTTCTGTCTCCACAATTGCAGGCAGCAATGCTTCTGAATGCCAGTTGCTGGAAATCACAGGAGAGAGGAGAGTTGCTCTTGTGGTCGGATCCTGTTTGGAGATTTCCCATAGGCGCTGTGAGAGCAGGATGCTGGGCTGGAATGGGCCATTGGCCTGGTCCTGCAGGCTGTTCTTGTGGTGTAGTGGTTAAGAGCGGTAGACTCGTAATCTGGTGAACCAGGTTCGCTTCCCCGCTCCTCCACATGCAGCTGCTGGGTGACCTTGGGCCAGTCACACTTCTCTGAAGTCTCTCAGCCCCACTCACCTCACAGAGTGTTTGTTGTGGGGGAGGAAGGGAAAGGAGATTGTTAGCCGCTTTGAGACTCCTTTGGGTAGTGATAAAGCGGGTTATCAAATCCAAACTCCTCCTCCTCCTCCTCTTCTTCTTCTTCTTAGCTAAGCAAATGCTTCCCCGTAAGGAACAAAAACAACACAGACACACACACACACACACACACACAGAGAGAGAATCGCCAGGTTGCTTGTGCTGAGTGGAGCACCCCGGTGCCACCGGTGTTATTGCAAAAGTCCTTCCCTGCTGGGAGCAGGCTTGTGGCGAGGCAGCTCTTCCACAGGTGTGACCTACATAATAACACACCACAAAAGAGTGTAAAAATCATAGCTATTTTTCAAACGTAGGAGTTGAAGGGAGCCGTCGGTTTAAAGGTGAAGCGGCCTGAGCTTGGAAACACGGAGCTACCAGCAAAAGAGCGTTTCTGCCTTGCATTTTCTCTTCCCTCTCCATAGCATGGAGCTCAGTGCAAATCATTGCTGTGCATCCTCTCTCCCTCCCTCCCCTCCATTTCACTGGTTCATGGGGAGGAAAAATAAATAAAGAAATAATAATAATAATAATAATAATAATAATAATAATAATAATAATAATGTAGAATTTATATACTGCCCTTTATCAAAAGATCCCAAGGCGATGTACAAAATCAGAAATACATTATAGAACATCAATGATAAAAACATAGTATAAACATAGTAAAAAGAGTACTGACAGCCTAATAGTAAAATAATCATCATAGTAAAGAGTCCTCACCCCCCACACTTTTACAGGCCATAAATTATTCAATAGCCGTGGGCCTGAGTAAAGATGAATGCTTTTGCCTGGTGCAAAAAGCACATTGCAGCGGCATCAGGACAAGAGCTGGAGTTAGCTGGAGCTACCTCAAGTGGCCAATAGTAGCCGAAATGGAGCCACAGTCTATGCCTCCAGCTACAAAGCTGCCCTCAAAACCTTGCTGAGACAACTGAAATATCCTGCCTCTGCTGCAGGGCTGTTGTCTGCGGTCCTGAACTAGTTCTGCAGTCCCTGTCCAAGGTCCTGAACCTAGCTTGTCCTTAAACTCAGCTTACGCAGACTCTCTCTATGGAAGAGCTTCCCCTCTATCCTCTTAGCCACCTTTTTCAGCTGTGGGCCGGTCCACCGTCCCTCAGACCATGTGGTGGGCCGGAGTATATTTTTTTGGGGGGAGGGAAATGAATGAATTCCTATGCCCCACAAATAACCCAGAGATGCATTTTAAATAAAAGACACATTCTACTCGTGTAAAAACACGTTGATTCCCGGACTGTCCATGGGCCGGATTGAGAAGGCGATTGGGCCGGATCCGGCTCACGGGCCTTAGGTTGCCTACCCCTGCTCTTAGCTGTTCTGAGCCTAGATAGCTGGAGCTATTTCAAGTGGCCGATAGGATCGTAGCCCAAATGGAGCCACTGAGGCACAGGAATAGGGTATCCACATGCTCAGGGGGGAAGGGTGTCAGAAATTTCTTGTTAGAGAAAATAAATGTATTTTTTAATTGTTGTGACCCACCTGGAACCGAAGAGTCAAGGGTGGATTATAGAATAAAGCCATTACTAAGAGCAACAGCAATAATCCCCAACCTAAATGGCAGGATCGTCCTGACAGTATTTGGGATTAATGAGCTGGAACAAAAAATTAAGAATAGAAGATTTCTGGGTTCTCTCTTGCACCCTTGCAATTCTGTTTGACAAAACTAAATGAAGGAGGCAGAGGGGGGAGTGATACGAATTTGATAAATAAATGGGGCTTGTAACAGAATAACTAATTGGTGAAGACAACTTTCCTGAACTTTCCTCTTCCTTTTGAAGAGGCAGGACTGATATTCACATGTTTATTTATTCTGCCTTGAACCGATTATGTAGCTCTGCAGGTAACTAGAGGCGAATTCAAGAGCCCTTTCTTCCCAGGTAATATTTTTAGCCAGCCAAACAATCACATCTGTTCTGCTGCTGAACGGATTCTGCTGTGACCTTATTGGAGTGGAAAATGTCAAGGGCAGGTGTCTGAGCGGATGACCTTGGGGTTCCAAACAGACTCATTTTGTGTGATACAGAAAGTGTGCTACGCACTGGACTTGGAATGATCTTCTGGCATAGTGTGACCATATCAGGGTGGGCTTTCCTGGGCAGACTGGCCCCCCAAAATTCCACATCAGGATCTTGAAAGAGAGTCGGCACATGTGCAGCTGTACACACCCTGCACACATGCGACTATGCACTGCCGAGAACCTTTCAAAATGCAGGTTTCATGATAATGCGGACAGACGTTTGTACGTGAGCAAGGTCTGTTCCAACCTTTCGGAGGCTGAAGGACAGACCAGAGTGTGCTGCTTCTCCCCACCAACTCAAGTTCAAATCCACACACACGATTGTGTGGGTGGATTTGGAGAGCACAACCATATGACTCACACTGCACACTTATTTTTAAGCCAGCGTATCAATTGAATTGGAGTAGGCAAGAGCGTTGTGCATGGACCAGAGATGCAATGTTCAAATACATGTTCAGCTCTCACCCTGGGTTGGCGAACCAGTGGCTCTCCAGCATGTTGGTGGCCTAAAACTCCCATAATCCCTGGTTGTCGGCCATGTTGGTAGGGACTGATGAGGTCTGGATTCTGGCAACATATGGTGGGCCACAGGCTCCCCAACCCTGATACATCTCCAATGGAAGGTCCACACAATGTAACATAACATCTGCTGGTAAACGTCTCCATTATCCCTTGTTAGACGGACATCCCACAATGTTCTGCTCTCTTCTTCTTTCCCAACCCTCTCCCCTATTTCTGCCTCAGGAGCCAACTTTTCCTTGCGAGAGCTGGGCCTCGAAGACGTATCGCCTCCGCCGCACGGGACTCTGTACCGGACAGATATAGGGCTGCCCCACTGCGGCTACTCCATCAGCGCCGGCTCGGACGCCGACACGGAAGCCGACGCAGTCATGTCTCCGGAGCACCCCGTGAGGCTGTGGGGGCGCAACCCCAAGTCGGGCCGCAGCTCCTGCTTGTCCAGTCGCGCCAACTCCAACCTCACTCTCACCGATACGGAACATGATAACACCGAAACTGGTAAGAGAGACCACCAGGGAGATGCCACAGCTTCTGTTCTGCTACTTATTCTTCTGTCCATCTGTTTGTCTTCCATCCTGTTGTTTTGTGTCCCAGTCTATGTTTTTGTCTTCTAGACTTGCGGTGGAAAATCATTAGGGTCCTCTGGAGGTTGTTAGCCTGCCTCCATCAGCCCCAGCCCATAGAATGGGCCAGCTCACCCATTAGCCTCTGTGGGGCAGTCGCTTCAGGCTGCAGGCTGGGGACAGCTCAGAGGGGTGTTCTCTTGGGAGCACACTGTTTACTACCTTCTGAGCTTGTCGCCCATCAGTGGCGTCTGGTAAAAATTTTCATAGGGGAACAGTTAGGGTCAGAGGTGCCAGCTTACAAGTGTGATGGGGGGCGGGGTTTAATGTTGTGTGTGTGACATTGCACATGTGAGCATAGCACCTTCTTCCTGTTGGGATGCTGCTAAGGAATCGGGGGCAATTGACAAGCCCCCAGCTGGCTCCAGCCCACTGGCCAACGTGGCGGTCAAACTCCAGTCCTTGGTGCAGCATGAATCTGCGACCCAGAGCTTCAGAAGCTGGGCACGCAACTCAGCAGAGTAAGCACACAACAGAAGTGGCAGGGAGAGGCTGTGTGAAGCATATCTACAGGCAGTTTATTTAGCGTACATCAGGACAAAGGAAAAAACATGTCTTCTCCCTTTCGGGTCCAAGCAAGCAGCATAAGCAAAAGCTATACACAAACAGAAGTTGCCAGCAAGCTGTGCTGGAATGTAAACAGGCATGTGACACACAACAGTCATGCCTGTACTTAAGGTGGAACGGAATATTCTAACACTTCCCTAAGCTGGGCAGAAGCTTCCTGGACTTTGGAAAGGAGGTGCCGGGGGAACATTTAGGGGACTAGCCCAGCCCCCCTAGTCCACTGACCGCACCCCACTGTTGCCCATGGTCACTGCCTGGGAAGTGTGAAGCCACTTGTTCCTCTTCAGGTAGCAGCAGAGGAGGATGAAGCAGGACCCTTAAGGAGGAGGAGGTGGGGAGCACCATTTTCTGTTTTGCCTCATGTGGCAAAATGCCTCGGGCTGACCCTGGCCAGGCACAATGGGAGTTGTAGTCTATCCATGCTTGGGTGGGGATAAAAGGTTCTCCAGCAGCTCTGGGGTGTTTGATTTGGTTATGAGGAATGGCAGAAGAGAAATTGGGGGCAGAATAGTATTATTTTTGTACTTCACTGGCATGGCCTCTTGTATAAAATGGTCAGCGGTGTTGTGCTACGAAAAAGGCTCCTGTTTTGCTTGTGGTGGAAAAGCGGCGGTAGTTCAGCAGCCCCTGAGCTCTTCGCAGGGCCCATTCAACCCAAAAAATGGAAAAACGCCACCCAAACTCCTGCATTTGAAATTTCACCTTATCAAGCATTTTCTCCTCTCTCTTTCCTCCCCGATTTCCTTATCTCTGGAACTGATATCCTAGCAGATCATTTCCAAGCCTATCTCCGCTGACTCCCGCCACTTATGTAAATAACCCCGGCTTCTCTCTCTGTGAGGAGGGAAAAGAAAAGGCGTATTTTTAGAAACTTGTCTTTTACGAAAACTTGAAGGTCACAGGGTGTTTCCCCTTCTTCTTTCACCTCCTCGGTTTTGTCTCCCCGGCCGCAGAGATGTCTCCCAGTTGCGGGGTTGGCGATGGAATGCACATTTCGAGGTCAACAGTTCTGTGAGGAAGAGTGTGCCGCAGTACGCAATTGCGGCTTGACCACGGCGTGTTTAAAGCGGGAAGGGAGGGTGGGCAGATGGGAAGCAGAGCACATCCCAAAGCAGCAGCTGTTGCAAGTGATGTTCGTGCTTCTTTTTACACCTTTAATTGAACTGCTCCATTGCCAGTTTCTTAATATAGAGCAGGCATGTTGGCCACGGAAGGGACTGGGATATTGTTCTGAGCACTAGCATGGAATAAGTGAAGCGGTTCTCTCCCTGCTGCTGCTCTCCACATTCGGATTGGGTAGCATATGGTGATTTTAAGTAAAATTGGTGCGTTGGGGGGGTTGCTTTTTGTATATGAAGACTTGCAACACTGATTCCTCACATGCTGCCCCCTCATTTTCTGTTTTAATTTCAGTGACTGAGGCCTATTAAGGTTCTGTTCCGTCACAACAAAGAAGTCATGTGAGGGTGGGCAAGGGTGTGTTTCAAACAAGCAAACAAACTACTATCTGTGGAACAGGGGTGGGAGACCCTTTTCAGCCAGAGGTCACATTCCCTTCTCAGTGATCTTCTGGGGCCACAAGTTATTATGATTATTATTCAGGAAAGTTTGTACTGGTTGATGTCTTACTGTGTTTTTAATCTTTGGCGATCACTCGTAGCCGAGTAAGATTGTCTTCCATGAACATGGTTTTTAAAGTGTCTGTAAGTGACTGTGGAGGCCAATTCTGGATCCACACGTCCTTCCACAGTGGGGACATTGGTTTCTGGGTGGGAGTTGATTATGGTGAGGGTTTGCCAAGTGTGCCTTCCTCTTAGCGTGTTTCTCCCTTGTGTCCTGAGTTTGAGTGTCTTCAAAGTCCATGACACCTTTGGTAAAGGCTGTTCTCCAATTGGAGCACTTGCAGGCCAGTGTTTCCCAATTGTTGCTGTTTATACTACATTTTTAGAAAAATTGCCTTGAGAGAGCCTATAAACCTCTTGTTGACCACCAGCATCACGTTTTCCATTTTTAAGTTCGGAATAGAGTAGTTGCTTTGGAAGATGATCATCAGGCATCCGCACAACATGACCAGTCCAACGAAGTTGATGTTGAAGAAGCATCGCTTCGACACTGGTGATCTTTGCTTCTACCAGTACACTGGCATTAGTTCGCCTAATGTGTTGGGAGCTGCCCAGAGTGGCTGGGGCAACCCAGTCAGATGAGCAGCATATAATAACTATTATTATTATTATTATTATTAAACACCCTCCATGCAAAGATGCTAGTGGTGGACGGGATTTGAAGCAAGAGTGAAAGAAGCAGATGAATGAATATGTTACCTTTGCACACAAAACTAATGTCTGCACTCACAAACACCCCTCTACTCCAATATGGCAGGTGAGTCCAAGGATGAATCAAGAAGCATCTCAGAGGTGCTGATCTACAGGTGGGCCAGAGAGGAAGGGATCAGGGAAACAAAAAGGAAACAGAAGCTTCCTCACAACTAAGGATCCTTACTGCGGATCCCAAGAGCTGCTCGCAAAATGACTTTGAGGATTTTACAGGGAAAATATTTCCTCAGATGTGAAAATTGTGCTGAAAGTAAGCTCAAAGCGACTCAAGGAATGAGTGAGCTTACCGGATGCATTTTATCGGTCAATATTAATTGCTGACCGTATTGATAGAACGTATAGCCTTTAGCTGTAGTCAATGCGGAGTTTTATAAAGCTGCCATCAATAGCAGAGTTTATGGGGGCCATTAAAGCCCATTTTTTCTCCCACTGCATGTTAACATCAGCAACTTTTGTTATGTTTCCTTATTAGTTATGCAAAATAAATAATCAGTATTGAATTCTGATGTCTATACACCCAGAGCCTTCTGCATAGTTTTATTGCTTGGTGCTTTGGAAGAGAGTTGTTTCTTAAAGGGAAAGGTTGGGATTGGTGTTCCTCCGTTTCACAAAGTCACGGCCCTTCCCATTCGTTTGCAAGCCTTAGGGATGGCTCAAACATGCATGTATGACACCTGGTCACTCAATAGTTGACTGGCAACCAAACGCGGGAACAGATCCCATCAAAAACTCTTCTGTCTGAGGTGTCTTTGGGGTTGAAGGATCTACTCTGGAGGAAGAAAGTCCCAACGACAATTCTTGTTGTTTCCAGATCCAAAAAACCCATGAACTAGCAGTTCAAAAGCATGTCAAAGTGCAAGTAGATAAATAGGTACCACTCCGGTGGGAAGGTAAACGGTGTTTCCGTGTGCTGCTCTGGTTCGCCAGAAGTGGCTTCGTCATGCTGGCCACATGAGCCGGAAGCTGTACGCTGGCTCCCTTGGCCAATAAAGCGAGATGAGCACCGCAACCCCAGAGTCAGCCACGACTAGACCTAATGGTCAGGGGTCCCTTTACCTTTACCTTACTCATGGAACATAAGACTATCAATGACCATTAATCATGATGGCAGTGTACTACAGTAGACCTGAAACTTACGCAGGAGTTGCGGTCCAGAGGTCCACACAGAAAGGCAAAATTGCATAACGTCAGAAAGACCTCTCTAATTGCCCCCCTGGGCCCATCCCTACCTGTCCATAGCTGATGCAGGAAGAAGGCAAAGATCTCAAGAGCCTCTCAAGGCCTTCCAGATCCCTCCCATGACCTTCCCAGAGGCCAGTAAGTGGAGGGCTTAAAAACCTCATAGGAGGAACGGTTGAGGGATTTGCAGGTGTTTAGCCTGGGAAAGAGGAGACTGAGAGAAGATAGGTTCTCCACCTCCAAAATCTGAAGGGCTGACACATGGAGGATGGCTTGAGTCGGAGGTCCTGACTCAACATCAAGAAGACATTTCTGACAGTCTTCTTCTTCTTCTTTGGCAATCACTTGTAGCCGAGTAAGACTGTCTTCCGTAAACACAGTTTTAACAATGAGTCCGTAAGTGACTGTGGAGGCCAATTCTGGATCCACACGTCTTTCCACAGTGGGGACATTGGTTTCTGGGAGGGAGTTGAACACAGTGTAGATTTGCCAAGCATGCCTTCCTCCTAGCACATTTCTCCCTTGTGTCCTAAGTTCGAGTGACAGTGGAGTGGACTCCCACAAGAGGATGGTAGACTCTCCTTCCTTGAAGGTTTTTAAGCATCTCTCATGTATGATCTAGTTGAGATTCCTGCATTGCAGGGACCCTCAAGATCCCTTCCAGCCCTATACAGTGGTACCTCGTGTTAAGAACTTAATTCATTCTGGAGGTCTGTTCTTAACCTGAAACTGTTCTTAACCTGAGGTACCACTTTAGCTAATGGGGCTTCCCACTGCCGCTGCACGATTCCTGTTCTCACCCTGAAGCAAAGTTCTTAACCCATGGTACTATTTCTGGGTTAGCGGAGTCTGTAACCTGAAGCGTCTGTACCCTGAAGCGTCTGTAACCCAAGTTACCACTGTAATTCTGTGATTCTATGGTTGACAGTTTCAGCCAAGTAGCTAGCGAGCCCAACTGCAATATCTCAGTATTACATGAGCATTTAAACACCAGGCACAATAGGGCATGAGATGGAGCCAAGGGCTTCTATCCACACGTTCAGAGTGGTGAAAAATAAGTAAATAAATGCCATGACTTCTATGAAGAAACCTGCTGTCGGATGGCACAACTATATCAGATTCCCTTCATGTTTGGGAAGCCTGTTCCCCACTTGATCACAGTTCAATACGCAAGCACCTGTGTCTCTTTTGGATTGCGTGCTGCTGGAGAACCTTTTGTCCCCACCCAGACGTGGATAGACTACAACTCCCATCGTGCCTGGCCAGGGTCAGCCCGAGGCGTTTTGCCACGAGGCAAAACAGAAAATGGCGCTCCCTGCCTCCTCCTCCTTAAGGGTCCTGCTTCATCCTTCTCTGCTGCTACCTGAAGAGGAACAGGTGGCTTCACACTTCCCAGGCAGTGACCATGGGCAACAGTGGGGTGCAGTCAGTAGACTAGGGGGGCTGGGCTAGTCCCCTAAATGTTCCCCCAGCACCTCCTTTCCAAAGCCCAGGAAGCTTCTGCCTAACTTAGGGAAGTGTTAGAATATTCCGTTCCACCTTAAGAGGTTCTCTTTTGGATTGATGCCATTAAGATCTCGAGAGAACGGGGTAGAGAGGAGTACGATCAAAATCGTTGCGATTTTGGCCAGGGTGTCCTTTGACATATGGTTCTTCCGAAATATAGTTCATTAGCCTTCAGAAAACCAGAATGGCACCAAAATCATACATCTTCTTAAAAGGCTGGGATAATGTGGCACATATGTTAGCCTGTTCTCAGACATAAACCTGAGCATGGTTTTCTACCCAGGGCCATCTGCTTTCAAGCATCTCTTGTTTCAGAGGCCAGGCACTAATATCTGCACATACTTCCATGCACATGTGCGCACGCTAGATAGAATCGTATCCCCCTCTCTCTCCTGCTTTTCAAACCATGGATGAGCCCATTACTATGACTCTATACAAAGACAAGACTGACTCTTGTCTGTCCTGCCTTCAAGATTTTGTTTTTTGTTTTTAATAATTTTTATTGATTTTAACATATAAATTATAAAATGTACCACAAAACTTATCACTTATACAATCTTTTGAGACTTCCATCAGCACCTCTGATGATCCACCGTTTTAACCACTTATGCATTTCTTAACTTTATATTGCCTTTACATCTCTTAACAAATCATCCTTCCCCTTCTCCATTTTTGCAATACTTCCAATAATACGCCTCACAAAACTTCTTGCAAACCTACAAACTTCGTCTGATCTTCACAAATACTTTTCAAATAATCCATAAATTTACTCCAGTCTTCCGTGAATTTCTGGTCCTGCGGTTTCGAATCCTTCCTGTTAGTTTATCTAGTTCTGCATGGTCCATTAACTTCATCCTCCATTCTTCAATCGTCAGTAATTCTTCTTGCTTCCATTTTTGGACCAGTAATATTCTTGCTGCTGTTATTGCATATAAAAAGAGCTTACATTCCTTTCTATTTATATCACTCCCCACAATGCCCAGTAAAAATGCTTCTGGTTTCTTTTGAAATGTATACTTCAACATTTTTTTCATCTCATTATATATCATCTCCCAGAAGCATTTCACCTTTTTACATTCCCACCACATGTGATAAAATGTTCCCTCTTTTTCTTTACATTTCCAACATTTATTACTGACTTTATACATTTTCATTAACTTGACAGGTGTAATATACCATCTATACATCATTGTCATCACTGCCTTCAGGATTTTGGTCATAGATATGGTGGGATGCTGAAGGGTTTGAACATCCGCTTAAATAGAAGCCACGAGACTATAACATCCTTAATATTTATTATTTATTTTTATTTTTAGAAAAAAAGGGATAAGATCCTCAGAGTCAGGCTTTCAAAAGTTTGTCTTTGCTTTCACTTCCAGTGTCAAACTGTCGGATGGCTCCGCACTTGAGCCACATAAACTATCATTCTCATTATCCATCAATGGTAATGGATAATGGGAGCTGTAGTCAAAACAGCACGAGGTTGGGGAAAACTGTATATTAAGATAACACAAGGTTTTTGCACCTGTAAATCAACATGCACATTCATTACATTTATAGTAAGGTATTTGTTCTCCCCAAACCCTTTCAATATTTTTTATTTCTTTCTTATGAGTAGATTTTTTTATGATTTGCCAACTGAAAGTGACTTAGTATATAATGCAACAATTTTTAAAAGCATTATGAAGCTAAAGTGAAATGAAAGCTAAAATGATTGATGCACATGTGGCCAAGGGTGCCAACTTGAATAAAATATTGTGGCGGGAGGGACCATGCCCCACACAATCAATCACATAGCACAGCACACACACACCATTTTAATGGCAGTGCCCATCAACTTTGGGGAGGCCTGAGCCCTCAGATATTTTACTGGGGGCGGCAAAGACCCCCTCAGCCCTTATGAGTTGGATCCCATGCATGTGACACTACTACAGATGCCACGTATTGCCTGCTCTGCATTTTTAAAAACTTGATTGTTCAGTGTGCCAGCACCTTTGGAACTCCCTGCCTCTTGAGCCCAGGCAGGCGCTTTTGCTGTACTCTTTCCAGTGCTTGCTGAAAACATTTTTGTATAGACTGGCCTACCCAGATGCTTAGAAAGTTGAGGAATTTATTATTATTATTATTATTATTATACCCTATACCCAGAGGTCTCAGAGCTGTTCACAGAATAAAATCAAAACGTAACACCACAAAATACATAATCAAAATAAAAACGGCAACCCAATAACCCCACCCCAAAAAAACCCACATTTTAAAAGGGCATAGGATATCAATCAAATAAAACAAAGGCCTGCTTAAAAAGGAACATTTTTGCCTGGTGCCTAAAGGCGTATAATGAAGGCACCAGGCGAATCTTAAATCTGTTCAGTATTTTAACTTTAGTGTGCTTTTAAAGAACTGGACAACAGGGGCAAAGCAACTGCTTATATACATTTCTGAACTGGGATCCACACAGTCACAAAAACAAATTAACTGAAAAATCCTCAAAATAAAAAACGCAAAATTAAAAGCAAAAGCAAAAGCACCAAATATAAGCTCCAAATATCACCTCAGAACACTGCAATCAGAAACGGAAGGCTTGAATTACAATGGGGGGACGCAAATTAGCAGCGCAACAGGAAACACAGGGGGACGTTCAGCGTTCAGGTTCCAACTTCTTGTGAACAAAGCTGTTCAAAAACGGAGGTACCACTGTATTCTAAGAGAGACTACATTCCTTTGTCTCTCTCTGTGAATATTGAATAAATGACTTAGTAAGAACCCTTCTTGTTTATCGGCTCCTTGGCTGCCACCATGGGAGGGATCGGATTCCTTGAAGCCTGACACTGGGATTGATACTGGATAATTTCCGCAACTAGGCCAGCCAAATTTCAGAAGCAACCCAAACAGGTGTTTGGAGCGACAGGTGTTTCCAGCAGGTGGGTCTTGGGGTGTGGCGTTCCTTTAAGAAATGGCTGTAAGGTTGAGGGTAAGGGATAGCTGCTCCCCCCAAATCTTTGCCAGGCTATTTACTTCAATGGCGCTGCTAGTCTCTGTTTTGCTACTTCCCTGCAGTTCTGCACTTCTCCCTAGGCCCCTCTGCTTATCAATATGCACAAGGCACTGTCGTTTATCGATTAAGCCCTACCTCGTTCCGAGGTGATTTCGTAGACATGCTCAATAACAGTGGCTCCAGACCGGAGAGTTGGCCAATAAACATGGACTGTCATTGACCTTTGATGCAACCTTCACACTTATCTCTGTGGCAAATCAGAGGAACTCATGCTGGAGCTCATTTGGAAGACGTCTGCTGGTAGTGCATATTAATATACCAGGCAGAATCCTGTTTCATCAGGAAATTGAAGGAGATGACCTGTTGTTGTTGTTTAGTCGTTTAGTCGTGTCCGACTCTTCGTGACCCCCTGGACCAGAGCACGCCAGGCACTCCTGTTATCCACTGCCTCCCGCAGTTTGGTCAGACTCATGCTGGTAGCTTCGAGAACACTATCCAACCATCACGTCCTCTGTCGTCCCCTTCTCCTTGTGCCCTCAATGTTTCCCAACATCAGCGACTTTTCCAGGGAGTCTTCTCTTCTCATGAGGTGGCCAAAGTATTGGAGCCTCAGCTTCACGATCTGTCCTTCCAGTGAGCACTCAGGGCTGATTTCCTTCAGAATGGATAGGTTTGATCTTCTTGCAGTCCATGGGACTCTCAAGAGTCTCCTCCAGCACCATAATTCGAGATCACCTGTAGACCAAACCAAAGAACTGGCGCACCAGCAAACACCTTTATAGTGGGGTACGCAACTTGTGTTTGTTATATGTGGAACAACAGATACCTAGGAACTCTGCATCAGGAATGGGGGACCAGTAGACCTTCAGATTTTGGAAGACTCCCTACTCCCTTCAAGCGTCTAGAAGCCAAGCCTTATGAGGAACAGTTGAAGGAGCTGGGTATGTTTAGCCTGGAAAAGAGGAAGCTGAGAGGAGATATGGTAGCCATCTTCAAATATCTCAAGGGCTGTCATGTGGGGAATGGAGCGAGCTTGTTTTCTCCTGCTCTGGAGGGCAGGACTCAAACCAATGGCTTCAAGTCACTTGAAAGAAGATTCTGACTCAACATCAGGAAGAACTTTCTGACGGTGCCTCCATCACCCAGCTGCAACTTGTTTCTCCCTTGGGGCTGGTAGTAGAGGGACTCAGAAGGCAGTGGTTTCACCAGCAATATACCACTGAGTGAAACTGTAATCACAGTCTGTCCCTCATACTGGTCCTGGGTGATATATTGATATCTATCCAGGCCTACCTGGATATTGACCCTTTCCGTTCAGCAACAAAACTTTGTTGTTTTTCAGTGTGTTGGGGCTTGGATGAGGAAGATCCCATTTTTATTAGGCACCCTATTATGTTATTGGCTAACATTTCTGTGATTTATCACCTCTCCTCCTTTCTTCCCAGCTGTATCATTTAGTTAACTAGTTAGTTATTAAATTTATATACCACCCTTCATCCAAAGATTGCAGAAATTTACAAAATATTTTCACCTATTAACTTTGCTTTAAATGCTAGCTTGTTAGCGCTGTGGGTTAAACCACAGAGCCTAGGAATTGCCAGTCAGAAGGTTGGCAGTTCGAATCTCCATGACGGGGTGAGCTCTCGTTGCTCGGTCTCTGCTCCTGCCAACCTAGCAGTTTGAAAGCACGTCAAAGTGCAAGTAGATAAACAGGTACCGCTCCAGCGGGAAGGTAAACGGCATTTCCATGCGCTGCTCTGGTTCGCCAGAAGCGGCTTAGTCATGCTGCCCACATGACCCGGAAGCTGTATGCCAGCTCCCTCGGCCAATAAAGCGAGATGAGCGCCGCAACCCCAGAGTTGGTCACGACTGGACCTAATGGTCAGGGGTCCATTTACCTTTACCTTTATGTTCTTTACACTTTACAGAGCTAAGGGTATATGCTCATAGAAGTCTACAGGCAATTGCAGGTGACCGATTTAGTGAGCTCACATCCTGAATTACGAAGAGTTTACGCAACGTTGGCTATCTAAGGAGCATTCGTTCTAATGTGCTTGCAGGGAGGTTAGCTGATGTTGCATCAAAGCAAGTGTTATCCCAAAATTTCCCCAGGCATTTTTGCCACTGCTCTCCTAATCAGCTATAACTGCATAATTTGAATACCATCGAGTCTGGCAGTGACCTATGTAACAGGGTTTTGCTTTGTGTTTTTAAGAAGCAGGCAGCCATCTTCACTCATCAGGGGAGGGACAAGTCTGGCGGCTGATCACTGGATCATCATCTAGGCTTGTCCCTCCTCACATTACCCTGGATGATTTGCTATCCCTCTTCATAGTGTTTTATGTAAACTGAGATGCTGGATGTGAATTAGGCTTGCATCACAAGGGAAAAAAGAACTGTATCCACAGCTCTTGAACTGATATGTTGATCTTCTTAACTCGTATTCAGTGATGCTTTCTACTACGACCTTTGGCTGGTATTGTTACCTCCTATTTTCCTGATCTATAGTTTCCCTCTGTTGCATCAGCTTTTAATATATTTATGCAAAACAATTGCCCTCAAAACTTTCAATGCTGGGGATAGGAAGCAAAACAATTTAAGACGTAATACCTGTGTGATATGGCTGATCATCCAGTGTTGCTGGCAAACATTAGAAGGCAGCGTTATTGTAAAGAGCCAATTACTTTCTTTTTTTTATGAGCATTGTATATTTGGAAAGTAATAAAGCTGAGTTATAAAACCTAGATGATTATGACGCTCAGAAATGTTTTGCATTTTAAGAGGCGAAGGGTATCCTTTTAATTGCATCCAAGCTCCCATCAACCAATGATTAGTTACTTTCCGAGCAATAAACATTACCTGAGAAGCAATAAAAGGATGGGCAGAAAAGTTATTTGACATGTGGGAGGGAAGCATGGCTTTTATGGTTGAGATCTTCGGCGTCCTGAGGGCAATCTTTATTTTTGCAACATGTTTCCTTCGCGACCTTGGACAAGCTGCAGGCCTACTTCCTTCGATGGTGCTCCTGCCACTTGTTGGTCTTTTTTCCCAAGCTTCTATAGGTAAGCTTCCTTTATAGCAGGGGTATTCAAACTCCCATCAGCCCTTCAAACATGGCCAGTGATAGTAGTTGTTGTTGTTAATCGTTTAGTCGTGTCCGACTCTTCGTGACCCCCTGGACCAGAGCACGCCAGGCACTTCTGTCTTCCACTGCCTCCCGCAGTTTGGTCAAACTCATGTTCGTAGCTTCCAGAACACTATCCAACCATCTTGTCCTCTGTCGTCCCCTTCTCCTTGTGCCTTCCATCTTTCCCAACATCAGGGTCTTTTCCAGGGAGTCTTCTCTTCTCATGAGGTGGCCAAAGGATTGGAGCCTCAGCTTCAGGATCTGTCCTTCCAGCGAGCACTCAGGGCTGATTTCCTTCAGAATGGATCGGTCTGATCTTCTTGCAGTCCATGGGACTCTCAAGAGTCTTCTCCAGCACCATAATTCAAAAGCATCCATTCTTCGGCGATCAGCCTTCTTTATGGTCCAGCTCTCACTTCCATACATCACCACTGGGAAAACCATAGCTTTTACTATACGGACCTTTGTTGGCAAGGTGGTAGTTGTAGGCCAACCAAATCTGAAGGGAACCCTGTGAGATACTTTTGCTTTATAGGATGGCCTTTGAGTTGTAAAGCATTTGGTGGAAAAGTGAATTGCTCATTGTTTTAAAATCTCAAAAGCTGAAGCATAACCTAAGGTGTTTTAGATACTAACCAACATCAAGGACATATTGTAAGTCTCCCTGGTTTCAGTGGAAGAGACTAAGTGAAGAATTCCCAATGAAAACAATGGAATCTACTCATGCTTAACTTTAGGTTGAACAATATTTGGATTGTTCGAAATGTCATTCAGGAAAGCCCACCGTTTCTGCCTCATCAAGGAACACTTAATAGAGGTTACTCTAAAAACAGTGGTATAAATAATTGGATGATGGAAAACAAGTCTCCATCTCTTTCCCTCTCGCTCTCCTTTTTTTTTTTTTTTAAATGGACTTGCCCTTGAAATTCCCATGAGGCTGCTCAATTTTTACCAGCTGTGGATCTGGCAATTACAGGGTTTGTGAACTCATTCCTTGTTTGACAGGTTCAATTTGGAATTTGAGGTTAAACCACCCCTAGTTGAAACCATGTGACAGCCAGGCTGGCTTTTGCACCCAAAGCCACAAATATGGGCAGAGGGAGCTTTGGTCTAAATTCAGCCCAGGTTTCTCATCCTTCACAGAAGACGTTGTTTTCTTTTGGACAAGCTGGTCTGAGTTTCAGGCCTGTAATTTTAATTTCCCCCCCAAACCCACTACAATGAACGCCGTTCAGGTGAAGTTTTCTTTCTTTCTTTCTGGAGACAGAAATAGTAAGGAAAGATCTTCAAAGTGGCTTAACCGCAACGGCCTTCACCTCTTCCATGTGGGCAACTCCACATCCAGCTCCTTAGATACAAACTGTGGGTATCATCTTGGAAATCCCACAGGTCCATGCTTTTGCTCTAATGACAGCCATTGAACTTCACACACACACTCTTCCAGGCACCACATTTGCCATGAAACCTTGAGATGATATCTTGCCTATTCTTTGATCTTGCACGGTCAAGAAACATATTGTTTTAGACATGTGGCCCACTAGCAAAGATGGTAGCCCCTTGGTTTGAGAGGAGGTGCCAATGTCATGTCCTCCAGATGCTTCAGACTACAACACCCATTAGGCCCATCAGCGTGGCTTACAGCCAGGGGTGATGGGAGTTGTAGTCCAACAACATCTGTCATGAATGCTTTAGTTGAAATTCCTGCATTTCTTGGGATCTCTTCCAGTTCTACAATTCTATGAACATCTGGAGGGCATCAGGTTGGGGAAACTGCCCTGTATCTTTTCGTCCAGCTTTCTCGTCCCCACGTTGAGCACAAACTGTGTGCGGCCAGCGCTGGTTTTCAGCTTGACAATTTCAAGGGGTTCATCCAGCTGTCTTTTTTTCTCCTGGTGAGAGCCAAGTGATGTTGTGCAGTGAGTATTACAGCGGTCTTATCTCACCTGCAACATATTTTCATTCTTTTCCATCCCGCTTTGCCCGTAGGTTATTTAAAGTCAACAGCTAAAACAAAACAAAAACTCTGATGCTGGATGAATTGCTAATATGGTCATTTCTGAGAGAGAGAGAAAAATCTAATTGGCAGCAGATGAAAAATTGAAGCTGTTCCTTAAATGAGCAAGTGCTTGAAAATCGAGGAACTGTTTAAACAAAATGGTAACCTTAACCATGTCAGAACTTTCATGCAGCTAGCAAATGTTTGTGTGTTTTGAGCAAACAGTTGTGCAAGGATTCGCTTTTCCAGACTCGGACCTAGATAAGGAGACTTTAACCCTTTGCACCCACTGCAGTCCTTTGCATGAAAGAAACAATGTCCTGTAGTGAACACATGGCTGTATTTTGACTGGGGTCATCCAGCTTCAGCTATGAAGTTCAACAAATAACTTGTCGTCGGTGACCAGTTTACCATATCTCAACAACCAGTTTGCAAATCAACATGCATCTACAGCCCAGAAAGAGTGGCTGGGGCAGCCCAGCCAGATGGGTGGGGGTATAAATGTGATGATGGTGAAAAAATCTGGAAGGACCAAGGTTGTGCTTGATGAATCTGAAGACTGATCCAGTTTAACCAGTTCTGCTTGCATTCTAAGCCCCATTCTGTGCCCAATAAGCATAGGATAATAATAATAATAATAAAATAATAATAATAATAAATTTTATTTATATCCCGCCCTCCCCTGCCGAAGCTGGGCTCAGGGCGGCTAACAACATTCTAAAACATTCATTATAAAATTAATCAAATCAAATTAAAGTCAGATTAATGGCAACCATCAAGCAAAATTCTGTGCAGATTGCCGATTGCCAGAGGAGGGGGTCAGGCTGCGCCCTGACCAAAGGCCTGGTGGAACAGCTCTGTCTTGCAGGCCCTGCGGAAGGATGTCAGGTCCTGCAGGGCCCTAGTCTCTTGTGACAGAGCGTTCCACCAGATTGGAGCCGCGGCCGAGAAGGCCCTGGCTCTAGTTGAGGCCAGCCTAACCTCTCTGTGGCCTGGGATCTTTAGGATGTTTTTATTTGCAGACCGTAGATTTTTCTGTGGGACATACCAGGAGAGGCGGTCCCGTAGGTACGAGGGTCCTAGGCTGTATAGGGCTTTAAAGGTTAAAACCAGCACCTTAAACCTGATCCTGTACTCCACCGGGAGCCAGTGCAGCTGGTATAATACCGGATGGATATGATCTCGTAGCGAAGACCCCGTAAGGAGTCTCGCCGCTGCATTCTGCACCCGCTGGAGTTTCTGGGTCAGTCTCAAGGGCAGCCCCACGTAGAGCGAGTTACAATAATCCAGTCTGGAGGTGACCGTCGCATGGATCACAGTGGCTAGGTCAGGGCGAGAGAGATAAGGAGCCAACTGCCTAGCCTGGCGGAGATGAAAAAATGCCGCCTTTGTTATAGCTGTAATCTGCGCCTCCATAGAGAGGGAGGTATCGAAGATTACACCCAAACTCTTAACGGACGATGTTGGCACTAATTGCACCCCCGCAAGAGATGGGAGCTGCCCCCTCAATCCCAAATCGCTCCGTCCCAGCCAGAGGACCTCTGTCTTCGAAGGATTTAACTTCAACTGGCTCCCACGAAACCATCCAGCCACAGCTTCCAAACATCTGGTCAGTGTATCTGGGGCCGAGTCAGGATGGCCGTCCATCAACAGATAGAGTTGGGTGTCATCGGCATACTGATGGCAACCCAGCCCAAAACTCCGGACAAGCTGGGCGAGGGGGCGCATAAAGATGTTAAAAAGCATCGGGGAGAGAATCGCACCCTGAGGCACTCCACACACCAGGGAGTGACGCGATGACAATTCCCCCCCAAGCGCCACCCAATGTTCAACAAGGATGACTTTGCCCTGCTGTGGTCCATGGATTACAGCAAAATACTGGGCAAGGTTTTCCTCAGTATCTTCTATGTCCCATGAGCTGTCCCATGAGCCCTTGCTGCAGAAAGTAGGGGAAAGCCTATATAAGGCTGATTTCCCTGGAGCTCACAGTCATTTTGCTTTGAGAGCTTCCCACCCACCAACCCTCGGGTTAGAGTAATTTGAGGTTGCTGGTTGACAGGGCCAGAAATTATTATTTCTCTTTCAATTTGATTGGCACTTGGTTGGTTGTGTGTGTGTGTTTTGTTTTTTGGGCCTTTCCCTCAGTGAAATTACAGCTTTCCTTTGTTAGGCAGGATAACATTGGTTGTATGAGGGTGGAATTGGCATTGGACAGGATCAACATAGCACAGGTAAAAGGTTAAAAAAAGGTAAAGGACCCCTGGATGGTTAAGTCCAGTCAAAGGCGACTATGGGGTTGCAGCGCTTTTTAGGCCGAGGGAACCGACGTTTGTCCACAGACAGCTTTCCGGGTCATGTGGCCAGCATGACTAAACCACTTCTGGCGCAATGGAACACCGTGATGGAAGCCAGAGCGCATGGAAATGCCGTTTACGTTTCCGCCGCAATGGTACCTATTTATCTACTTGCACTGGCGTGCTTTCGAACTGCTAGGTTGGCAGGAGCTGGGACAGAGCAACGGGAGCTCACCCCATCGCGGGGATTTGAACCACCGACCTTCCGATCAGCAAGCCCGAGAGGCTCAGTGGTTTAGACCCCACCGCCACCCGTGTCCCTTATAGTATGGGGGGGTCATAAGAGGCCTGAGGAAAGGATTGACCACGACAAACCCAAGCATGGGTTCTGTATCTGCCTGGTTGGAATCCATACCCTGGTGTCCTAGGGAGACCTTGCTTGCTTGGCTTGCACCACGGCAAAGTTCAACACTGGCTGATTTGTGTCATACAGGTTTGGAGCGTTCCAAACCCAGCAGATCCATTCCATCAACATGGGGCTTGTGGAATGATGAACTGATCCGGGGACCCAATGCCATGCAAACCCTTGCCCTGCCCGCTGCTATCAATAAAGATTTGGCCTGATTTTATCCCATCACCATTGCACAGTCTGGTTGTTTTTCAGCTCTAATGGGTCACATGATGCGCCCGCCTGGGCAAACAACAACCCGAATCTCCGATGCCATTCTTGGGTTGAAGAGGCAAAATGGCCGCATCTCTGCTTCCACTTTAAAGGGTTTTGTTGTTGTTGTTTTATAAAAAAGAACCCGCAAGCAACATCTAGTTAGTGACTGTTAATTAATAAATGATCCCTGCGAAGGCGACGGCTGCCGCTCGAATAAATCATTCGGTAACAGTTCCTTGCAATGGGATTGTTTGAAAGTGCTGTACTGTACAGCTGCTTGGAACCAGCTGTAATAGATTTGAGAGGGGATGCAGTTAAGAGGCCGGTCATTACCTGATGCTTAATGATCCATAGCCTGTACAAGCTACGAAGCAAATCTGTGCTCTTTGCTTCAGAATGCGGGCTGATTCTGGGTCTGAACACAGTTCCTCACAAAATGTCCAGAGTCCATGGAGAAAGAGATGCTTCAAAGGGAGACTAGGAGGAAGAGGATGCTGCCGAAACCTTCACGTCAGTGCTTGATTTACTGACAGCTGCTCTTCAACCCTAATAGACGGTTCCCCAAGCAATTCAACCTATTAATACCATGATTATCGGGGCACGTAGCGCTACTCTACAGTTTGCAGTAGAATCCATCAGGTATAATTAATTGACATGAGTATCAGTTGGGATCCCCAAACTTGCCACTGCAGAGACTGTGCTAGCAAAACTTTGGAAACAAACTAATTCCCCATTGGTTAAAGTGGAATGGTTGCCGAAAGTTTTGGGCATAGCAGATGTAAACCAGTGGTACCCAGAAGAGAAACTGCTAATCCATTCCAGGGTTGACCAAGAATTAACTAACCTATTTTATAGTCTGTCAAAAAGTCCCGCTGCATAGAATGCGGGTGCGTTTTGTAATGTTTAAATCAACGTTGAAATATTTCCATCTTGGATTTTTGGTTTTGGATCATCATTAATGGTGTGCGGAAACTCTGGAGGTTTTTTTGTTTTGCTTTCATTCACATCCACCTGCTTTCCAAGGCGTTCTTTCCAAACAGATGTTCCTAGTATCGCCCCTCCTTTTGTTCTTGTGCGTGACTCAAGAGCTATTTTCACCCAGCACACCTTTATTCCAGGATGCCAAACTTGTCCTGGGCTGCCATTCTGGGATTACTAAGCAAAACAAGCGAGGCTCCTCAAAGCCTTTTAACAATCTGGGCTAGGTTCATGGAACACACACTCCGTATTGTTATCCCCTAAGTCTTCTCCATAAAACAGGCAGGTCTGCATTTATTATTGGTTTGTCATCACATCTGCTAATCTCCGATATCCTAGAATGCTGCTCCCTTCATTTTGCTTGGGGCTGCCATTCATATAGATTATTTTATTTTATTCTTTTTAAAAGGAAGACTTTGCCCGCGATGTTTTCTTAATGTGTGGGGCTCTTTGCCTCTCGAGGGACTTTAAAGCACAGACCTCTTACAAAGAGGGGATCAGCTTATTGTCTCTGCATCCTGATCCTGCATGATTTACCTCTTTCAAGCCTTTTGCAAGAGAGAGAGGGAGTGAATGTGCAGTCGCTGTGACCCAATCCCAGCTACTTAGCGTTCTTCTGCTGGAATGTCTCTAGTTATTTTGCAAATTAATTTTGCTTCTCTTATCCACCCCATGTATGTCCAGGCAACACACTTTTCTTCTCCTTCTCAGGAGAACAAAAGGATCAATGTAAAAAGAAGAGTTAAAAATCAAGTAGCTAACCAAAACATATTTTACTTTCCAGTTGCAGGAGTGGTGTATTTTTTGGGTGCAGGAAAATGTGCTCTCTGAGCAAAGGGTTTGTTTAATGAGATTGTGGCAGACACCAGACTCTGCTTGTTCAAACAGTCCACTACACAGAGCTGCATGAAGCGAGAAAATTAGGATATAAAATGTGATCAGGAATGAGAGAATCCGCTCATTTCATTTTCTCCCAGTTTTTTCCAATCCTAAATCCAGTTCTCCACATTTCCACATGAGTTGTAAAAAATTTTTTTAGAAGTTTTCATGAAAACCCACATTTTAGTGCAAATTTCTCCTACCATGCACCTTTTGTATGCAATTTCGCCTGATATACATGTTTCTGCAAAGCATTTCCCCTTAATATAATGTATGTTATGTTAACGTAAAATCCCTAATCCAGATAAGATTCTATCTGGGCAGAAATGGGAAGCTAAAGTTTTGTTGTAAAGTGAAGGATGGTTAAAACACATAAAGTATTTTCTTCCTTCCTGCAACTCTGCTTGGTTTCTGTCCTCACTGTTGTTTATCTTTTCTGCAATGCTTCATTAAGTTTCCTCCATAGGAATAGAGAGGCATTTTGTCTTCCCTGAAAGCCAAGGTCCACATCTGTCTCCAAAGTGACACAGAGACCCTAAGCTGGGGAGGAAATGAATGACCCTGAGAGTTTTTCCTCACCCAAAAGAAGAGTCTCAACAGAAGTGACTGCCCCATTCAGTGCTGGGTTTACGTAGAAGCTAAACAAGCTATAGCTTAGGGCCCCACTCTCTTGGGGGCCGCAAAAACATTTAAAGGGAAAAAACTGGATGTACATTTCCAAAATATAAGATTAAAAACAAGTTAAATAAAACCTACATACAGCAAGAGTGTTTTGTGTTGTGTAGGCTCCTATGATGTAAGCAATGGGCTCCGCCTGCTAGCCTGCTCCCTAAAAATATCACTGGTTTGCTCCTTTCTATATATAGGGTGCCTACATTCTGCATGGACTGGTTGCATGGCAGCAGGTGCAAATTGCATTAGATACCTATTAGGTCCATAAATTACCATATAGCATATATTCAACACAAAAAACTGACAATTTGTTGTTGACAAAGGACAGCTGGACATATAAAGGACCCCATTACCTTCAGTAGCTTAGGGCCTCATCAAACCTAAATCTGGCCCTGTCCCCATCACCCACAGCCCCTAACTTCCCACACTCGCAAGAAGTTGGAGTACAAACTAGGAACAACCTGAGAGGATTTCTGATTGGAGTGGCCAAATTATTGGCTGCATCAGAGAGTAACAGGTGCAGAAGCATCAGCCAGACTTTCCATGGAACCTCCTTCCTTCCTTTTTATTCCATCAGTGCTGTACCTCTTTTTCCATAAGTGAATCTGGTGATTTTGTTTCTCTCTTTGTGTCTTAGAAGGATTCATTCCAAGTTAGTCCAAACTTCTCCTAATATACACATCTTTGTATGCAATTTTGCCTGATATACAGATTTTTTGCAAAGACTTTTCCCTTATGAATGCGTTTTGATGCTATTTTCATTAACATTTGCATTTTTCACCTGGCGCCTAAAGGTGCATAGTGAAGGTCCCGGCAGAACCGAAACAGCAGTCATTTTTAAATGTGTGTCTGCACATATAAATTATCACATGCAGGTTTTGTGCACAACTGCATAAACTTTTGCCCCTTTCACCCCGAATTAAAGCAACGCCCAACCTGGTGATAACCAAATAAATGTAAACTAATGTGGAGAGCTGAATTTAAGATCAGGAAAAAAACACAAGATAAAAACTAAAACTGACACATTCACCCATATGGACTTGGAGAGGCCAATTCTTGCTTCTATCTCCAAAATGACTGGTTTTTTCCTCCCCTCTCCCCGTTCTGCCCTCTCAAACTCTATATTTTACAGCCAGCTTCCTGTCAAAGACTTGTCAAGGCTGAGTTGGCAGCCTCGAAAAGTGTATTCGACTTCTTGTTTTCCTTTGCCTGTTTCTTCCCCTTTTTTCCCCTTTTCCAGAAAGCGGCCTGCTTTATACCATCTATATTCTGTAAATTCTTCTAAGCATGTGTTCGCTCTTTATTTTATATATATATAAAAATCCCATTTTATTAGAGAACAGCAGGAACGTTCTTGATGAGATGCAGCAAATAACAGAATAGTCCCTTTTCCCTAATGAAAAAATCTGTAGCGTGAGAATGGAAAGAGCCATGCTTTTGTTATATACATTTTTGCGAGAGATCCTGTGGAATCTAATAGGGCGTAGCTAAAAGTAAGGATATCGTTCCCTGTTGCATTTGTGATCTGTTCTATTGACTTCATTTTGTGAGAAACTTTTCCAGAAGCCCTGTAACTATGTTAGTGGGAAGGGGTGGGGAGTGTTTGAATTACTGTATTTAGATTTCTGTTTTTTAAAAATATAAAAATGAGGCCCAGGTGCTTAAGAATACCTGTCTCCTGAAAGCTAAATGTCAAAGAGTATTCTTTGAGCCGGTTTCCAGAGTTGAGAGAAAGAGAGAAGGAAGGGGATAATTGCAAACTATTGTCAGAATCATCTGTCATTTTTACTTTCTGCCAGCCAATCTCTGCATTGAATTATCTCCCTGCCTGCAATGAATTACTGTTCCCCTCCATCACGCAAACACCATCATAATCAGCCCTGAACAAACTCCCGAACGCCAAATCTTCTGTCTGCTAAACAATAAGATGAGCAATAGGTACCACGTACTTGATTTCAGGAAATGTTTTAGCATTTCTAAATCATCTTCTGAAGGCATGTGCTTGCTCTGATATGCAGAAGGTTGGGATTTAAGAGTAAGACAACTGAATCTCCCTTCCCCTTCTTTATTTATTAACCTTGACAAAGGGGGAAAGTGCATTCTCCAGTCCAGAGGTGCTGACTTGGGCCGCAGACTGTTGAGGTCCTTGGTGGAGGTAAAGGTTACCTAGGAGGAGAGAGATGTTGTTTTCAGACAGCACTGGCCCAAGGCCATTTTGCTGCTTGAAGCAGCAAACGGAAAATCATCTTCTTCTTTGGCGATCCCTCGTAGCTGAGTAAGATTGTCTTCCATGAACACGGTCTTAGCAGTGAGTCCGTAAATGACTGTGGAGGCCAATTCTGGATCCACACGTCCTTCCACAGTGGGGACATAGATTTCCAGGCAGGAGTTGATCATGGTGTGGATTTGCCAAGCGTGCCTTCCTCTTAGCACGTTTCTTCTTTGCATCCTGCGTTCAAGTGTCTTCAAGCGCATGACACCTTTGGTAAAGGCTGTTCTCCAACTGGAGCGCTCACAGGCCAGTGTTTCCCAATTGTTGGTGTTTATACTACATTTTTTTTCAGATTTGCCCTGAGACAGTCTTTAAACCTCTTTTGTTGACCACCAGCATTACGCTTTCCATTTTTAAGTTCGGAATAGAGTAGTTTCTCTGGAAGACAATCATCAGGCATCCGCACAACATGACCAGTCCAACAAAGTTGATGTTGAAGATTCATTGCTTCGACACTGGTGATCTTTGCTTCTTCCAGGACACTGGTATTAGTTCGCCTGTCTTCCCAAGTGATGTGTAAAAATTTTTGGAGACACCGTTGATGGAATCTTTCGAGGAAAATACCCCAGATACAGTGTAGATTGCCTTGTGGGCGTTCCCAGTTGTGATCGGGGAAACATCCCAGGTTAAATAAACCCAGTTGTTGCAGGAACAACCTCAGCAAGAAGACTCTTGAGATGTAATCCAGCTTTCTAGCCTGCTGGGAAATTAGTGGCTTCAGCTAGTAAGGGAAAGACCTGAATTATTTGGCAGTTCTGGCTTTATTAATGCAGTTCATTAGAAGCATTTCTCTCTCTTCCCCACCCCCCCACCCCCACCGCTTTCTGTGCATGGGAATCAACAATTATTCACCAATTTCTCCGAAGCCATAAGCCATGTATTATTTATTTTATTTATTTAAGTCACTTCCTTAGCCACCTTGAAAATATTTTCTTTTCCCCAAGCTATGCATGAATATGAAATAAGAACAGTGTAAAACCAGGCATCAAAATTCACAGTTTAGATACGAAAAGAGAAAGGGATGTACAGTGGTACATACGCTTCAGGTTACATACGCTTCAGGTTACACACTCTGCTAACCTAGAGATAGTGCTTCAGGTTAAGAACTTTGCTTCAGGATAAGAACAGAAATCGGGCTCTGGCATCACGGCGGCAGCAGGAGGCCCCATTAGCTAAAGTGGTGCTTCAGGTTAAGAACAGTTTCAGGTTAATTACGGACCTCCGGAACGAATTAAGTACCGTATTTTTTGCTCTATAAGATGAACTTTTCTCCTCCTAAAAAGTAAGGGGAAATGTGTGTGCGTCTTATGGAGCGAATGCAGGCTGCGCTGCTATCCCAGAAGCCAGAACAGTGAGAGGGATCGCTGCACAGCGCTCCCTCTTGCTGTTCTAGCTTCTGGCTTAGCCCCTCAGTCACTTCCCCCACCTCCCAGAAAAGCCCCCAAGAGCCGCGCTCCCTTTCACGAGCCGCGTGGAGCGTGTGTGTGGCTCTTGGGGGCTTTTCCCTGAGGAGGGAGAAGGGCAGCCCGTAAGTGATGGGCTGCCCTCCTCCCTCCTTGGGGAAAAGCCTGCAAGCGCCGCACACACGCTCCACGTGGCTCGTGAAAGAGAGCGCTGAGCAGAGCCTGGGGTGCATACAGGCTCTGCTCAGTGCTCTCTTTAAAGAATATTTATTTTCTTGCATTCCCCCTCTAAAAAATAGGTGCGTCTTATGGTCAGAGGCGTCTTATGGAGCGAAAAATACAGTACTTAACCTGAGGTACCACTGTACTGTTATTCCTCAAGGAGGGAGGTGCCTCTTGGAACATCTGGAATCCTTTTCAGTCAGAGATGCCAGAAATGGAACATACACACACACACACACACACACACACACCATACATTTTAAGCATGTTTAAAGCCTGTGACACTTTAGCAAATAATCCTAGGAACTGTAGTTTAGGAGTGCCGGGAATTATAGCTCTGCAAGTGGTAAACTACAGTTTATTTGCAGAAGGTTCTGTGCTTTAAATGCACGGTGTCTACACATTCTTAGACTCATGGATGAGGTTTCTTTTTCTTTTTCACTTGTGCACAGTGCATAGAAACCACCACCTCCCTAACATACTTAAGAGGTCAAGCTCCTAACTGCGCTTAAAATGAAGAGGGGGGAAAACACCTCCCCAGAACAAAAATAATGACTGCTATTCTATTTTTCTCATGAAAACTGTCCAATAGCCAGTCGTGAAAAATGTGTTTTAACCACGGAACATTTCCATTTTGCTTAATTGTCCTGAATAGCCGGTGTCAGAATTTGCTTTCGAGGGCCAAGACAAACATTGAGCAAAGGGATCAAACCCTACCAAGGGAGAGTGAATTGACTGTGATACTGACTGACTTGCTCAATGATCTTGGCCGAGAAAGCCAGCTCATGTAGACATTGGCAGCGCTCCACAAACAGCTTTCGGCAGAGCTCTATTTTCTCCGAGTCCATTCCTTAAGAAGTTGTGGGTGTAGCAGTTGAGTACGGAGCAGCTGGGCTGAGGATTTAGGTGTCCTTCTTTTGGGCGATCCCAGGCCAAACAAGTGTATGGAGATCTCGCTCACTTTTGTTTTCGTCTTTAAAACATGCCCCCAGATCTCTCCCAAGACATTTGGCTACCTGAGATGGTTCAGACTACAAGGGGATAAGTCAAGTTCTTTGGGTATCTAAGGAAGGAAATCCTACATTGGCATTTCCACCCTCCTTGGCAGTGAAAAAAGAACAAAAAACTTTGTGAGACCCTAAACCATCTGCCCCGGGACGCTGGTGGTGCTGTGGGTTAAACTACAGAGCCTAGGACTTGCTGATCAGAAGGTCGCGGTTCGAATCCCCGCGACAGGGTGAGCTCCCGTTGCTCGGTCCCTGCTCCTGCCAACCTAGCAGTCCAAAAGCACATCAAAGTGCAAGTAGATAAATAGGTACTGCTCCAGTGGGAAGGTAAATGACGTTTCCGTGCTCTGTTCTGGTTCGCCAGAAACAGCTTAGTCATGCTGGCCACATGGCCCGGAAGCTGTATGCCAGCTCCTTCGGCCAATAAAGCGAGATGAGCGCCGCAACCCCAGAGTCGGTCACAACTGGACCTAATGGTCAGGGGTCCCTTTACCTTTAAACCATCTGCCCAGAGGTCCCAGGTCCCTGTCTCTGACCTAATGGTAGGGCCGGTGCTGTGCTGCTGTTTCACCTGTTGCAGAAAATGTATGGCAGCCTTCTCAACCTGGTGCCCTCCAGATGGGAGCTGGAATCCAAAAAAATCTGGAAGGGACCACACTGGTGTAGTGTGATACATCACAAAAATTAATATAGAGTTCCATTGCATTTTTTTCTGGGGGTATGCAGAGGTACGCATACTCCTAAACATTTTGCAATTTTTTGTACTTTTGTCCATTTACTGTATTTATTTTTCCCGATTTGAACTATAAAATGGTGATTCTCTTGAGTCAAAATGAGAGTACCCCTAAGCATTTTTTTTTGGGGGGGAAGCACTGTAGAGTTCTTATGAGACAATTTGTGCAAGACCCATGGGCATGTGGAAGCCTCCATTTTGCATAACAACAACAACAACAACAACTTATTATTTGTACCCCACCCATCTGACTGGGTTGCCACTCCGGGCAGGTTCCAAAAGAATATAAAATACAACGAAAACATAATTTGCATTTATTTAGTAAAATATTTATAACCCCCCTTTAACAATCCTGATGTGGTACAATTTTCTGCATTTGAATGGGGTTTTTTTGAAATAAAATATATGTGTAGTGCCTTTTGGGTATTTATCTCTTTTTTTAATTGTAGAATGGTCTATATATTCTGATTATTATTATTTTAAAAAATACACCCTACATTTGTGGTTGTTTAGTTGTTTCTGACTCTTCGTGACCCCACTGTCTTCCACTGCCTCCCGCAGTTTGGTCAAACTCATGCTGGTAGCTTCAAGAACACAGTCCAACCATCTCGTCCTCTGTTGTCTCCTTCTCCTTGTGCCCTCCATCTTTCCCAACATCAGGGTCTTTCCCAGGGAGTCTTCTCTTCTCATGAGGTGGCCAAAGTCTTGGAGCCTCAGTTTCAGGATCTGTCCTTCCAGTGAGCACTCAGGGCTGATTTCCTTCAGAATGGAGAGGTTTGATCTTCTTGCAGTCCATGGGACTCTCAAGAGTCTCCTCCAGCACCATAATTCAAAAGCATCAATTCTTCAGCGATCAGCCTTCGTTAAAGAGAGAACCATAGACATGTAGCCTGGACAACTCTGAAAACTTAACCCCACTTACCTGGGAGCAAGCCATCACAAAATGGCGGAGCGGAAGCTCCCAGGCTGTTCCATTAGGCAAAGTGAGGCAATTGCCTCAGGTGGCAGATATTGGGAGGTCAGCAGAAGCATACCTGGGATATTTCTCTGAGATCTCCCCCCAACCATTCCCCTCTGTTGGAGATCAGAACTCAATGTACCACAGACCTTTCATACATCTCCTAAATTAGCCTGCTGTCCTCAGGTGCACTAGAAGAACATTCCCCTGCAATCAGTGTTGAAGTGAGATTCAACTGCCATTCCATTAAATTCTGTACACGGAATGAGGGGGTACCAACTTCTCCCTAGCCTCTGGCAGCACAATTCCTTGAGCTGGCCCTGGGAGGGGGGACCTCCGTTCCAAATATCTGATGCCCTTCCCCACATCTGCCTTCCCTAGCTTCACCCCCGACTTGACAGGAGCCAAGCAGAGGAAATATAATTTGTCACCTTCCCCCGGTTCCTGTGCCTGGGAGGGCAGACTAGGAAAGCACACATAAAACATTGATATCAGTAGTGATTACTTAGCCTTCTTTATGCATCGTAGAGTTTCATAGACGTTGAATAATAGATTCTGATTCGTAATGGCCTTTTGCAGAAAGGCATTTTTCACTTCTCCTCTCGTTCTGCTCCCAGGTGGGGTGGGGCGGTGGTTCTTTTCATTAGCAGGGAAGCTTCAGCGAACCTTAGTGTGGCTGGCAGAGGCTGAGGCCCACTGAGGTCACTTGCCATGATGGCTCCAGGAGAAGTATTCTTCCAAATCCCATGAATTTGCTGTTACGCTCGGGTTCTGTGGACTGGAGGAGCCACTGGGCTTGAAGCATCAGGGTCTTGGTGTGTTCTGGTGTTTCAACATGGGCAAAGTACTTTGGCCAGGTGGTGAGCAAGCAGACCAGAGAAGTCAGGCAGGATGAAGGCCTGTATGGTACTGCAGAGGGAGAGATCAGCCAGTGTGGTGTAGTGGTTAAGAGCGGTGGACTCGTAATCTGGTGAACCAGGTTCGCTTCCCCGCTCCTCCACATTCAGCTGCTGGGTGACCTTGGGCCAGTCACACTTCTCTGAAGTCTCTCAGCCCCACTCACCTCACAGAGTGTTTGTTGTGGGGGAGGAAGGGAAAGGAGAATGTTAGCCGCTTTGAGACGCCTTCGGGTAGTGATAAAGCGGGATATCAAATCCAAACTACTCCTCCTCCTCTTCAGCCCCCATGTGTGGGAAGGCATATGCAAACTATATGCAAATCAGTGTCCTCACTCATTGGCCCTCTCTTTTGCTGATGCATCAATGGCCAACTTATCAGAGCATACAGAGCCACACTGTGCCCCCTCCCACTTCCTCTTTGCATCTCTAAATGACACCACTTTATATTAAGTGCAGAAAAGGGAGCTCTTAAAATTGTTTGGAGAAAGAGCAGAACTGAATATCATAGTCTCAGCGGCCGCTCCCAGTCACCAGTCTAGCTGCCGCATTCTGGATTAGTTGTAGTTTCCGGGTCACCTTCAAAGGTAGCCCCACATAGAGTGCATTGCAGTAGTCCAAGCGGGAGATAACCAGAGCATGCACCACTCTGGTGAGACAGTCTGCGGGCAGGTAGGGTCTCAGCCTGCATACCAGGTGGAGCTGGTAGACAGCTGCCCTGGATACAGAATTGACCTGACCCTCCATGGACAGCTGTGAGTCCAATACAATGCATTTGTCTCCCTTGAGCCCAAGAGAGGGTATTTTTTGCTTCTTGCTTCCAAAACTCCTTTGTAGTAGTGCATAACTTATCAGCCCATTGCTTGTCTGACCTCACAATCTCCTCAGGACGCAGCGTCTGCCTGAAGTTTTCATGCTCAGCAAAACAATGGCGAAACAAAACCAGCCAACCTCTAACTCCCAGCCCTTCTTCCACTACCTAAGACACACACATGCTCACTTTTAAAGGGACTTAACAAATTGGCAAGGCAATGATTCAGCTTATCCGTGACCTTAACAGAAGTCACAAGATTTTGCAGCTGTTACGTAGCATTGGTTCCGATCCGAAGGCAGAATGTGTAGCCCTTCTGCAAGAAACACAATCGGTTTGGGTTTGGCGGTTCTCTCTTTGTCTCCCTTCATCTTAAAAATATATCTGACTGAGCTATAAATACCTCGCTTGAAAGGAAAGTGAGGCGTCATGCCAGGGAGGGGAAGGAAATAAAGCGTTGGTGGTTTGTACTGAATCATGCTCTGCCATAATAACTATTACGAATGAGTGGGGTTTCCCCCTTGTATTTGCAAGCCAAGACTGGATGCTGTTTCAAAAGGAGTCTTGAGTTGCAAATGAAACCACTAGATCGGCTTCAAGTCGTACCCGGGAGACAACTTTCCCTTTTCCCCTGAATGTTTGCTGCGTATGTTGCCCATCTGTTGAAAACAACAGACCGCTTTCAAACCCCGACATGTATATTACATCCCCTTCACATTGTTTTGATTATTACATTTTTTGAAAGCAAACACACACACTGTGGAATCCCAGATACCAAAGAAGACTCCACGTACCGCTTTTTCCATGTGCGGAACTATTTCAAGCAGGGTCCCTGTGGGCTGCTGCAGACCTGCATGCCCAGCAGGAAAAGCTTGTCAATACAAAAACATCTTCAGTTGTGTTTGGAATATACAGATAGAGAATGCCTGTTGCAAGAAAAAGCTCTGGGAATTGGGGGAAAGTTGTTTTGGTGATGGCATGGATGCTAGCCAATCCGTGGGTGGCTTTTCCTCAAGCAAATTGGAATTCTCAAATTTGCAGCCTGGTTCGTCTCTGCCTCTGCCCTGATCCTACATGGTTAATAAAATATGAGCTGATATTGTAGCTAGATTTTAACATATTAATCTAACAATTCCATCAGTTTAAATATTTCAGTCCTATGTTTTTCAGGGTTTACAGTGGAAGGGGAAATGGTACATTTGGAGTCAACAGATTATTGTCTGTCTCAACCCAGTAATTCTAACTTGTTTGCCTGTGCACTGCTTTCATATATTTTAGATCAAGTTCTTTCTGTATAAGGAGCCACAATCGTGTTCTTCTAAGGATGCTGAACACTTTTCCCCCCTTCCCTTTTGCAAAATGGCAATAACAGTTACCGGCTGATTAAGGAAAACATTGCTGCGGATCATTCTAATTGATTTGAATGCATGTGTTTTTCCTTATTGGTTTAGTTGGAGGGGTCTATTTAAACAAATAGCACTGTCATTCTGAACCGTAATTAGATAATAAATTAATAGATAAATGGATTAGAAAGTTCACCCACTCCTGCTCAAAGCATAAGAATGAGCTGCTCCGTATTTGCAATGCTAATAAATGGCTTAAGGAATGAACTTGGGAAGAAGGAAGATATGGAAATTGAAAACTAGTGAGGATAACTTTACCATCTCCGTGGACTTGGAGATGGTAAATGTCAGACCTGGTTGAAGTTCTAGGACAGGGGTCAGCAACCTTTTTCAGCCGTGGGCTGGTCCACCATCCCTCAGACCATGTGGTGGGCTGGACCATATTTTGGGAAGGAAAATAAATGAAAAAATTCCTATGCCCCACAAATAATAATAATAATTTATTATTTGTACCCCGCTCATCTGGCTGGGTCTCCCCAGCCACTCTGGGCGGCTTCCACAGACACCAAAAATACACTAAAATGTCACACATTAAAAACTTCCCTGAACAGGGCTGCCTTAAGATGTCTTCTGAATGTCAGGTAGTTGTTTATCTCTTTGACACCTGAAGGGATGCATTTTAAACAAAGGCACACATTCTCCTCATGTAAAAACACCAGGCAGGCCCCACAAATAACCCAGAGATGCATTTTAAATAAAAGGACACATTCTACTCATGTAAAAACACGCTGATTCCTGGACCGTCCGCGGGCCAGACTGAGAAGGCAACTGGGTCGCATCCTGCCCACGGGCCTTAGGTTGCCTACCCCTGTTCTAGGAGAAGGAAAATATTTGGGAGATGAAAAGGTTAAGGAATAAACCCTATACTAGTCCCTAAGATGGTTGGATGGTGCCTTGTATGCCTCCTTCCAGCAACTCCTTCCGATAAGCTGGTTCCAAACGTCTTGCTCTGCTTTCCTTTGAACTACATCCATGAGGCTGATAAGGTCTTGTCATTTGGGCAGCCCAGGACCTCCAGACACACTGCCCAGGCTTGCTCCCCAGGGAGGTCTCTTCAGTGCTGCTAACACAGTGGTTTGACTTCACCCCTGGAGGAACACCCCGTTGTCTCTCGAGACAGACAGATGCCAACAGCTGAAGCCCGTCGATCCTCTGTAACATGTGGCGCAACTAACAGCCCTCCTCTAGATCATCTCAATGACTGAGCAGTCAGGGAGTCCTTAAGGTATCCTGCCTCCAGGGCTTTTCATGTTGATACAAGAACCTTGAACTTGGCTTGGTAGCCTAAGAGCAGTGCAGGTCTTTTAGCAGAGGCACCCTATGCTGCCAACGTCTGCCCCCATTAGAAGAGGAAGAAGGAAAACCTAGGCACTAGTTCTTAGGGTGTTTCCAGACCATTGCTATTTTTGTAATAATAATAATAATAATAATAATAATAATAATAATAATAATAATAATAATAATAATTTATTATTTGTACCCCGCCCATCTGGCTGGATTTCCCCAGCCACTCTGGGCGGCTTCCAAAAAAATATTAAAATACTGTAATACATCAAACATTAAAAGCTTCCCTACACAGGGCTGCCTTCAGATGTCTCCTAAAAGTCTGGTAGTTGTTGTTCTGTTTGACATCTGGTGGGAGGGCATTCAACAGGAAGGGCGCCACTACCGAGAAGGCCCTCTGCCTGGTTCCCTGTAACTTGGCTTTTCGTAGCGAGGGAACTGCCAGAAGGCCCTTGGCGCTGGACCTCAGCGTCCAGGCTGAATGATGGAGGTGGAGACGCTCCTTCAGATATACTGGACCGAGGCCATTTAGGGCTTTAAAGGTCAACACCAACACTTTGAATTGTGCTCGGAAACGTACTGGGAGCCAGCGTAGGTCTTTCAAGATCAGTGTTATGTGGTCCCGGCAGCTGCTCCCAGTCACCAGTCTAGCTGCCGCATTCTGGATTAGTTGTAGTTTCCGGGTCACCTTCAAAGGTAGCCCCACGTAGAGCGCATTGCAGTAGTTCAAGCGAGAGATAATTAGAGCATGCACCACTCTGGCAAGACAGTTATACAAATTTAATAGAGAAGAAGAAGAAGAAGAAGAAGAAGAAGAAGAAGAAGAAGAAGAAGAAGAAGAAGAAAATCATCTGGAAACACCTTGGGTTATAAAGCACTTATAACAGCCCATTTCAATGGAAACAGTTCATGGAGAGGCAGAGGCTGTGGAACTGCTTCTCTTCTGCTATAGCCTGCTGGAATGGGTGCTGCCAGGTGATTCTGGGTGGAGAGAGGAGCCTGATGGAGCTGCTTTCTCAACCGAGCTGACGGTGGCCCCAATTCTCTTCACTTCCTCTGTTACAGGCAAATGAAGTGGCTCCGTTTGGCACGAGGGGTTACACGTGCCATTTCCTCTTCCTCCAAAGCCGAGCTATTTAATTTGTATGAACTGACAGGCATATCTTCCTTTTCTTCTCAATATGCACATCCTCTTTTTGGGTCATCGGCTGCTATTTTTTTTTTATTAAAAAAAACACCCACAAAGAACATTGCTTCTTCATGAGGACAGGACGCCTCTCTCTCTCTCTCTCTCTCTCTCTCTCTCTCTCTCTCTCTCTCTCTGCCTAAATAAATGGCTCAAGTGGGTATAATTAAGAGTGCAAAAAGATTAGCATCGAGACATATATAATGCAGACAAGTGTGACATCACTGTAGAGACTTGGGGGCCAGGATGCAAAAAGTATTTCAATTACCTTGAGAAAATGTCCTTGTCCTCAACATTAATTTATCTGGAATAACGATCGCGCTCTGGTTGCATACTCATAAAAGTTACTGCTGATTACAACCCCAGTTTTGACCCATTGGAAAGTCCCCATCTGTGCCCCAGTCTAGCCATCTTGACAGGGGATTCAAAAAAGGTGGTTAAGGGTGCAATCCTGAGGTGGCAGGAATGGGAAGAACTGAAGGCAGGAAGGGCAGACATACAGGTAAAGCGGTGTCCTCAAATTCCTCCATTTTTTCCTGGTCCTCTGGGAAGAGAAATCCACTAACTAATCTCCGGGTCTGGTGTAGTTCTGTCTCTGGCCTGCTGTCTGTTGGAAGACTGGAAAGACTATTGGCCTCTGCTGGGGCAAGACCTGTGGGACACAGGAAGATGCCCTCTACTGGGTCAAAACATTGGTCCATGTATCTCAGGGTTGTCTACACCGCTGGTCTTCAACTGATGGGTTGGGACACACACTTGCTCCAAGGTGGGTCACAACAGCAGCACTACCACCAAGGTTAAGAAATGGGACCCCAAATGCATGTTTGGGGTGAAGGTGGGTCCTGGGACTTGTTTAAGGTTATCTGTCTGTGCCAGGGGTCAGCAAGGCTCCCATGGGCCTGACCAGCGCAGCACAACGCCGGAAATCACGTCTGCGCATGCCCAGATGCTGAAAATGGTGCCTGCGCAGAAGTGATTTTCAGTGTCTGGGCTGTGCAGAAGCAATTTCCGGCGCTGCGGACATCATAGCTGTCAACTGTTCCTTATTTGCTGGGAAACTCCCTTATCCCAGCGCCGTGTCCTGCTGCTGTCCCGGATTGATGATGTCCCTTAAATTTCCCGGGTTTCATGCTCACCCAGCTCGGGAGGGAAGCAGCGGCTCAGGGTCGCGAGAGAGAGCGTGCGCATGAGCTGCCGCGTCTCCGTCTCTCCTTTTCAGCCTCAGGGGCACGTCGTGACAGGTGGCGGCGGGTGGGCAGGCAGCCCCTCTCTTGTGAGACTTCTGCTGCGCTGCCAGGGGAAGCCGGAGGCGGCTGAGGAGGCGGCCTGAGGGAGGAGGAAGAGGAGGGGATGAGGAGGGACGCAGAAGGGCGGCGCTTCAGTGGCCGCCGCCGCGCCGCAACCACCTCATGCCAGGCTCGCGGGTGAGTGTCTCTCTTCCTGCCTCCCTCTCGGGCGGGGAAGGGCCGATGGAACTCCTCACGCCAGGACGACGGCAGCCCCAATGTGCATAAGCTAAGCTAATCCCTTATTTTGGCTGCTGATCCCTTATTTGCAAGGCTGCTGATCCCTTATTTTCAAATCTGTAAGTTGACAGCTATGGCGGACATGCGCAGACGCAATTTCCGGCATCTGGGCATGCGCAGAAGTGATTTCTGGAGCTGGAGAAGAGAGTCCCCGCGCCGCGCTGCACCAGTTTAGCGCAGTGGGTGGGGAATCGCCGAGTGGGCGGCTTGGTTTGGGGGCAGCTCATGGGCTGGTTAAATGGCCTCTGTGGGCTGCTTCTGACCCATGGGCCTTAGGTTGCCAACCTCTGTTCTATGCCGATCCATTTCGCCACCACTAGTTGGCAGCAGCTATTCAGGGTTCCAGACAGGGAGTCTCTCCTAGAGCTATCTGGAGATGCCAGGGTTTGAAGCCGTGACCTTCCGCATTCAGAGCAGATGCTCTTCCACTGAGCTCTATACACTCCTGTAATGGCAGCAGAAGAGGCATCAATCATGGCTCTCCCTCTTCAAGTCTGGACCTCTCTACAGTGGTACCTTGGTTCGCAGACTCAATCCGTTCCGGAAGTCCGTTCCAAAACCAAAGCGTTCCAAAACCAAGGCACGCTTTCCCATAGAAAGTAATGCAAAACGGATTAATCCATTCCAGACTTTTAAAAACAACCCCTAAAACAGCAATTTAGCATGAATTTTACTATCCAACGAGACAATTGATCCATAAAACGAAGGCAATAAACAGTGTACAGTGGTACCTCAGGTTAAGTACTTAATTCGTTCCGGAGGTCCGTTCTTAACCTGAAACTGTTCTTAACCTGAAGCACCACTTTAGCTAATGGGGCCTCCTGCTGCCGTTGCGCCGCCGAAACCCGATTTCTGTTCTTATCCTGAAGCAAAGTTCTTAACCTGAAGCACTACTTCTGGGTTAGCAGAGTGTGTAACCTGAAGCGTATGTAACCTGAAGCGTATGCAACCCAAGGTACCACTGTACTGCAGTCACACAGTCAATCCATCAGTAGCTGATCCATCAAAATGGAAGTGTAGCACTCAAATTGGAAGTGTAACACTCAAAATGGAGGTGTGGCACTCAAAATGGAGCACTTTTGGCTTCCGAAAAAAGTTTGCAAAACGGAACACTTACGTCCATGTTTGCAGTGTTTGCGTTCCAAGTTGTTTGAGTACCAAGGCATTTGAGAACCAAGGTACCACCATATCCAATGACTCCTGAAATGCCACCACCTGGGACCATCAAATTATAGCCTCATAGAAAGGTTAGGAAAAAGAAAATCTAGTCTATATTTTTTATAACAGTCTGTTTACTATGTTAGCAACGTTTTCATAGCTCTTATGGTTGGTTGGAAAAGAGCGCTGTCAGAGAGAAATCTGGAAAGGGTTTAATTTCCATCCTATCAGGGGTCAAGTCTCCATAAAGTCTCTTAACAAGCCAAGCCTGTCGTTACATCCCCCCCCCTTGACTTTTATCATTAATAGTCTGATTAGCAACCGCTTGGGAGCAGAAACATCCATTGTGCAGAACACAGAAATTACGTCTCATCAGACATTGCGAAGCTCATCATTCATGTCATTGAAACCTTGGTGGAATGGAAGTACTTGAGAATATATTAGAGGGAGCAATCACAGTTTGCTCTTGGGGTGGGCAGCGTGACCTATAAGAGGTCCTTTGTACTTCCTCCGCTTCTCATATCTGCGATCGTTGACTTTTACCTCTGCCATTGTGCCGCTTAATTGTGACTCTTCCCCTTTGCCTACAAAGGAAGGGGGTGCCCCTCTTTGCTTTCTGATTGCGACAAGCTTAGGTTCTGTTTTGTGTGTGGCTCAGCGGTCGGAAATCCACAAGGCACCTGTACTGCGAAATTGTTGGACTTCAAGGGACGACTGGGTTTTAAGTCGGCTTAGTAGCTGGGTGATGACGGCCGCCAATTCTTGCAGTGACATCCGTGCCCCTCAGTCTCAAAAGAGATGGGGAAACAGAAAATTGAATGACACACATTTTTCGCTTCTTATGTCCTTTTCTCTTGCGTGCCCCTGTTGGTCTGGTAACGCGGATTAATTCAATCAGGGTGTGTGCCTTAAAACAAATATTAAATGTACTTCGTGCCTCTCTCTCTTTATCCCCCAATTGCAGCGGGTTGACCCTGATGTTAATCAAGAAGGGTCCTTTTGCACCTTCTCCCTGCTAACTGCAAAGTTTTGCATAATGTAATAGAGTCGGCTGATAGACTACAGCCCACTGCTCCGAGATGGAGGGGGGGTATCTCCTCGAGGAAGAAAATAAAAGCTTGAATATGTGCATGGTGGGAGGGAAGGGAACTTTGATCAGGGCTTGGTCTCCTGAATCAGAATGACAGCTGGCTTCATTGGATTTCAGCAAAGCAATAAAAAAAAGAGCGCAAAGAAAAGCCCAAACGGTGGAGCCTATTGTGAATAAATTGCTTGCTTCTCCTCATGCATAGCCATGTCTGTTGCGATTTTGTCCGTAATTTCTTTTCTAATTGTGTAAGTTACTTCCCATGAAATTCTATACAAGGAAGCGTTTGGCTGGGCATTGTTCTCGTGTTCAATTTAAGACATATGTTCTCCTGCAGATTGTGTAAATCAATATATTTCCCCGGCACAAGACCCGTGTTCAGAAATGACCGGCGGCTTGTAGGGCCCCACAAGCGGAAGTTCCTCAACACCACAATTGCTGCAGTGGTCATTGTTGCACCAACAGATTAATAATAATAATAATAATAATAATAATAATAATAATAATAATAAGTCTCAATACCGCCCTTCACCCGAGGATCACAGGGAGGTATACAACATAAAAACACAAAAGTACACAACATATGTACCGAAACAATGCTCCCACAGTTTGAAAGATACAGGGTGGGCTACAACGAAATGAAAGCAGAAGGCAGGTCTCTGCCCCAAGGAGTTTACAATCTAAACTTAGCCTATGATAGTGATGTCCCTAGACAGGTTTCCCCTACTCTGATCTGTCATTTATTTTAAAGTAAGTATATAGCCCTCATGGAAAAAAGTTAGGGGCAAAATGTACAGGTACCTTCCAAGGGATAAATGTGAAATAAGAAATGTGATGTTGCCAATCTGCTATTAGGCAGCAAGTGTGTGTGTGTCTGTGTGTGTGTGTGTGTGTGTGTGTGTGTGTGTGAACAATATTGTCTGATCTCCTCTAGGGTTGGGCGATATATTGTCCAAAACCGTTTTGAAGTCCTTATCAGAATATTGGTTTCATAATTTCTGACCTGGCAATATATTGCAAATCACGATGTGTGTGTGTGTGTGCTGTGCAAAAATCACAATGCAGGGAAAACCGTGAAGCCAGCCAGTTCCTCTACATAGCTCCATCCTTATTTCAGACTTCATGAATATATCAGTATGTCGCAATGTTTAGCTGGCAGCGGTGCTTTTTTTTCTGGGGGAACGCAGGGGTACGCATACCCCTAAACATTTTGTGAATCTTTGTACTTTAGTCCATTTACTATATTTATTTTTCCTGATTTGAACTATAAAATGGTGGTTTTCTCGAGTCAAAATGAGAGTACCCCTAAACAATTTTTTTTGGGGGGAAAGCACTGGCTGGTGAGGTAAAGGGTAAAGATACCCCTGACCGTTAGGTCCAGTCACGGATGACTCTGGAATTGCGGCACTCATCTCGCTTTATGGGCCGAGGGAGCCGGCGTACAGCTTCCAGGTCATGTGGCCAGCATGACTAAGCCGCTTCTGGCGAACCAGAGCAGCGCACGGAAACGCCGTTTACCTTCCCGCCGGAGCGGTACCTGTTTATCTACTTGCACTTCATCCTATCGAACTGCTAGGTATGCAGGAGCAGGGACCGAGCAATGGGAGCTCACCCCGTCGCGGGGTTTCGAACCACCGACCTTTTAATCGGCAAGCCCTAGGCTCTGTGGTTTAACCCACAGCACCACCCTCGTCCCAGTTGCAATATATCACAGTGTTAAAAACCAGATATCACCCAGCCCTAATCTCCACAAACTGGTCCAGCAGTACATAGCTGACTTCTCACATTCGGCTTGCAGTTGTCAGGGGTGACAACATACGCCAAAGTAGCTATTTTGTGACTGCCGCCGCAGCACTTTCTCAAAATTCAAAATGTGTTCACCTGTCCAAAAAGAGTTGGCAACTTTTGTCGCAGGACATACTTACTGCTCGCAGGAACGGAAGTTAAGCCCAGGTGCCGTAACTTGCAGTTCCCTTCCTCCATCTGCCTTATTGCAGTATGCACTGACTATCGGAGATAGAAGGGATTCAATATGGGAACTTTTCCATGGAAGGAAGTTGGTCCACCACTGAGGGAATGAACTTACAGCTGCCATCCTAGATGTGCATGTTTCAAACTCAGGCTTGTTGAGATCCGTGGGGTTTTGCTTTCGAGCAAACGTGAGTTGAGATCCGGCTGGGAATTTAGCTTTGTTGCATTTGCTAAAACTGGCACCTAAGTGTTGTGTGTGTGTTTAGGCGGGTGGGAAATTGTATTTTTTAATGAGATTAATGCAGGTCAGGCTGTCGTCATGCTCCTACCAGTTCGCTTCAGAAGGACGGTTCCTGAAGGTCGTTTTACTTACCGTAACAGTTCCTTCAGAGTGGGGGGGGGGGGAAGACACTTGATTTTGATCGAGTGTAAACAATGAAAAAAATAAGGTGCTGTATCTACAGGAGTCCAGACAGTAGTCCTTTCTCATTCCATCAGAAAGCTTTTCAGAATGGAAACGCAGAACAAAAGGTTTTATCTGGCTGATAATTTAGCCCCGGAGGACTTTGGAGATATGACGCAGCTTCACATTTGGCGGATACATCCAAGTCCTTTTGCCTACAGTTTGGTAGCAGATCGGATGAAAAATGGAACAAAACTTTAGAGGAATGTTGCATGCATTTCAATGATGGCAAGATCAGACAGTCCATCCTAAATGAATATTCTACTGATTTTTTTCGTTCTTCTTTTTTCTAAGGGCATGTAACTAGGGGCTCCTCCAGACAATGTGCTTATTGCGCCTTTGTCCTGCTTTGCTTGCGCAATGCTTACACAGAGGTTAGATCAGTCCTGGGTTTATGTATAAGCTAAACAAGCTATAGCTTAGGGCCCCACTCTCTTGGGGGTGTCCAAAAAAAATAAAGGGAAAAAACTGGATGTACATTTCAAAAATTTAAGATAAAAAACAAATAAAATAAAACCTACATACAGCAACAGTGTTTTGTGTTATGTAGGCTCCTATGATGTAAGTCATGGGCCCCGCCTGCTAGCCTGCTCCCTAAAATATCACTGGTTTGCTCCTTTCTATATATAGAGTGCCCACATTCTGCATGGACTGGCTGCACGGCAACAAGTGCAAATGGCTTGAGATACCTATTAGGTCCATACATTACCATATAGCATATATTCAACACAAAAAACAGCAATAATTTGTTCTCATTTAAGATACACTTTTTTATTTTATTTTTGCTCTTGTTCATCACTTTTCATCAGTGCTGTTAGAGTCCATTGGAACCCTTTCAAGTCCTACCTGGAAATAAAAGTCATCAATCGATTTCAAAATTCCTCCGTTTAAGATGAAAATTTAATGTATTGGTATCGAATTCCAAAAACACAGTCTACTATGCAAGCTACATTGGACCCTTCAGTGCTAATCTATATTCCTCATTTGACTATCTGGAAACTTTGGATAAGGATATAGGAGAGAGACTCAGGTGATATAAACAATTTATATTTCTGCAAACCGCTTGGAGATATTTTTTTCAACCAAGCAGTATATAAATCTTATGATAGATGATAGATAGATAGATAGATAGATAGATAGATAGATAGATGATAGATAGATAGATAGATAGATGATAGATAGATAGATAGATAGATAGATAGATAGATAGATAGATAGAT
>JAXCMG010000038.1:4004915-4053693 GCA_034642415.1 Podarcis siculus
ATTATTATTATTATTATTATTATTATTATTATTATTATTATTATTATTATTATTATTATACCACCCTATACTGCATAATGCTGGTGGTCAGCAAAAGAGGTCTAAAGACTCTCTCAAGGCAAATCTTTAAAAAATGTAGTACAAACACCGACAACTGGAAAACTGTGATGGCCTGGGATTCAGACTCAGAGGCTGAACCTGAGGAATCCCAGCCTGCACAGGATTCCCCACCTCCAGAACCAGCTGAGCCAGGGCTGAGGCTTGAGCCTGAAGGGTCCTCACCTGTGCTGGATCCTCAGGTGCAGTCATCAGCTGAGTCTGCTCTGGCTCCGGAGGTGATGGAGGACCCATTGCCTGCAGGTGCTCCACTCTCAGCCCCGTCAGAGGCTCAGGGCAGAGAGGTGGAGGGAACTAAGTTCCCGCAGGAGGAGTGCTCGCCTCCAGGCCAGGAGAGGCGAGTCACCTGTGGACCGGGGCCGCCCTATGCCTCGGGGCAGATAAAAGCCAGTCAGCCCAGTCCCAGGTTGCGGGAGCAACATTGTTGGTAGCCTGTTCCTGCCTGCACCCTGTCCTGCTCTTCTGCCAGAGTTCCTGACCCCACCTGACTCCCTGCCTTGGACCCAGCTACAGTTCTGACGGACAGCCTCCATACCACACCCTTGACCTTGGACCGGACTCGGACCTCGCCGCACGGTTAACCCTTGGGACCAGCACATCAGAATGCAAGGGAAAAACGTGCTAAAAGGAAGGCACGCTTGGCAAACCCTCACCGTGACCAACTCCCACCCGGAAACCAATGTCCCCACTGTGGAAGGAAGTGTGGATCCAGAATTGGCCTCCACAGTCACTTACAGACACATTGTTAAAACCGTATTCATGGAAGACAATTTTACTCGGCTACGAGTGATCGCCAAAGAAGAAGACCCATAGATCTCAGGGCGGTTCACAACATAAAATCACAATATAAAAAACACAAAATACATAATAAAACAGCTTTTGGTACTTTCACTGGACCTACCTGCTTCCTCGATTCCTATTTCTTCCTTTTTTTAAAAAGCTTTTTCTTGCATTTTTATTCAGGCATCAAATCAAACAGTTTTTGAGAATAACTGAAAGGGGGAGCACCTGATTTTGCAGTTTAGTACCCATAAAAGCAAATAAAAATAAGTAGAGATGAAAGCATCCAGCTAAACCTATTCAGAACTGTTTCCCTAACCAAGGCAATATCAATTTGCATCCCTTGGTTCAGCTTCTGGGTTCTTTTTGCTATTCAGTTTGTTCTTTTCTGCTGCACTACCTTACTGTGAGCTGAGCTCTAACACTTCCCAGCGTTCCAGCTCTCTTAAAGTGTTTAAAACCTTCTTCTCTCTTCTTGTTTTTCAACTCCTTGCTCTTAATAATTCTGGCTGCACAACTTTGCAACTTTTCCTCTTTCAACTCACTTTCCAGCTCAATTTACCGGTACATACGTTCTTTTCACCCCTTTGTGAACCTTTTAGTCAATCAGAAGGAGAGCAGATGCGTGGATGAGTGTGCTGGTCCCGGGAGGGGGTTACCGTGAGGCGTGGTCAGAGTCCGGTCCTGGGTCGAGGGACTGGAGACTGTCCACCAAGGGCGAAGCGGGGTCCAAAGCAAGAAGCCAGGCGTGGTCGGGAACTCCGGGAAAAAAAGGTCTGGGTGCTGGCAGAAACAGGTTTCTAACGATGTTGCTCCCACAACCTGGGACCGGGCTGACTGGCCTTTATCTTCTCTGAGGCCATGGGTGGCCCTGGCCCACAGGTGACTCGCCTCTCCTGGCCTTAAGGCGAGCAGTCCTCCTGCGAGAACTTAGTTCCCTCCGCCTCTCTGCCCTGAGCCTCTGCAGCTCAGGAGAGGCTGGAGGGTTACTGGACCCAGAGGCAACCTCACCTTCTCCTGACAGAGCTGGGAGAGGAGCACCTTCAGGCAATGGGTCCTCAATCACCCCCGGAGCCAGAGTGGATTCATCTGGTGTCTGCTCCTGAGGATCCAGCACAGGTGCGGGCCTTTCAGATTCAAGCCCCTGCCCCGGCTCAGCTGGCCCTGGAGGCGGGGACTTCTGTGCAGGCTGGGATTCCTCCGGTTCAGCCTCCGAATCAGATTCCCAGGCCATCACAATGAGCCACATTGCCACATTCCTAGGGCAAACCTTTTGACTCTCCTGTGCAAAACATCCCCTGGTCCTTTTGACTCGCCTGCAAAACATCTCAAGCAATGCATCGTCCCTTTGTACTGCAGTGTGGCATAAATATTTGCGGCCTAGAGCTTCGCTTCACCAGATGGAGACAGCTAAATAAATAAATAAATAAATAATGCGATGATCTAAGCAAATCCCGTAAATATAGAAAGAAGTGCTTATATTTTCCAAAGTGAAGCCCAAAAGCAATGTGTGTGAGAGAGAGAGAAAGGAATGTGTCATGTTATTATGCAAAGCACAAATGAATGCGAGACCTTACTTAATGAATACAAGAGCCTGTTTAAATAAATATAGGATCCAATCAGTGTGGGTGTGACCCGCTCCTGACTGATGATGACTAGCCGTAGCGAAAATGAACAGTTTGTAAATTAAGCACTTGAAAGAGGGCATGTGCTTTCCGTCATAAGCAAGTACGCAGGATGTTACGTCCCTTGCTATTTTTCTAGCGAAAGATGTGCCACAACTCACCTTGAATGCCTCTCTTGTTCTCTTCCAAGGGCAGTTGTGCCCACCTGAGAGGTGCCGTAACTGAGTTCCCGTGAGTTCCAGCTGTAGAAAAAAGCCTTGCTTACAGGGGTGGCTGTCAACAGGAGAATACAATTCTCTATAACTTTCCCAGGGTTGTTTCCCCCATCTCCTCATGTGGTGAAATTCAGAGATAAGCACAGGAAAGGCAGGAATACTTCGAAGTTAGCATTTACCACGACTGGATTTCATTTTCACCAGGTGGGGAGGAATTTAAGAGTGGGGGAGAAATGCTGGATAGAATCAGATTTAACTGGGGTCGCCACATGTTGACTATTTCCTTATTTGTATTAAAATATTCCTTTTCAGGCTGATAAGTAACACAGCTTGTGTTTATTTATTTGTAAATAATTACATTTATATCTCGCCCCTTTCCTGCAAGGATCTCAAGGTGGCATGCATACTTCTCTCTTTCCACATTTTATCTTCTCAACAACCTTGTAAAGTAGGTTGTTGTCGTTTAGTCGTGTCCGACTCTTCGTGACCCCATGGACCAGAGCACGCCAGGCACTCCTGTCTTCCACTGCCTCCCACAGTTTGGTCCAACTCATGCTGGTAGCTTCGAGAACATTATCCAACCATCTCGTCCTCTGTCATCCCCTTCTCCTTGTGCCCTCCATCTTTCCCAGCATCAGGGTATTTTCCAGGGAGTCTTCTCTTCTCATGAGGTGGCCAAAGTCTTGGAGCCTCAGCTTCAGGACCTCTCCTTCCAGTGAGCACTCAGGTTTGATCTTCTTGCAGTCCATGGGACTCTCAAGAGTCTCCTCCAGCACCAGAATTCAAAAGCATCAATTCTTTGGCGATCAGCCTTCTTTATGGTCCAGCTCTCACTTCCATACATCACTACTGGGAAAACCAGTAGTGATGTATATGGTAAAGTGATGTATGGTAAAGTAGGTAGGTTAGGCTAAATTTAAGCAGGTTACTGCCTGGTCCATGATCACCCCACGAGCTTCAAGGCTGAGTAAGAATTTGAACACTGGTCTCCTGGGTGCTAGTACAACATTCCAACCACTACATCATACTGCCTCTCCCTGATAATAGTCAGATAAAGTACTGTTTAATGTTCTCTTACCAATAATACATCATGTCTTTTCAATCTCTAGCATTACTACCTTTCACAGAATCATAGGATTGTAGGGACAAAGGAACCCCAAGGGTCATCTAGTCCAGATATATAATCTAGGTGCCAAATGGCTCCTTAAACCACGGTTACAGTCGCCAAAACGGAATGCCTAGCTGCCATTTTTGGACCAGATGGCTCAAAAGTCGTATTTTTCAATACGACTTTTGGGTTCCTAAAATTCATTCCAGTTGGGCAGATAAAATACAGTGGTACCTCGGTTTTTGAACATAATTTTGAACGGAAGAGCGTTCGAGTTCTGAAACGTTCAAAAACTGAAAACTCAACACGGAAGCCTCAATACGGAAAACTCAGTACGAAAAACTCAGTACAGAAAACTGTGTGGCATGTCCGACTTCTGAGGCATGTTCGAAAACCAAAGCATTTACTTCCAGGTTTACAGCGTTTGAAAACCGAAACGTTCATCAACGGAGACGTTCAAAAACCAAGGTACCACGGTATAACAGAATTCTACAGGGTGTGTTGCTAGTGTGCGAAAACAGGCAAGATCCAAGGGTTTCCCAAGCATGCATGTCTAGATGGTGGAGACTTCAAGCGCCATCCTGGTGCCTGGGCATCTTCACTTGGTCGCAAGTGGCCAATACCCAGGTGCAAAATGCGCCTGGCGAATTTCGAACACTGGTCTAGTCCAGACCCCTGCAATGCAATTCAGTTTATCTGCTTTGTGTATCTGCCTCCCCTCCCTCCCTTGGCCTGGCTGGAGCTCTTGAGACAATTTGACAGGTTTCTTCACAAGCTATGCAAAAGTGAGAGTCCATTGCAAGTACTCAGGGGCGTCTTACCCACAGAGGCTAGTGGCGTGGGGTGCCAGGGCGCCAAGTTCTGGAGGGCGCCAGGGAAGAGGCGGAGGCTGGATGTGGCACCTCCCGGCATTAGTTCGCTGCCCTTGCCCACGTCCGCCATGCCATGCCAAAGCAGCGCCATGCTGGATCCTCCGTCTGCCGTGGCCACAGTGGCACAAAGCGGCCAGCTGAGCCAGGAGGTGCCACATCCAGCCTCCGCCTCTTCCCTGCCAGAGGAGTCACCCTCCTGCCGCTGCCCGCCTCCTCCAGCTCCGCCGGCAGCGCCATCCTCCCTAAAACCTCTAGGAAATGGGGGGGCGCTGGATGGAGCTTTGCACCACGGCGCCGGATATACTTAAGACAGCCCTGCAAGTTCTCACAACAATCTGTGCAAAGGGGGCGTCATTTGTTTGTTTTCCTACCTGCGGAGAAAAAGTCTAGTCCTAGTCCGAAGCCTGCTTTGAGCACTTATTCTGGGAAGCATAGATGCGAAATTGCTTGCTTCTGGTATAGTGTGGCAGCTAGTCTGAATCTCATCACTGTACAGTGGTACCTCTGGTTACGAACTTAATTCGTTCTGGAGGTCCGTTCTTAACCTGAAACTGTTTTTAAGCTGAGGTACCACTTTAGCTAATGGGGCCTCCCACTGCCGCCACACGATTTCTGTTCTCATCCTAAGGTAAAGTTCTTAACCCGAGGTACTACTTCCAGGTTAGCGGAGTCTGTCACCTGAAGCATTTGTAACCTGAAGTGTTTGTAACCCGAGGTACCACTGTAATTAATTTACTATGTTAGCTTTTCCTAGTAACTCTGGTCCCAGATGTTTGGGGCTGCATCTCATCGGGTTATGGGGTCCACCCAGACTAGCATCCTGCCCACTCTAAATTTGTTTTCTTTCTGCCGCCGCTGCCAAAACCAAAACCAGTGGGGTCTCGGAGGACTTGAAAAATTTGCCCAGAGGCTGGATTGAGCCCCCGCGTCACCCCTGCCCTAGACCCTCCCATCTGGGGGACACGGGGAGGGAAAAACCCCAGGATCACAGATAATGCTTTTCAAATCATACACTTCCCTCTTTTTGTAAATAGCAGCTCTAGAGGGATACAAATTGCTTTTCTCACCCTCTCCCCGAACGCAGCATGGAGCTCCACAGCTCTGAAACTTTGGCGAAGTTAGTGTGTGTGTTTCTAACTCTGCCTGTGTTTAAATTGTAAAGGAGGCCAGCTGCAGCCCCTCAGATTTAGGCAGCCCTCCGCCACCACCCACCACCACACATTTCTGCAATCCATTCAACACATTTCAACAAGTAAGGGGTTCTCGGTTCCCAGGTGTGATTTTTTTGCTAGAATACCTTTAAAAAAAAAGAAAAAGAAAACAACAAACATGGCTCATCTTACCTTTGTGCGTATTTTAGAATCTCACCTTGCTCCTTTCCTTCACACTTTGGGGATTTCATTCAGTTTGAAATAGTGTGGAAGAAACGGCTTTAACTAACTTTATTTCTTTGGTTAAACTATGCGCCTACCTGTAAAAGTAAAAGGTAAAGGACCCCTGGGCAGTTAAGTCCCGTCAAAGGCAACTATGGGTTTGCGGCGCTCATCTCGCTTTCAGGCCAAGGGAGCCGGTTTGTCCACAACCAGCTTTCCAGGTCATGTGGCCAGCATGACTAAACTGCTACTGGCGCATGGAGGACTGTGACGAGTGCCAGAGAGCATGGAAACGTCATTTCCCTTCCTGCCACAGCGGTACCTATTTATCTACTTGCACTGGTGTGCTTTTGAACTGTTAGGTTGGCAGGAGCTGGGACAGAGCAATGGGAGCTCACTCCGTTGCAGGGATTCAAACCACTGACATTCTGATCACCAAGCCCAAGAGGCTCATTGGTTTAGATCACAGCACCACCCGCGCCCTATGTGCCTACTTGTGCAATACATTTCCCCCATAGCTTTTGCATGCTCGTTCAGACATAGATCCATACAAGTGAGCTGGGTGACGCTCAGATTTGCTGTGTGGGAAAGACTAGCGGGACCACGCAACACAGAGACATGTTTAGGACTTTTTCATGTACAGGACTCGTTTCCTACATGGGTATTCTGTATAATCCCATGCGCAGTTTGTCATGTGCAAAGCATATGTACGGTACTTCCAGCAATCCCCATTTAAGGTGTGCATCAGTCTTAGCCCAGCATCCCATTCTCACAGTGGGCAGTCAGATGTGCATGGCATTGCCAGCCATGGTTTTAAAGCTGTCTATGCGACAACCGCCACTCCGTCATGTGGCAACGAATGCTAAAAGTGAACTGTGAATTGTGATGAACAAACATTTGTCCGTACAAATCTATATCCCTTCTACTTATTTAAAATAACACCAACAACAACCAGGTGGGCAATATAAAATATTATTTAAAAATACAATAAAATGTATAATAGGATGTTCAGCAGCAATGGTACATGGTCAGATTTTCTGATGCCTGCCTCTTTCTGCCTCTGTAACCTACTGGCAAAACTTTGTATGCTAGCACAGTGGCCTGAGCTATAAACAGCGCATCAGTGCTGTTGCACTCTAAATCCCATCATCCCTGATGTTTGACCATGCTGCCTGGGACCAATGAGAGTTGGGAGTCTATAAGCCCATTAAACCACGGAGCCTAGGGCTTGCCAATCAGAAGGCCGGCAGTTCGAATCCCCGCGACAGGGTGAGCTCCCGTTGCTCGGTCCCTGCTCCTGCCAACCTAGCAGTTCAAAAGCACATCAAAGTGCAAGTAGATAAATAGGTACCGCTCCGGCGGGAAGGTAAACGGCGTTTCCGTGCACTGCTCTGGTTCGCCAGAAGCGGCTTAGTCATGCTGGCCACATGACCCGGAAGCTGTACGCCGGCTCCCTTGGCCAATAAAGTGAGATGAGCGCCGCAACCCCAGAGTTGTCCGCGACTGGACCTAACGGTCAGGGGTCCCTTTACCTTTACGCCCATTTCATATGCACTACTGGCTGAGCTATCCCAGCTGGAATGTGGCTCTCAGGCTGGAGAAAAGGTCCTCCATCCTTGATGAAGATGCTAAACATCGTGTGTAGTATTTTGAGAAGCAAATGATTTCTCTCTTCACTGCTTGTAACTTTACGTATTTCTACACGGAAAGAATGCATCTTGTTTACCCCTAAGCTGAGTCCCTTTCAGCAAAGTGCATCTTAGCAACTGCTTTCATTTACCATTTCCAGGTGTGTCTTTCTCTCTCTCTCTCTCATGCCTTTCAGCCTCAGATATTTTTACACATCCTCTGAAGGCTTCTTGGAACAAGGTGTCAAAGGGTTGGCATGCAGTTGTCAGCAGGTTATTTGTTCCGCTGGGGGGGCGTCCTTGAAAGTGGGAGGGAGACAAGAGAGGGAGAGAAAGAGGGGAGAGGGTGGAAGGAATGAAAGAGGAGAAGGGGGGGATACCAGAATTGGGAGGACCAAGGCCCAAAACTGCACGGGATGAGGAGGGAGCAGTTGTAAATTCTGGGGTGCATGTTGTTCATGGCTATGCCCTTTCTATACCAAGGTTTCCCAAACTTAGCTCTCCAGCTCTTGTTGGACTACAACTCCCATTATCCTTAACTAGCAGAACCAGTGGTCAGAGATGATGGGAATTGTAGTCCAAAAACAGTGGGTGACCCAAACCTTGTTCTATACAGTAAAAATGACCAGTGTGGACATTATAGCTTCAATACTAAGCTAGTTTTTTGCTCCCCACAACTCTGCTTAAAATCCAGCCTGATGGGAAGCATGGGAAAAGCTACCTTATACTGAATCAGACCCATTGTCCATTTAACCTAGTATTGTCTACACTGACTGGCAGCAGCTTCCCAGGGTTTTAGGCCCAGGGTTTTAGGCCCTGCCTAGCAATGCTAGGGGTTGAACCGAGACTTTCTGCACGCAAAGCAAATCCCCCGCCACTGTGCTACAGTTCCTCTCCCAATGAAGAGTTCTGTTGGACCCTAAAGCTTGCTCATGCTTGGTGACATTTTGGCTGCTCACAATAAAAGGACCTGAGCATCTTAAAACAAGGAGTTCAACCCTTAGCCATGCATACTAATGAAACCTCCCTCTTCCTCTGCTTAGCTTGTTTGGTGGATTTCCCTCCGGGAAGGAAAAAAAGCTCATTTATTGCCCTGTGCAGAAGATTGGCATATACCCTTCCTGGAGATGGCATCATTGTCCCTGCTGTGAAAAATGTTGCTGCCCTTTGTCCCTGCATCCACTGCAAGGATGCCTGGTAGCCATTTTCCCTTCCCCTTGCTCTGCTTCATTGGCTGCTGCTTGCAGATGCAATATAATGTTGAGTCTGACCAATGGCCTTTGAATCTGAAAGCTGGCAAGAAATTGTCTACCCACTCCTAATTTTCATTGCGTGAGACCAGTGGATCCATTAGGCCAAGTTGGCAGCAGCAGTCGGATTCCAGCTGAGGATTCCAGGAGCTCGGAAGGGCCTCTTTTCCAGCCTTAAAGGTAAAGGGACCCTTGACCGTTAGGTCCAGTTGTGAATGACTCTGGGGTTGCGGCGCTCATCTCACTTTATTGGCCAAGGGAGCCGGCGTACAGCTTCCGGGTCGTGTGGCCAGCATAACTAAGCCACTTCTGGCGAACCAGAGCAGCACGCGGAAATGCCATTTAGTTTCTCGCTAGAGCGATACCTATTAATCTGCTTGCACTTTGACATGCTTTTGAACTGCTAGGTGGGCAGGAGCTGTGACAGAGCAACAGGAGCTCACTCCATCGTGGGGATTTGAACCGCTGACCTTCTGATCGGCAAGCCCTAGGCTCTGTGGTTTAGACCACAGCGCCACCTGCGTCCAGCCTTACCCAGCTAGTATTGCCATTCATTGTCCTTCCTTGCCAGGTCTCCATAGGCTTCTGAATGGCAAACTCTGATGCTGTTTCCCTGAAACAGCCTAGCAGGCCAAAGTTGGCGCATGGGCAGGTCGTTCCCCACCCCTGATGTCATGGACTGGCTGGACACAGAGGAGTGGTGGGAGGAACCAGCGGGGAAAACCCCAAGGGAAGAAGGCTCAGAGCCCAGGGATTGGTGGTGGGACAACAATGAATGGTCAGAGGAAGAAGGGGGAGAAACCTGGGAAGAGGAAGTGGTGTTGGAAGCTGAAGGGGTAACAGGGTTTAGTGAGAAGGGAGAGTCCGTGCCAGAGAGGCAGCAGGGTGGGGGGAGAAGGCCAAGAGGCAAGCTTCCCTGCTCCCTGGTCCCCATAGGACCAGGAGAGGTATGAAATGTGAGGAGCAGAGGGAGACACGGGCGCAGTCTCAGATTGCTTGGGAAGGACCTGGGGGAGACTTAGGCTGCTGTGGGAATTCTGGGACCTTCAGCCTCCATAACTGCCTCATAGGGTCAAGACCTACCAAAGAAGATTAGGCCTGGCACCCCTGAGCAGACCCCCATTTCTTCCAATAAATAGTTCGCTTCACTTACTCTGTGTGATTTATTGCTGGCTCGCTCCTGACACCTGAGATAGAAAATGATTCTTTGTATATAGCACATGTGGCTAATCTAGGGGGAAATGGGGCCATATGACATGCACCTGAGACTTAATTTCATAGCCCAGTAGTTAACTGCAGGACTCCATTTTATTTGGGATGCAAAAAGAATTTTGGAGTGGGGTGGGGCCACTGTGAGTTGGGTGGCACTGTGGGTTAAACCACAGAGCCTAGGACTTGCCGATCAGAAGGTTGGCAGTTCGAATCCCTGCGACGGGGTGAGCTCCGGTTGCTCGGACCCAGCTCCTGCCAACCTAGCAGTTTGAAAGCACGTCAAAGTGCAAGTAGATAAATAGGTACCGCTCCAGCGGGAAGGTAAATGGTGTTTCCGTGCGCTGCTCTGGTTCGCCAGAAGCGGCTTAGTCATGCTGGCCACATGACCCAGAAGCTGTACGCCGGCTCCCTCGGCCAATAAAGCAAGATGAGCGCTGCAACCCCAGAGTCGGCCACGACTGGACCTAATGGTCAGGGGTCCCTTTACCTTTACCTAAGGTTACATCATCGCCAGTGGTAAACAAAGCAGCAGAACGACATTGGTGGCGTTTGGCTTTGTCAGCATTGCGTGGATGTGATATATGTGGCCACGGGGCGAGACCAAATCTCTCTCTCTCTTGTACAGATGGAGTTATAGTTGCACTTTGGTCTTCGGGGGACGGGGGTCTGAATTACACGGAGCACCTTTTAACATGGGAGGGCTGGGGGCTTCATTCATCTGCTTGCTCCGAAACTTTGGGGCCTCACGGATGGGGCCGCAGCACAAGCTGTGATCAAAACCCTACTGACAAAGAGAGAGAAGGGGGTGGGGTGGGGAGTGATGTGCAATTTCGACAATGTACAAGCCAAGCTCGACATAAACCAGGGAGGGGATTTCACGCCAGCCCCCCTGCCATCGTGACATGGTCCAGCGACCAAATGCGAGGAAGGGAGGAAGCGAGGGAGGAGAAATGGGCTTTTAGTTCTCTGAACCTTAGCAAATCTTTTTTTCTGGGTGGGTGCGGGGGAGGCAATGCTGAACAGATAAAACCCTTTGCCGGGTTCCTCCCCCCCCACCCCAACCCTCCCCGCATGCCTTTTGGAAAGAGATACTGTGCAGTCGCCGTATGGTTTTGGTTACGCCAGCCCGTAACTTTTATACAACATGTTAGAAAGTATTATAAAGTTTTATTTTTGTTGTTTTTGCAGAGTCTGGCACAAATTTCTCGGGGCGATTTGTTTTCTTTGCAGTTAACGGAAAGTACGCGGTCGCTCCCCGGGATTACGCTACTTTCTGCCTCCCGTTCCCAGGGCGTTTGTAAAATAATAATAATAATAATAAAAAGGCAGTTTTAGTGATGTTCCCGGGAATTTTGGGAAGGCCTTCTTGGAGTGGTGCTGTGCTCAGAACTTGACTGCTGTGACACACATGGTTCTGCTTCCTGTAGGCATCTCTGGTTTGTTGCCGTGGCAACAGGATGCTGGCCCAGTGATCTCTGGTCTCTCCTGCGGTGGTTGTTGGTTGTTCTCTGAGGAAAATAGGGACATTAATAATGATGATGAAGATGATGATGATGATACCCCATCCATCTGACTGGGTTGCCCCAGCCACTCTGGCCAGACTGCAACATATAGAAAAACATAATAAAACATTAACCTTTTTTAAAAAAAAACCTCCCCTACACATTGCAGCATTCAGATGTCTTCTAAAGATTGTAGAGTTACTTAGCCCCTTGGCTCAGGGGGTCACATAACTCCATACACTTCTCCTATGAAAATAGGGGTGTCCTAAGGCAGTGGTAGGGATGTGGGTGGCGCTGTGGGTTAAACCACAGAGCCTAGGGCTTGCTGATCAGAAGGTCAGCGGTTCGAATCCCCGCAATGGGGTGAGCTCCCGTTGCTCTGTCCCAGCTCCTGCCCACCTAGCAGTTCGAAAGCACATTAAAGTGCAAGTAGATAAATAGGTACCGCTCCGGTGGGAAGGTAAACAGCGTTTCTGTGCGCTGCTGTGGTTCACCAGAAGCGGCTTAGTCATGCTGGCCACATGACCCAGAAGCTGTATGCCGGCTCCCTCAGCCAATAAAGCAAGATGAGCACTGCAACCCCAGAGTTGACCATGACTAGACCTAATGGTCAGGGGTCCCTTTACCTTTACCTTAAGGCAGTGGTGGCCAAACTTGGCCCTCCAGCTGTTTTGGGACTACAATTCCCATCATCCCTGACCACTGGTCCTGTTAGCTAGGGATGATGGGAGTTGTAGTCCAAAAACAGCTGGTGAGCCATGTTTGGCCATCACTGTCCTAAGGGAAAGCAGGACATTCTGGGATCAAATCATAAACTGGGATGGCTTCTGTTAATCCGGGACCGTCCTTGGGAAATAGGGACTCTTGTAGGGTCTGGTGGTGGTGGTGGCCCCCTTCCCAGTATTTATATGTCCCTTTTCATTGGAAAATATCACAGAGTAGCTTGCGAAGAAAATTGCATCAGATTAAATGCACTAATGCAACCTGGACGGCTTCGAAAGGGGTTACGAGAAATTCATGGAGGATGTGGCCATAGCAAGACATTTCGGCACCCGAAATGTAGAAGGAATGGGTTCCCCCCTCCCCGCCAGGGACGCAGGAGTGAGTGAAGATCTACTACTTCAGGAACAAGGGGAGGAATAAATGTCAACAACTAGATCTGCTGCCCCTGTGGATTCTGCCGCCTGAGGCCATTGCCTCCCTTTGCCTCATGCAAGGGCTGGCCCTGAATATGGCTATGAATGGCTACTCTTCTTCGTCTTCTTTGGCGATCCCTCGAAGCCGAGTAAGATTGTCTTCCATCAGCAGCTACAGGAGTTCAGGAGATGCTGGTGATGTTCTTTCCAGCGCAGTGCAATAGCTTCTTTATCTTTTAGAAGTGTGGTACCGTCTGCTGAGTGTAGGGGGGCATGTGCCATGATTTATTGGCCCATAGATGGTCTTTGTGGCTTTAAAGAAACTCTGTGCATCATGAGTGTCGGCTAACTGCTGGATCTCTTGAGCTTCTCTTATCCACCTGGTGGCTACTAGCCACAAGAGCTGTGGTCTACCTGCACCCTGAGGAGGCAATTTTTATCAGGACTGCAGCAAACAGGGTGAGGAGGCATAATCCTTCCCGCTCTTGTGGCAGACTCACTCCAGATTATCTCCCATGCTGAAGTTAGATTTAGGGCAGGGGTCAGCAAACTTTTTCAGCAGGGGGGCAGTCCACCGTCCCTCAAACCATGTAGTGGGCCGGACTATATTTTGGAGGGGGGGAATGAACGAATTCCTATGCCCCACAAATAAGCCGGAGATGCATTTTAAATAAAAGCACACATTCTACTCACGTAAAAACACCAGGCAGGCCTCACAAATAACCCAGAGATGCATTTTAAATAAAAGGATACATTCTACTCATGTAAAAACAGGCTGATTCCCGGATGTGTGCTTTTATTTAAAATGCATCTCTGGCTTATTTGTGGGGCATAGGAATTCCCGGACCGTCTGCAGGCCAGATTGAGAAGGCGATTGGGCCACATCCGGCCCCTGGGCCTTAGTTTGCCTACCCCTGATTTAGGGGGAAGCTATCATTTGCGGGACGCGGGTGGCGCTGTGGGTTAAAGCCTCAGCGCCTAGGACTTGCCGATCGAAAGGTCGGCGGTTCGAATCCCCGCGGCGGGGTGCGCTCCCGTCGCTCGGTCCCAGCGCCTGCCAACCTAGCAGTTCGAAAGCACCCCCGGGTGCAAGTAGATAAATAGGGACCGCTTAACAGCAGGAAGGTAAACGGCGTTCCGTGTGCTGTGCTGGCTCGCCAGATGCAGCTTTGTCATGCTGGCCACGTGACCCGGAAGTGTCTGAGGACAGCGCTGGCTCCCGGCCTATAGAGTGAGATGAGCGCACAACCCTAGAGTCTGGCAAGACTGGCCCGTATGGGCAGGGGTACCTTTACCTTTACCTTACTATCATTTGCAACAATGGGAACCTTTTTTTATCTTTAAACTAAGCCAAACTGCAGCCTAGAATGGGAAGGTTATGGATTTCATGCAGATATGCACCCACTCAGAAGGTTGGAAACAGTTCAAAAATCACTCTGGGGTGTGCAGCGAAGTGTGCAGTTATGGAGTGTTAGGTGCCTGTGACAACCAGACTAAAACATGTGCGTGGTGCTTGGGGCAGGTTTTGCAGCCAAATTGCCATGTTCTGTTGAGGCTAGTTTTGGGGTTTCCAAGATCCCAGGGTGGCCACAGATCATAAGAGGGCACCCACGCAGGCACACAAATAAACACGTGTACACACACAGGGTGTAGATTTCCTGCGTTGCAGGGGGTTGGTCTAGATGACCCTTGGGATCCTTTCAACTCTTATGACTCTATGGTTCCTGTAGAGTCTACAAGACCCTCAGATGTAATTTGCTGCACAAATCCTGCCTTTCAGGCAGCAGCGAGATATGAATGGGGGGAAACCCCCCCCCCCCCCAAAAGGACACACTTAAAAAATAAATAAATAGTAATAATAACAATGGCCAATAGGAAGAATTACTCCCTGCTCCAGAAGATTAAGTTGTTTCCCATTTATTTATTTATTTAAAAATCAAACTTTTACATTAGCACCCAACTCTTTAATAACAAACAAACAAACCATTACTAGTACATAACATGCTATATATGTATATACAAACCAAAACAAAATAGGAGCATCTAGCTTTCAATGATGATAAATTATGATAAAAAGTATAAAGTTTTTAAAAGCTGGGAAATGGAGGCAAAATTTTCATATTAGAATAGAATAGGAAAATCCAGCTTCTAAGATTTTCTAAGAATCTCACCTTCTCCTAAACTTTAAAAAAATAAAAATGTTATAACTAACCTAGCCCGCTCCCTCTTCATCTAGGTTCTGCTGGTATTTAAAGACTTTCTTTTTTAAAAGCAAACCTTTGATTCTCCTGCTGATTACTTTTATAAATGGTTAGCCCTGGTTCTGAGGGCCTCTTTTTTAAAAATCCTGCGTTTTATCCCGCAAGCGGCGACGATCCAGTTGTTTTAAGAAATGAGTTACTGTGAATTTTATGTGTGTGTTTGATTTTACTTTGTGGGATACTTTCAACCTCAGAGAATTAGCTGGATGAGTTCTGTGCCCATCTCTATTGGGGATTTGTTGTGATTTGTTCATGGAGAGGTCATAGGACAGTGATTTGAATGTGGGGGTGTTCATGCACCTTCTTGTTAATTATTACACCATCCGACCCTTTTCAGTACATTTCCCCCATCAGTTTCCTAAATACATTTTTTTTTCAAAATAAAAAAACCTGGATTTATTGTGCCAGGGAGACGAGAGTGCTTTAATCCACTTTAACTGCAATAAAACCTATTGTCCCATTTTGTGCTTGAGCCCCTCCTGCAAAAAAATACTGACAGGAAACCTTCTTCTCTGCCAGAGGCCCCCAGTTGGGTGGCTAATTTTATATTTTCTGGGTCCAGCGTGGCAACTGTGTGTGTAAATGAAACTATGGCAGACAGAGTTATGTGTTGGCCACACCTGTATGCTACGGAAATAACCAAGATTTATTGCGCTCCCTTTCTTTCCAATCCTGCCATGTATCGCAGAAACATTGGGAGCTGCCATACGCTGAGCCAGGGACGCAGGTGGCACTGTGGGTTAAACCACAGAGCCTAGGACTTGTCGATCAGAAGGTTGGCAGTTCGAATCCCCGCGACGGGGTGAGCTCCCGTTGCTCAGTCCCTGCTCCTGCCAACCTAGCAGTTCAAAAGCACATCAAAGTGCAAGTAGATAAATAGGTACCGCTCCAGCGGGAAGGTAAATGGCGTTTCCATGCGCTGCTCTGGTTCCCCAGAAGCGGCTTAGTCATGCTGGCCACATGACCCGGAAGCTGTCTGCAGACAAACGCCAGCTCCCTCAACCAGTAAAGCGAGATGAGCGCTGCACCCCCAGAGTCAGCCACGACTGGACCTAATGGTCAGGGGTCCCTTTACCTTTATACACTGAGCCAGAGAATTGGTCCATTTGGTTGAGCATCACTGGCACAGCTCTGCAATATCTCAGGCAGGCAGGATTCTCAGTCCTATAGCTGGACGTTTGGGAGGGGGGGGTTGAACCTAGGACCTCACCCCCCCCCCATGGAAAGCAGATGCTCTACCTGTTGAGCTGCAGCCCTTTCCAGCTGTGCCACTGGGGCGAGCCCCTTCCTTCCTTCCCTTCTGGCAAGGAGAAGGACCCCCTCCTCAAATGATACCCTACGAAGCATCTCTCCGCCCCTAGCGTTCCGCACTCCAAAGCACCCTTTCTCTTGATGTTCGATTGACTTTTGCTCCTTATCTGTTACGGCTCAGTTTCATCATGCAATCGCCTGCTGGTGCAACCTTCCGTCTCCTCCTCGGAGGGCATGATCACTGGGCTTAGAAATCGCAACGATGTATGATTAAATCCAGCCTCAATACTCTTGGATTCCCTCTCCAGCTGGCTGCTTAAAATGACAAGAACCTTTCTCCCCATCCCCGAAGTCATAGACAACAGGAAACTCAAGAGCTTTCTAACCAATGTCTGAAAACGGCAGGATTCCCCTTGTTATTTAATCCCTGCTTAATCAAGACTACACCTGAATGCTGTGTGCATCTGTGTGCATTTATTCAGAGGTCATCTCCACCAGTGGATTGAATGGGATCTTCTCCTTCGCAACGGGGCAGCCCAAATTGTGCTCAGTATACAGTATTTGCAAATGGTGATTCCTCGCATAGGCTTTGCTAAGAAGTTATCTGTGTCTCTGTGCATGTTTTTTTTGTGTGTGTGTTTGTTTGATGTCTCTTTGTCCCCCCCTTGTTGTCCTGGTGTTTCCCTTCCTTCTTCTGTTTTCCTTTTTTGGGTTGCAATTTTCAGTTATTTATTTTCTGTCTGTGTTTGTGTTTTGTGTTTAACAGGTCCTCCCTTGCATTGTTCATCTGCTTCATCAACCCCTATTGAGCAAACCCCCTCCCCTCCCCCCTCCCCGCCAGCCAATGAGAGCCAGAGGAGGTTGCTAGGCAATGGGGTGGCCCAGCCAACTCAGGACTCTGACTCTGAAGAAGAGTTTGTCCCCAATTCATTCTTAGTTAAAAGTGGCTCTGGGAACCTCTCCCTCCCTTCTATTGGTGAGTTCATTCTATCTACCTACTTAACTGTGTTACTGCTTTAAATATATACAGTATATATATGTATGTATTTGTTGGTTATTTTGTATTTGAAATGTTTTGAAACTCCTTTGAGCAAGATGCATTGCCAAGCGTGCATTACAATTGGGAACAATCTGCTTCTTTTGTTGCATCTTGCTGCTCGAAGTTTTGCAAATGGATTTTTGTGTGTGTGGTGGTTTTTTTTGCAGGGGAGGAGGGTTGCGTGGGCAGGCTCGCTTTGCATTGCAGCTCAACTCTGCAACTTTTGCTGATTTCGGACCCCCCACCCCCACCCCCCCATGGCTGAATGGTTAGGGGGTGGTTCGGCCTGGCCTGATCTCAAGTTGCATTTTTAGAGCTGCAGAAAGAATGTGTGGGTTGGGGTAAATTCCACCCGGCGTGCATCTGATGAAGATTTTGCAGCCAGGGTGGCAAAAACATTTGTCCTGCGTTACAGATTTCACTGACTTAACGTTCAGCCCACCTCTCTCCCGGCAGTCTTCTCCGCAAGATTATTTGGGTCGCTTGTGTGTTTAAATGTAACGAACTGGACCATTCGGTTAAATCTCATGCATTCTGTTTTGAATTTTGCTAAAGGTTTTGCCAGCAGAGGTGCTGGTAGGAATGTGTTTCTTGTTGTCGTTTCCCCTGCTGAATTTTGGAGTCTCTGTTTCTGAATGAAAAATTAAAATGATACAGTATATCAGTACTGGGAGAGTCAAAGAAACCTTGGATCTTTTCACAACTTCAAGCAAATCCTTAGGTTTCGTTCCAGGAAAACGTGTCAACCGCATTTGTGTTCGTCGATGTGCTGTTTATTTTTGTGACCCATTTTAGAAAATCAGGTGATATTTATGCTTTTCAGAAATACTGGTGGCGGTGTTTTTCTCCCCCCAGTACGATTGGGTCCTAACAGGTCAGGAGAGAGTGTCTTTTGACTTCAGAAACTGCAGGAGCTTTTTAAAAAAGGGGTGTGTGTGTTGCTTTTGCAGCTTCTGGCTGAGACAGCTGCTAGGAGTACCTTGTGAATTTGGAGGCTGTAAAAATAGCCACTTGTTTTTCACGTGTTTTTTTTTTTTTTTTTTGCAAAAAGTGAGTTGTTTGCATTATTAGTGCATGGACCAGTAAAATATTGGATTGGGTTGGGGAGAGGAAAAAATAAATGCTTGGAGTTTGCAGGTTATATTAAGGTTATATTAGGCACAGCCTGCTTGGTTTTACACTTGGTTCCCAATCCCAAATGTTCCATTTTTCATTCCAAATCTCTTATTCTGGTTTCATCCACCTTTGCCCACCTGGAACCTGAATCTTGTGATGTGTTTCAGTGTACAGAGAATTATGAAGTTCTACAGAATTATTATTTTTTAATATGATTGGTTCAGTAGTCCCAAAGTGGACAGGGCCAAATCTATGAAATGAGTATTAGCTTAATTAATACCTCGGCTGTGTTCCCGCCTCCAGTCAATGCAATTAAGAGCCTCTGCAAATATGTATGTCAACAGTTTTGTTTTAGGGGGGTGGTTATTGGTACATTTGCCAACTCTTGAAGTTAAAAAGTTTGTGGGCAGAGCGGGAAAAAACATCTAAGTTGCACAGCTATTACATGTGCTTACAAGTCCCCAGCCACCAAGCAATAGCATCATAGCAGGTCTCCGCAGATCACGGCACAATCGAAGCTAGACAACTGCGCCATAAAAGCAAGAAGAGGACTTCATGTGTGCGGAGCAGATAACTCAAGGAAGTGAGTCAAGCCAAGTCCTATGCTGATCAAATGGCAGCTTTGGTTACTGCAATGCGCTTTGCATGGGGCTACCGTGGGGCCCGGTGTGGAGGTTCCAGCTTGTGCAAAATGCCAGGGGCTAGGCAGTTTATATAGGGACGCGGGTGGCGCTGTGGGTTAAACCACAGAGCCTAGGGCTTGCCAATCAGAAGGTCGGCGGTTCAAATCCCCGCAACGGGGTGAGCTCCTATTGCTCAGTCCCTGCTCCTGCCAACCTAGCAGTTCGAAGGCACGTCAAAGTGCAAGTAGATAAATAGGTACCGTTCTGGCGGGAAGGTAAACGGCGTTTCTGTGTGCTGCTCTGGTTCACCAGAAGCGGCTTAGTCATGCTGGCTACATGACCCGGAAGCTGTGCGCTGGCTCCCTCGGCCAATAAAGCAAGATGAGCGCCGCAACCCCAGAGTCGGTCATGACTGGACCTAATGGTCAGGGGTCCCTTTACCTTTACCTTTAGGCAGTTTATGGGGGACAAGCTATCGCCAGCATTTAACTCCAGTTCTCAGAATACTGCACTGGCACCTCGTATTTTAAAGCCCAGGGTTCTTGCATTAGGTTACAAGGCCCTTAATAATTTGGGTCCAGGATACCTCCTTTATATCCCTGCCCAATTGCTGAAGTCTTTGGGGGGTCAATGTTTATGGCCCATCATGGCTCATATGCACCACTTGGACCCACCAGGAGTTGTTAGTTTAGTATTGGGGTCCCTATTATATGGAATTGCCTTCCAGTTGAGCCCCCTCAAAAAACTTCCAGCACCCTACTGAAGACTATTTCAGTGGGCATTTCAACCGATCTTATCATTTTAACCAATTGCGTATTGTTATTTTTTGTCTTGTATCTTTGCAAATGGAATAGAGCCAGTGATTTATTTATTTATTCTTAAAAAAAGGTTTAGGGGTACTCTCATTTTGACTCAAGAAAATCACTGGGAAAGGAAATGAATTTGCCATCGGATTGACAAAATATTTAGGGGTATGCGTACCCCTGATTCCCCCCCAGAAAAAAGCACTGCTTAGAGCAGCGGTTCCCAATTACAGTGGTACCTCGGGTTAAGTACTTAATTCATTCCGGAGGTCCGTTCTTAACCCGAAACTGTTCTTAACCTGAAGCACCACTTTAGCTAATGGGGCTTCCTGCTGCCGCCGCACTGCCAGAGCATGATTTCTGTTCTCACCCTGAAGCAAAGTTCTTAACCCGAGGTACTATTTCTGAGTTAGCGGAGTCTGTAACCTGAAGCGTATATAACCTGAAGCATATGTAACCTGAGGTACCACTGTAGCTAAGTACTGCAGACCCCCTGTTTTTAAAATGCCAACCCATGGCATTCCTTTTGAAATTCTTGATACCTCAATGGTAGTTTTTATTATGTGAATGGTTACATTTTGCACCTGGCTTTTGACCGCTTACAACCAAGTGAAGATGCCTGGGTGGCAAGATGGCAGCTGACATCTTCACCATTTGGGGGATCATTGGATCTGGATATGACACACACACACACACACACACACACACACACCACCCTTTGGAATTCTATCAGCTATATTTTATCTGCACAATCAGAATGGATTTCTGGAACACAAATTGCTTGTTCTGTGCAGCCTGAGCAGGAGCAGTCAGCGTTAAGAAAAGGAGGTCGGAATAGGCCAATATATATGTGGACTGTCCCTGGATCAAATGACTTTTCTTCTTTAAGTTCTCAAAAGCTCTTGACCCGGCTCAAGGTTGTCACCTGAAGTAGCCAGAGAATCAATCAGTCAGTCCATCCTTTGAAAAATAAGACTTGAGAGCTGTATTGCCCTGAAATAGCAACTAGACATTCCGTTTTGGCGACCGCAACCTTGGTTTAAGGAGCCATTTGGCACCTATCTTTTTCTTTTTAAAAAAATCCGTAGCCCCTACCACATAGGTGCTCAAAATCTTCCTGGCCTTTCCCACCCCCATTATACATGGATGTGCACCATGCAACCTTTAAATTAATAAATACGATGGGGGATAGGAAACCAGAATAGCTGTAGCCCCTGTTCCTAGCTTGCTCCATTTGAGAGCCCGCACTTGCCATCCAGAAAACGCAAGGAAATGACACTGAAGTGTCATGGCGAATGCAACGTTCATGGAGAATTAGGAGGCAAAGAAGAAAAGTAATGACATAGATGAGGTTTAAGGTGCAGGTTGTCTTAGGTACCACTGTATAGTTTAATAATTCTTCATTGTAATGGGCCTTCTCGGTGGTGGCGCCCACCCTGTGGAACGCCCTCCCATCAGATGTCAAGGAAATAAACAACTATCTGACTTTTAGAAGACATCTGAAGGCAGCCCTGTTTAGGGAAGTTTTTAATGTTTGATGTTTTATTCTGTTTTTAATCTGTTGGGAGCTGCCCAGAGTGGCTGGGGAAACCCAGCCAGATGGGCAGGGTATAAATAATTAATAATTAATAATAGATAAGGGTTAACTGTTGAATTATTCTTGCTTCTGCAGCTTGTAAAGCTCCTTGTGCATAGAAAGGCGGTATACAAATTAAAAGTGAAATGGAATCAAATTACTGTAAAAGACTTGGGCTCTCCTCCGCCCAACACCCCTCTTTCCTAAGACCCAAGGCAGCTAACAGAATCACATTTAATGTGATTATAAATAATCAAGGGAGATTATTTTCTGGGGCTGGGGTGGGGATCAAAACCTTAAGAAAACCCAAGGAGCCGCAACAGCAGTAGCTCCAGGAAGATGTAGAAAATAAGCAGTACAATTATTAATTTTTTAAAGAAAGAAAAGTGGCACAACAGTTTATTTAAAAATAAATTAATCTTAGAAGCCTTCCGGATCTACAATTTCCAAATATGCAGTGTGTGCTTATGTGTGTTAAGGGGAGCATTGGGTTGTGTGGCCCCTCTTCCCCCCAAAACCACACATAACAATTTTATCATGTGATCACCTGACAGTTTGCATCCAGTTCTGCAGTTTCTAAGCACTTTTAAACACCCTTTTGTCAGAGAAAGGCACTGATTCTCTCACTCCCTGATGCTCCTTACCCTGAGAGACCCCCTAAATAAGATTCTGACCAAGGGTGAAACCTAAACATACAAAGGGGAACAAACAAAAGCAAGTTAGGGTTTTTTTGGAACGTAAAGGTCGGGTTACTGGTGCCACAGACTCCAAACCACAAAGCATTGGCCCCATTGACTCAGTGGCTAGCTCAGCCTTCAACAGTTGCAAAAAGGAAATGGCTTTGCTCTCTCCAGATTCGCATCCTCAAGTCAATGAGCTCTAAGTAGGGAGATGGTCCTTGACAAAGAGGTGGCGAATTCCTCAAGGACTAGCCCTATCTGATAACCAGCATTGAAAGTGGCTTTCCCTGATGGAGTCTTCTGATATTTATGCACACCCCAGTCCTAAACATTCACATTAAATTAAAGGAAATTGACAAACCTAGACAGCATCTTAAAAAGCAGAGACATCACCTTGCTGACAAAGCTCCGTATAGTTAAAACTATGGTTTTCCCAGTAGTGATGTATGGAAGTGAGAGCTGGGCCATAAAGAAGGCTGATCGCCGAAGAATTGATGCTTTTGAATTCTGGTGCTGGAGGAGACTCTTGAGAGTCCCATGGAGTGCAAGAAGATCCAACCGATCCATTCTGAAGGAAATCAGCCCTGAGTGCTCACTGGAAGGACAGATTGTGAAGCTGAGGCTCCAATACTTTGGCCACCTCATGAGAAGAGAAGACTTCCTGAAAAAGACCCTGATGTTGGGAAAGATGGAGGGCACAAGGAGAAGGGGACGACAGAGATGGTTGGACAGTGTTCTCAAAGCTACCAACATGAGTTTGACCAAACTGAGGGAGGCAGTGGAAGACAGGAGTGCCTGGCGTGCTCTGGTCCAGGGGGTCACGAAGAGTCGGACACGACTAAATGACTAAACAAAAACAACAGAAATTGAGGAAGCAAATGCTGGCGTCAGCATGTTGTGCCTGATCATTTTTCACCCTTTGCTCTGCCAATTTTGCCTTCCCAGCTTTGTGCAAATAAGCCAATTGCCCTCTCTGTCCCTTTGGTGGACTGTGAAGGCTTGTACATTGATAGGACAGTGTGGTGTAGTGGTTAGAGTGTTGGACTAGGACCTGGGAGACCTGGGTTTGAATCCTCACTCAGCAATGGAGCTCAGCAGGTTACCAGTTGCTTTCTCTCAGTCTAATCTACCTCCCAGGGTTGTTATAGAATCGTAGAAGAAGATAATAAACTGTTCTTATATGTGACAACGGCCACAAGAGTACTATTGTCACAGAAATGGAAACAAGAAGAATTACCGACGAAAGAAGAATGGCGGACAAAATCAATGGACTATGCTGAATTGGATAAGATGACAAGAAGGGTCCGAAACGGGTGGGATCAGAGATTCTCAGAAGACTGGAGTAAATTTGTGAACTACTTGAAAAGCAACTGTAATCAACAGATTACGCTAGTAGGACTACAAGAAGTTTTGTAAGGAGGATTATGCGAAATATTGCTGAGAAAATTTATGAATAGGATTATTAGTTAAGGATTATTAAAAGCAATAGTGAAATTAATGAAATGCAGATTAAGTGATATTGGAAAATCTTCAGATGTAGTTGATCGAAGTCCAAAATATTGTATAAGATAAGAATATATGTTATATGATTTTTGGAAATTATATGTAAAACCATATATATATATATATATATACACACACACACACACACACACACACACATATATATATATATATATAGAGTCATAGAAGAGTTGGAAGGGACTTTGAGGGTCATCTAGTCCAACTTCTTGCAATGCAGGAATCTCAGCTAAAGCATCCATGACAGATGGCCTTCCAAACATTGATTAAAAACCTCTAAGGAAGGAGAGTCCACAACCTCTTGAGCGAGACCCATTCCACTGTCAAATAGCTCTTCCTGTCAGATACTGTTAGCTTAAGGAAAAGTTATCCTAAATTGATTTTATCCACCCTTCCACCTGATGAACAAGCAAACAGGCACATAAAAAGGAAGCTGCAGTTCTCTCAAGGAACGGAATTTATGGAGAGGAAGAATTGGGAATTATTCTCATAGCTTAGATATCAATAAGAGGAGCAAAGTGGTACCCAAACAATACAAATAGTTATCTTCCTGAGCTGTTTCTGCTCCCTGCCCAGTTTCAAGTTTGGGGGTGGGGGCGTTTTAACATCACGAACAGTCGGATGGTATAAATTTTCAGCATCTACCAGCTTGCCACACCACTTTAGTCCATCAACAAAAATAAAAGCATGTTATGAGTATAAATTGGAGAAGGGGAGACGTTGATCTCTTTGGAGAAAAGGTGGGATATGAATGTAATACGGTGGTACCTCTGGTTAAGAACTTAATTCGTTCCGGAGGTCCGTTCTTAACCTGAAACTGTTCTTCACCTGAAGCACCACTTTAGCTAATGGGGCCTCCTGCTGCCGCCGCGCTGCTGGAGCACGATTTCTGTTCTCATCCTGAAGCAAAGTTCTTAACCCAAGGTACTATTTCTGGGTTAGCAGAGTCTGTAACCTGAAGCGTCTGTAACCTGAAGCATCTGTAACCCGAGGTACCACTGTACAGTGTTGTTGCTTCCATTAGGAAAACAGCTCACAACTCATCCATTTGCCTCCCCCAACATTTGCCAGTACAGTCAAGTTCCCAGCAATGTGGCTGGCCTTTGGGCTCTTTCTCTGTTGGGCATCTCTTCATTTGTTTGCTTTTGTTTCTTCCCTGTGCTTGCAAGGCAAGATTGTGGATGTGGAAAGAAAGAGCCTGATAATAAAGAGAAGGACCCTGCAAAAAGAGATTAGCAGAGTTGGCTCAGTCCTGGGTTCAGATTTCACCTCGGCCATCATCTTGCAAAGGGCGCCTTCAGGCAGGCAACCGTGCTTTCTTGCAAATATAATTCTGGCCTACCATAAAAGGCTGGTGCAAGGATTGCTAAAGTATCTTCAATAATATTAGGATTTTTTTATTATAAAAGGGGAAAAAAAGAGGTTGTGGAGTTCACATTCTCAATAATCCTTTTTGTATGGAGCTGTGTACAGTGGTACCTCGGGTTAGATACGCTTCAGGTTACAGACTCCGCTAACCCAGAAATAGTGCTTCAGGTTAAGAACTTTGCTTCAGGATGAGAACAGAAATCGTGCTCCGGCAGTGCGGCAGCAGCAGTAGGCCCCATTAGCTAAAGTGGTGCTTCAGGTTAAGAACAGTTTCAGGTTAAGTACGGACCTCAGGAATGAATTAAGTACTTAACCCGAGGTACCACTGTACTTGCCATGCGTTTAAAACACACAGCTTCCCAAAAAGAACATTGGGAATTATAGTTTGTCCCTCACAGAGCTACAATTGCCAGCACCCCAGGTTTCTGTCAAAGAACCATAGAATTGTAGCATTGGAAGGGACCAAGGAATCTTTTGGGCAAACGTGGTGCTTGAACCCACGACCCAGAGGTTACATGCTTAGAAACTAAAACTTTTGGTGAGGGAAACTTGAGAGATGCTGCATACTTTTGGGTAGCCAAGGTGCTGCTATCTGCAGACTACAGCTCCCATGAGCCCTGACCATTGACCATGCTGGTTGCGGCTAACGTGAGGTGATGTCGAGGACTGCACATTGACTCGCATGTTCAGATTTATTACAAAACAGACATGAAGTTTTCGCACTCATCCTAACATTGGATTTATCCAATGCCCTTATTGTGAAAGTTTCTGTCCAGCATTTCTATAAAATATTTAAAGCGGATTAGCATCTCAGAAGGTCGGCGGTTCGAATCCCCGTGACGGGGTGAGCTCCCGTTGCTTGGTCCCTGCTCCTGTCAACCTAGCAGTTCGAAAGCACGCCAAAAAGTGCAAGTAGATACATAGGTACCACTTCGGCGGGAAGGTTAAAAGCGTTTCCATGCGTTGCTCTGGTTTCACCAGAAGCGGCTTAGTCATGCTGGTCACAGGACCCGGAAAAACTATATGCGGACAAACGCTGGCTCCCTCAGCCTATAAAGTGAGAGGAGCACCGCAACCCCAGAGTCGTTCGCGACTGGACTTAACTGTCAGAGGTCCTTTACCTTTACCTTTTAGCATCTTAAAATGAAACAATGCTCAGTATTTTTTTAAAAATGCAACACTTAAATAATCTAATAAAATAAATTAAAAGGCTTAGAAGAGTAGAGGCAGTGTAGAATCAATTTAAGAACAATAATCCAGGAAAAGCTTGCTGAAATTATTGTTTATTACATTTTTTTACACGCCATTTACAGTTGCCGTTGTGCAGCAGGTTGAAACATATCCTTCAGTCGTATTCCTCTCTTAGGTTTATTCCCCAGTCTAGGGAACTCAGGGCAGACTTTCTAATTCCCCACCCATCTTTAGCCTCGCAACCACAGCCTTGTGAGGTAGGTCAGCCTCACAGACAGGGACTGGTTCAAGGGACCCAGTGAGCTTCAGGACTGGTAGAGAGGGGATGTGGAACTGGCATTCTCTGGTTCTAGGTTGACACTCTAACCCAGGGGTCAGCAAACTTTTTCAGCAGGGGGCCAGTCCACTGTCCCTTAGACCTTGTGGGGGGCCGGACAGTATTTGGGGGGATGGGAATGAACGAATTCCTATGCCCCACAAATAACCCAGAGATGCATTTTTTAAAAAAGCACACATTCTACTCATGAAGAAACATGCTGATTCCCGGACCGTCCGCGGGCTGGATTTAGAAGGCAATTGGGCCAGATCCAGCCCCCGGGCCTCAGTTTGCCTACCCATGCTCTAACCACTATACCACACTGCCTCTCAATGTTATCCCTACCTGGAGATGCCAATGAGGACCGAGCCAGGGACCTTCTGCTTGCAAGGCAGACGCTCTAACCACTGAACTACAACACTTGCCCATAAGATAGCGGCATCCTTAATGTGTTTATGGCTGTGGGGAGGTTTCATTCATTTCAGGGGTTTGGACTAGATGACTCTTGGGAATCCCAACTTTACAATGCTATAATTCTGTGTCCAAGCAAGATCTATAGGGACGCAGGTGGCGCTGTGGGTTAAACCACTGAGCCTAGAACTTGCTGATCAGAAGGTCGGTGGTTCGAATCCCTGTGACGGGATGAGTTCCTGTTGCTCGGTCCCAGCTCCTGCCAACCTAGCAGTTCGAAAGCACGTCAAAGTGCAAGTAGATAAATAGGTACCACTCCAGCGGGAAGGTAAACGGCCTTTCCGTGCGCTGCTCTGGTTCGCCAGAAGCGGCTTAGTCATGCTGGCCACATGACCCGGAATCTGTACGCCGGCTCCATTGGCCACTAAAGTGTGATGAGCGCCGCAACCCCAGAGTCGGCCACGACTGGACCTAATGGTCAGGGGCCCCTTTACCTTTAAGTAAGATCTATACACGGCTTGATTGCTAGTGGGGAGCTCTTGCGGTTTGCAAGAGAGAATACGATTAAACCATCACTAAAAAGTAAAAATTGCAGCTGTATTGCAAATTGCACAGAAGGTTGAAACAGCACGAAATCCAATGAAAACTCCCGCAAACTTTCTAACAGCTTTGCTATTGGATAATTCCAACACGTATTTGGGTCTGGGATTTTGAGACACCTGGAAACTCTTATTTACTTCCTGTCCCACCTTGAGGTCATCGCTTGGCGTAAATCGAGGTGGTCCATGCATTCGTTTCTGATGTGCTGAAAGCCTGGGACTTGGATCCTGGCATTGTCGAGGTGTCCTTCTGATGTCAGCCCCCCTAAGCATGTCAAGGTGTGCACGACTCGGTCCTCACTGGATTGCTAAGTGATAAAGTCCAGGCACAAAACGGCCTCTCTGCAGATCAAACAGCCAGTGCTGTCATTGCCACCTCGCCGCACCCCCAAACACAAGGCTCAAATTACAACCACTCTGGTTCTGTATTTTATTTCATTTTTTAAATGTCTAGTGTTGATTTGTAGTGTAATTTCTCTCTCTCTCTCTCTCTCTGGCTCTTTATCCTTTTGTTTTGCTTGTAAGCCAAGTTGAACAGGAACCGGCCCAGAAAAGTAGCCGGAAAATATTTTAGAGAAACAATAAAGTCTCCTCCAGCTCGAGGAGTCATTGAGGTGATGTGAGGAGCAATACACATCTCTGTGTGAAGTCATAACCAGCCTCCTCTGATTTCCATGGCACCAGAATTCTTTTACAGGCCCTGACACAATTTCTCCCCTACTTACCACTTCAGATAACAGGGAGATGTGAATCCAGAAGAAATGGTTTTGCCAAAGAATAAAATTCACACCCTCAACTGCCTCTAACACACCTTCAAAATCAAAAGAGATGCTTGAGGTCCTTCACCCTGTCCTTAACCTGAAAAAAAAGTGTTGCTAATTTAATAATACTAATTTAATAATTTATTATTTATACCCCACCCATGTCACTGAGTTTCCCCAGCCACTCTGGGCGGCTCCCAATCAAGTGTTAAAAACAATACAGCATTAAATATTTAAAACTTTCCTAAACAGAGCTGCCTTCAGATATCTTTTAAAGATAAGATAGCTGCTTATTTCCTTGACATCTGATGGGAGGGTGTTCCACAGGGTGGGTGCAACTACCGAGAAGGCCCTCTGCCTGGTTCCCTGTAACCTCACATCTCACAGTGAGGGAACTGCCAGAAGGCCCTCGGCGCTGGACCTCAGTGTCCAGGCTGGACGATGGGGGTGGAGACGCTCCTTCAGGTATACAGGACCAAGGCCATTTAGGGCTTTAAAGGTCAGCACCAACACTTTGAATTGTGCTCGGAAATGTAATTAAAAAGAAAAGGCACTTTAGACATGCCCAGAGACACTTTGCCCTCTGGTAGAATAACTGAGTCAATGAATTGTAAAGTTGGATAGGACCCCAAGGGTCATCTAGTCCAACCCCCTGCAATGCAAGAATCTCAGCTCAAGCATCCATGACAGATGACCATCCAGCCTCTGCTTAAAAACCTCCAAGGAAGGAGAGTCCACAAACTCCCGAGGGAGACTGTTCATAGCTGTCAACTTTTCCCTTTTCTTGCGAGGAATCCTATTCGGAATAAGGGAATTTCCCTTAAAAAAAAGGGAAATGTTGACAGCTATGAGACTGTTCCTGTGACGAACAGCTCTTACTGTCAGAAAGTTCTCCGGAACTGGAGAGAAAGACCTTGTTTCATCTTCCACATGACAGCCCTTTAGATATTTGAAGATGACTATGATATCTCCTCTCAGTTTCTTCTGCAGGGGGTTGGACTTGATGACCCTCATAGTCCCCTCCAACACTACCAGCTGATGTTTCTATGTTTCTTCAGGCTAAACATACCCAGCTCCTTCAACCACTCCTCATAAGGCTTCATTTCCAGACCTTTGATCACCTTGGTTGCCCTCCTCTGCACACCTTCCAGCTTGTCAACATCCTTCTTAAATTATGGTGCCCAGAATTGGACATAGTACAGTGGTACCTCTGGTTGTGAACAGGATCCGTTCCAGAGCCCCGTTTGCAACCTGAGCAGAACGCAACCCGCCTCTGCACTTGCGCGGTTCATGATTCAACGCTTCTGCGCATGCGCGAGACATCATTTTGAGCGTCTGCGCATGCGCGAGTGGTGAAACCCGGAAGTAACCCTTTCTGGTACTTCCGGGTCACCGCGGGACGCAACCTGAAAACGCTCAACCTGAAGCAAATGCAACAAGAGGTAGGACTGTATTCCAAGTGTGGTCTGACAAAGGCAGAATAGAGTGGGACTATGACTTCCCTTGATCTGGACGCTAGACTTCTGTTGATGCAGCTTAGAAGAACATTAGCTTTTTCTGCTGCTGCATCACACTGTTGACTCATGTTCAGCTTGTGGTCCACTAAGACCCCTAGATCCTTTTCACATGTATCGCTGTCATGTCAGGTGTCCCCCATCCTATATTCGTGCAGTACAGTCATACCTCAGGTTACAGACGCTTCGGGTTATGTGATTTTGGGTTGCACACCACGCCAAACCTGGAAGTACTGGAATGGGTTACTTCTGGGTTTCGGCGCTTGCACAGAAGCACTGAATCGCAACCTATTGCGAACGCTGCAGGTTGCGAACATGCTTCCCTCACAGATCACGTTCGCAACCCGAGCATCCATGGTACTTTTCAAACATTTTGTTTTGCTTGTGTTTGTGTGCCCAGAGGTAGCAAAAAAGCTTGCGGAGCCAGTATTTGGGGAACACCCTTAGACCTTGGGTAGTTTTCGTGGGGAGGTGATTTCAGACAAACAAGCCCTCGCTTTCCTTACAGTTGCCACAAGGAATCAGCATTCCTGAGCCATTTCCCTCCTCCAGCTGTACATAATGTGCTGGGATGTCCTCACAATGTGGATTTCTTCCAGTGACCACTGGCATGGTGAAAACTCCTCCCTCTCGTGGTCAGGCCTGGTGGACATTATATTAGGGTTACCTTTTCCGGGGACAGTTCCCAGATTTGCGAATAAGTCCCCGGACAAATTTCATCCCCGGAATGTCCCCGGATTTCATCTAATGTCCCTGGGAAACGCAGCAGTGGCAGTCTCAGCAGCCCAGAGCATTTGACTCTGGCTGGCTTCAGGAGCTGCTCGGAAGTCCCCATGTGATGGTAGTGCAGGGGCTCTCAGATGCAGCTTCCAGGCTGCCTCCACCTTCCCTAACCCCAGCAACTAAGCTGTGAAGGGAGGCTTCATGCTGCCTGTCGGGAGCAGCCTCCCAACCCCCCCCCCCCCGTGCAAGCAGGAGCAGGGCGGGGATCTCTCAGCTGTGAAGGGAGGCTTCACGCTGCCTATCAGAGCTTGCGTGCAAGCAGGAGGGGGAAGGGATCTCTCAGTTAGGCAACAGGAAGCATCCCTTCCCAGCTGAGGGATCCCCGCCCCCTCCTGCTTGCAAGCAAGTAGGAATGCGATTGGGGCTCCTCTGATGGGAACGGAGGCATCACGCTGCCCGAACCTTGCTGCAGCCACCACTCTCGGCCCTCCTTCTCCACCTTCCATGCCTGACCCACTGCGCACCACTCCGCCAACACCACCACCGAAGAACCAACAGCTCAGGGGTGGCCCAGGCTCATGGAGAAAGGAGATAGAAGCCTCGGAGGAAGGGGAAACATGGCGGTTGAGGTCAAGGTGGTGGCCGCCCCTCTGCCACCACCATTGTTGCAGCATCAATGTCCCAAATGTTATTAATTTATTTATTTATGGTGTCCCTGGATTCATTGAAAAAAAAAATCTGGTAACCTTACATTATATATCTGCACTGTGGAGAACTTGTTCCATGGTTACCTCTCCATGTGATGACCAGAAGCTGTGGTCATAGAATTGTAGAGTTGGAAGGGACCCCCAGGTTCATCTAGTCCAACCCCCTGCAATTCAGGAATCTCAACTAAAAACTACAGGGATTGGCCAACCTGTCCCCCCTGCCCCAATATTGAGCTCAGATCAATTCCATCCAGCAAGGCTAGTGGACAAGGATGATGGCAGGTGCTTTCCAACAACATCTCAGGGATGACTCACACCCCGGCCATCACCTCTTTAATCTTCTACCTTCGGGCAAGAGATATAGAAGTATAATCACCCGTACCAACATGCTAAAAAATGGCTTCTATCCGTGGGCTGTTAGGCTGTTGAACGGAAAATAACATAGCAGAATTGACTTGCGAGGTGGTGTGTTGTTGGATAAGAGATTGAGTGTTTGGAGGGGGGAGGCTCCTTTCATTTCATTGTACACAGGTTGTACAATGACAATACAGTGGTACCTCGGGTTACATATGCTTCAGGTTACATATGCTTCAGGTTACAGACTCCGCTAACCCAGAAATAGTACCTCAGCTTAAGAACTTTGCTTCAGGGTGAGAACAGAAATTGTGCTCTGGTGGCGCTGCGGCAGCGGGAGGCCCCATTAGCTAAAGTGGTGCTTCAGGTTAAGGACAGTTTCAGGTTAAGAACGGACCTCCGGAACGAATTAAGTTCTTAACCCAAGGTACCACTGTAAAGGTATCATCATCATCATCATCATCATCATCTAGCCTAACCCTTCCCTAAGCCAAATACACTGATTCTCAACAAATTTAATCAATTTTGTATTCCCCTTTTCTATTCTTTTCTTTCTACATGTGGCTGCTGGTTTGTTCAGGTTTTAGGTTTTGCTTTTGCTTTTTTTATTATTTAAAAAAAGAAGAGAGGGAATGAAAGTAAGCAAGAGATTAAAGCCTTTAATCTCACCCCGTTTGCTAATTAACTAACGGACAGGAAAAAGCATTGTTGGGTCTCTACAGCGGGTTGATGACATTATTGTATTATTGATGTGCCGCAGCGGTTCTGGGCTCTCAGCTGTCTGCTACCCGGCCTCCTTGCTCCTTAAGCCTTTGTAGATGATTTGCATCCCTGGAGCTTCCTTTATGTGAAAAATAAATTCTGGAAGTCGGTAGTAAATATGTCCTGCACCAAGACGGTGCGCCTGGAGGGTTGTGTGTGCACGTGTGTGTTTGTGTGAGTGTGTGTGTGATGTGGTTGCTGACTTCTGATAAGGACAGACAACCGGTCCAAACGAGGTCACCTGCAAGCATCTTTCGGCAAAACTACAAAAGGTGACTTTTTCCCCCTGAAAGTAGCTTTGGATAGTCCATAAATCTGATCCACACAAGCCCATCCTAGCTACTAGGAGGGGAAAGAAAAAACACCCCCCCCCTGGCCTCTCCAAATGGATTTAATTGCCTTCTTTCCTCAAAGTTGTGTTTCTGTAAAGGCTTTAGGCAGCTTAGACTCTAGATGACAAAAGGGAGTCTTTATGCTCTCTAAATGGTGAAAATGAGCTAAAGCTTATTTGGGTTGTGGCTACACTTAATACAGTTAGGGAACCCATTCTCTTTCTCTTGGTGTAAGAGTTGTTTCAACAACAGGGCTGTCTTGAGTATTCATTCCTCTCTCTCTCTCTCTCTCTCTCTCTCTCTCTCTCTCGCATGAGATTTGTGTTGCCCTCTTCTTCTTTTTCCAGTTGATCTCTGCTAGATTTTCCTCCCGCAGCTGTGTAAACTCTGCTTGGAGCCAGGAACCTTTCCAAAACAACTAACGCCCAGGGAAAAGTGCCGCCATTGCAAATCCCCGTGTAAATCGCAAGTGTTGGTGCACATGGAATTGCGGGAGCAGGCTGTTTCTCTGAAGACACAATAGAGCATTATTTGTGGGGAGGTGATGGGGTTGTGGCAGCCTTCCTGCAGGGAGTCTGGGGCTGGGTGCATTTCAGCCATTTCAAAAAGGACCACAGAAATGCAATAAAGGATTTCCCTGCCCTGCTTTCCTATATTGCCTTTTGGGTGTATTTTAACATTTATTATGGACCGCTTGTGTACATTTGGCACTCGAGGCAACTAAGAATCAGGTTTAAAACACGGTAAGTGCATAAATGGGACGCGGGTGGCGCTGTGGGTTAAACCACAGAGCCTAGGACTTGCCGATCAGAAGGTCAGCAGTTCGAATCCCCGCGACGGGGTGAGCTCCCATTGCTCGGTCCCTGCTCCTGCCCACCTAGCAGTTCAAAAGCACGTCAAAGTGCAAGTAGATAAATAGGTACCACTCTGGCGGGAAGGTAAATGGCATTTTCATGCACTGCTCTGGTTCGCCAGAAGCGGCTTAGTTATGCTGGCCACATGACCCAGAAGCTGTACGCCGGCTCCCTCGGCCAATAAAGCGAGATGATCGCCGCAACCCCAGAGTCGGTCACGACTGGACCTAATGGTCAGGGGTCCCTTTACCTTTAAATGCATAAATAAATAAATCAAATGATAAGATAATATGTTCCCAAATCCAGCCAGTTAAAATATAAGAGCTTTGTTGTTACTGAAGGCAAATGGGCATAATGGTCACAAATCCAATACATTCAGGATTGGCCCTGTCCATAAGAAATCCAGTTGCAGCACTTACAAATAAAACTTACAATACTTATAATAAGACCAAGCCTTGAAACTAAGCGTACAGAACAGAACAACACATCTGAACAAAGAGACAGAAAGGAGAAAGTGAAACCCAGGCTCCTTCTGGCCCTACTTTTATAGTCAGCATGACCTTGACAGGTAAGAGCGCCAGTTTAAACCAGCTGTACTCAGCTTCTCTGAAGGTATAACCCAAACAATAACCCAAACATCATGAACTTTCTGCCACACAGAAAAACTTCCAGAAACCTCTTGAACTAAGCAGAATAGGAAAGGTCTCTACACATCAGATCATGGGTAGGCAAACTAAGGCCTGGGGGCCGGATCCGGTCCAATCGCCTTCTCAATCCGGCCCGTGGACGGTCCAGGAACCAGCGTGTTTTTACATGTGCTTTTATTTAAAATGCATCTCTGGGTTATTTGTGGGGCATAGGAATTTGTTCATTTATATTTTCAAAATATAGTCCGGCCCCTCACAAGGTCTGAGGGACAGTGGCTCGGCCCCCTACTGAAAAAGTTTGCTGGCCCCTGCATCAGATCAATACTTTCTGTACTAAGAGATGCAAACTGACGCAACTCCCATCAGCTCCAAAAAACAGCACTCCTGATGGGAGTTGTAGTTCCACCAGGCACCAGGTACCTCTGGAGGGAGCCTGGTTGGCTCATGGAATTTCTTAACCCTGCTGTGTACTTAATGCACATAGAGGCGACAATGGCCCACTGAGTCCTATGGTTGGAGATGCGCAGACATGGGAGCATCAAGCAAAGAAGATGTGGGTTGTGACCGAATGCGCTTCTGAACTTTGTTTGCGGACTCCTCATCTCTTTGTCTGCCTAGCCTCCCAAATGAGCATAATGCTACTGGCCTGGTGGGAGTAGCAGGGCAAGTCTTAGTGTCACCCACATAATAATCTGAATAAAACAAGGCATTGGCAGGGGGATTAACCCTTTAAGCCAAGGCTCCTGGCTTCCAGAGGTCACAGGGCAGGAATTGAGCCTGTTTTCCTTCAGAAAGGGGGAGGTGGAGGGAGGGGAATTCTCCATGGCTATCTTCTAGCCCCCGAGGTGATTAAGAGCTCCCTGATATTAGGGCTGTCAACTTGATTTAATGACGTTGTGCTTCAGCCAATGGTTTTGCAGCTTTTAACTGACAGGTTGAATTTGCATGTGAGGACATCTCCGAAGCAAAAGCCACACTCTGCTTTTGTCCTTTAGATGATACTCATGCTTTTCTTGTCGCAAGAATCATCTTCTCAAAGGGGAAGAATGCTCCTTCTAAAACAGTGGCTGCCAGCCGTGCTTTCTGCAGTTATTTTGCATTTAAACAATACTTCATAGAATCATAGACTCAAAAGAATTTGGAAGGGTCCACGAGGGCCATCTAGACAAACTTCCTGAAATGCAGGAATATTTTGCCCAACGTGGGGCTCAAACCCATGACCCTGAGATTAAGAGTCTCATCCTGGAATGTGGACAAAGAAAGAGCCTCTTCAATTTCTGTGCCCTTTTTGCTGCCAACTACATGCGCTTGGAGCTGTGGGTTAAACCACAGAGCCTAGGACTTGCCGATCAGAAGGTCAGCGGTTCGAATCCCCGTGACGGGGTGAGCTCCCGTTGCTCGGTCCCTGCTCCTGCCAACCTAGCAGTTCGAAAGCATGTCAAAGTGCAAGTAGATAAATAGGTATTACCTTCCCACTCCGGCGGGAAGGTAAACGGCGTTTCCGTGCGCTGCTCTGGTTCGCCAGAAGCGACTTAGTCATGCTGGCCACATAACCCGGAAGCTGTACCCCGGCTCCCTCAGCCAATAAAGCAAGATGAGCGTCGCAACCCCAGAGTCGGTCACGACTGGACCTAATGTTCAGGGGTCCCCCTACCTTTATCTTTACATGCACTTTTGCCAATGACCGCATATGCACCATGGCCATGTGGCCCTAGAGAGGTTACCTGTGGGGGAATGAGTCCCCTGGTCTGAAAATAATTTTCTCTGCTGCAGGAGACTGCCGAACCTGTGCCGAATCTCATTCCCCAATTGCACTTCCAACCTAGAGAAAATAGCAGAGAACTTTTCCATTCCACCTTCTGCTTTGACTATCATGAGTTCCTGAGAACGATACAGATTCTCCTTTCCGTTTAACTGTTCGATCTATTGATTATTGCTGTTTTGATTTGGTCGAGCTTGGCAGTTTCAAAGTTTTCAGCCTTGCCAAATGAAAGGAAAATAAGCGTGCTATGTTGAGTTTACCCAGACGATCGGAAGATTTTCCAGTTCAAACTGAGGGTTTTCCGGCACAAATTAACCCATGCAAATTTGCCTAGCGGGGGTCCACTTCCATAATGGTGCCAAAGTGGGGGTTGCACAAGATTACCTTCCAAGAAAAAAGTGGAAGATTTACAATCAATTTTTGAAAAGCGGGAATAATCCAAGAGCATTGGAGGAGCTCTGTTGGATCAGGCCCAGTGCCCATTAAATCCCGCAACCTCTTCTGACGTGACCAACCAGATGCAACAGCTCTTTGCCAACTTGTGATTCTCAGCAAGAGGTATTCACAGGTATTCCTGGCTAGTAGCTATGGATAGCTTTATCCTTTGTGAATGTCTCTCGTCCTTTTTAAAAAAAAGCCATGCAAATTGGTGACCATCACTATATCTTCTGGGATCGAATTCCAAAGTTTAGCTATGCACTATATGAAAATGTGCTTTCACAGACAGACTCGTAGAGTTGGAAGAGGCAACTGGGGTCATCTAGTCCTTCAATCTTTCACCCAGTACACTAGTATCTCAGGTTACATACGCTTCAGGTTACAGAACCTTCAGGTTACAGAATCCACTAACCCAGAAATAATACCTCAGGTTAAGAACTTTGCTTCAGGATGAGAACAGAAATTGCCTGCCGGTGGCACGGCAGCGGCAGGAGGCCCCATTAGCTAATGTGGTGCCTCAGGTTAAGAACGGTTTCAGGTTAAGAACAGGCCTCCGGAACGAATTAAGTTCGTAACCAGAGCTACCACTGGTTACATACGCTTCAGGTTACAGACGCTTCAGGTTACAGACTCTGCTAACCCAGAAATAGTGCTTCAGGTTAAGAACTTTGCTTCAGGATGAGAACAGAACTCGTGCTCCAGTGGCACGGCAGCAGAAGGAGGCCCCATTAGCTAAAGTGGTGCTTCAGGTTAAAAACAGTTTTAGGTTAAGAACGACCTCCGGAACAAATTAAGTACTTAACCCGAGGTACCACTGTACAGGACTTGAACCCAGGACCCTGAGATTAAGAGTCTTGTGCTGTACCGACTGAGCTATCCCTCAGGGCAATTTCTTCTGTATTTCTTCTGAATTTTGCACCATTCATCTTTATTGGAAGGTCACAATTTCTAGTGTTACTAGAGTGTGGGGAACTTAACGCCAGACAATTCTACATGACGTTTGACCTCCCAGACCTCTGTTTGTCTTACATAGCTGCAGACTGAATTCCTAACCACAGACTCTGACACGGTATGCTCAATTTTTCATTCTCAGTAGCTCATATATCATGAAGGAGGTGGGGGGGGGATGTTCTTTGTTTTAGAAAATGAGGACCTGTGCAGACTTGGGCAGTTGTTTGTGAAGACTTCAAAAACCCACATGATTCTGGACAGAATTTCTATTATGTGAAATGGTTGTGGAAAGACAAGAGACTTCAAGGTCCGCTCCGCATCTTGGCCAAAGTGGAAACTTAGGCTATGGCCAGTCTTCAAGGACTTGCAGTAGATGCAACCACATTCAACTTCCTCTGACAGGAGCTCCCGCCAACACACACACACACACTTCAGCCTATGCCATAGGTAGGACCGGCAGCAAATCATTATTTCCTGTTGCTGTTGCCGGAGAGCCGAGCAAAAGCCCAAACCACATGCAAGCCCTCCGTCACCAAATAAAAAACAGAATAGGCTAGAATTCTAACGTGGGCTTTGTTTTGTTTTGCAAATGGGTGTTTGCGTGTGGTTTCAGCTTTGCCCCAAACAGTGGTGGAAAATTTCATAGGCTGTGTTTTAGATTTTCGTCTGCTTTCCATAGGAATGTTTATATGCGCCTGCAACGTGCTTGAAAGCATTATCGTCTGACAGTGAAACAAAACACATTTCAAGTCACAGTTTCTCATTAAAGCGCTTATTAAATAAATAGCAGAAGTTTTTTTGGGGGGGGCAGGAGTAACTGTAAACTGGGCAGGAGGGCACGGTCGGGCTTTGCATGTGAGCATCCAATGCATGTTCATACTTGTTCCATAGGATGCCTTCTCCAAAGCATACGTTACATATATATTACTGTTTTTGGAGGAAACTTGGCAGTTGGCCTAATTAGAAAAGTTCATTTCCTCTACCTCTTGTTGCTTTTGGTTTGGCCTCAAGCAGAGCTGGGTTAACTGTTAGACTCCACCCATAACATGAGAGGTTCACACCACTTTCTAGAGATGCTCAAGGTAGACTCCGGTGGGAGGGTATTCTTCAGATCTGCCTTTGCTAAACTGGTACTCTCTAGATATTTGGGGGGTTTTAGGACCTAGGCAGCATCTTAAAAAGCAGAGACATCACCTTGCCAACAAAGGTCCGTATAGTTAAAGCTATGGTTATCTCAGTAGTGATGTATGGAAGTGAGAGATGGACCATGAAGAAGGCTGATCACCGAAGAATGGATGCTTTTGAATTATGGTGCTGGAGGAGACTCTTGAGAGTCCCATGGACTGCAAGAAGATCAAACCTATCCATTCTGAAGGAAATCAGCCCTGAGTGCTCACTGGAAGGACAGATCCTAAAGTGGAGACTCCAATACTTTGGCCACCTCATGAGAAGAGAAGACTCCCTGGAAAAGACCCTGATGTTGGGAAAGATGGAGGGCAGAAGGAGAAGGGGACGACAGAGGATGAGATGGTTGGATAGTGTTCTCGAAACTACCAACATGAATTTGACGAAACTGCGGGGGGCAGTGGAAGACAGGAGTGCCTGGCGTGCTCTGGTCCATGGGGTCACGAAGAGTCGGACACGACTAAACAACAACAACAAAAGGACACTGGGTTGGCAAAGGCTGCATGGATCAGGCCAAAGACCCGGCTAGTTCAGCATTCTGCTCTCAGAGTGGCCAACAAGATGCCCAGTGAGAAACTCGTAAGCAGGAACTGATCACATCAGCTGTCTCCCCTACTGTTTCAAAAGCTTTTGTTTTTGTTTTTAAATATATCTTTATTAATTTAAAATAAATGCATTTATGAAAAACAGACGTACATCCAAGTAAACAAGCATACAATCAAACAAACAAATAACAGAAAAATCAAACAAACTACTACACTATAAGATATAAGAAGATTAATATAATTATCATATAATTATCATCATATATACTCCTGGTATTGAACACAATTATAAAATTGATAGAAAAGAAATTTAAAACTGACTTCCAATTAACCTCACTGTACTTTGTCTAAAGGTAAAGGTAAAGGTACCCCTGCCTGCACGGGCCAGTCGTGTCCGACTCTAGGGTTGCGTGCTCATCTCGCTCTAGAGGCCGTGAGCTGGCGCCGTCCGAAGACACTTCCGGGTCACGTGGCCAGCATGACGAAGCTGCAGCTGGCGAGCCAGCACCAGCGCAGCACACGGAAACGCCGTTTACCTTCCCGCTATAAAGCAGTACCTATTTATCTACTTGCACTTAAGCGTGCTTTCGAACTGCTAGGTGGGCAGGAGCTGGGACCAAACAACAGGAGCTCACCCCGCCGCGGGGATTCGAACCGCCGACCATACGATCGGCAAGTCCTAGACACTGACGTTTTACCCACAGCGCCACCCGCGTCCCATTGTACTTTGTCTATCCATTACTTTATACCGCACAGTTACATATTTCTTAAATGATTTCTTTTTACCTTCCTACAAACTTAGATTTATACAATACAGGGATCAGTCTAATTCTGCCAAGATGTTTCCTTTTATTCCATAGTTTTCTAAATATTCTTTAAAGATTCTCCAATCCTTATAGACTTTTTGGTTTGGTTGGCCTCATACTCTTCCTGTCGCTTTCGCTAGCTGCAGATATTCTACAAGAATCTTCTTGTATGGTTTGAACGAGTACCGCCTCCTTCAGCAGCTGCCATTGCAAAAGGTGGAAGGTGAAATGCAGGCTGCTCGGTTCTCCAGACCTTGTGTTTCCATATCTGGAAGTCAGTACACAGAGTGTTGACCCTGCCAGAGTTCAGTTCCCATCCCACTCAAGCAGTGTTAGAAACTCGGGTATACAACCTAGGCACCAAATGGGCCCCTTAAACCAGGGTTACAGTCACCAAAACAGAATGCCTAGTTGGCTTTGGGGGCCAGACAGCTCAGGTGTTGTATTTTTCAACATGTCTTTTTTGGTTAGGGAAATTCATTCTGATTGTGCAAATAGAATATCATGGATAGAATTCTACAGGGTGTGTTGTTAGTGTGTCCAGATCTGCTTTTTGTACAGTGGTACGAAAGTGAATAAGGAGTGGGCTATCTTTAAGGAATAGGGACGTGGGTGGCGCTGTGGGTAAAACCTCAGTGCCTAGGACTTTCCGATCGTATGGTCGCGGTTCGAATCCCCGTGGCGGGGTGAGCTCCCGTCTTTCAGTCCCAGCTCCTGCCCACCTAGCAGTTTGAAAGCACCCCCGGGTGCAAGTAGATAAATAGGGACCGCTTTATAGCTGGAAGGTAAACGGCGTTTCCGTGTGCTGCGCTGGTGCTGGCTCGCCAGAGCAGCTTTGTCACGCTGGCCACATGACCTGGAAGTGTCTCCGGGCAGCGCTGGCCCCCGGCCTCTTAAGCGAGATGGGCGTGCAACCCCAGAGTCGGACACGACTGGCCCGTACGGGCAGGGGTACCTTTACCTTTATCTTTAAGGAATACTTCAAAATTTATGAGGAAAAAAGTAGAATTTCTGATAGATATTGAGTGAATCCAGAAAATGATTAGAGTGAAAGGAGAGTAAAGTTAAGATAGAAGAAGAGATTAAAGAAATAATGAAATGCGTTTAAGCTAGTTGGAAAAATAAAGTAGCATAACAAGAACTGCTGGAAGTCAAGTCACTTGGTGGGTGTCCGTGTGATGGTAGGTGTGGAGGTATGTTGATATGTACAGTATAGGTAGGTATTATATCGAGTAATGTAGGTATGTTTTACGTTATGAAAATAAGGTGGTGTGTTGTGTATGTGTATTGTGTAAATGTATATGTACAGTGGTACCTCAGGTTAAGTACTTAATTCGTTCTGGAGGTCTGTTCTTAACCTGAAACTGTTCTTAACCTAAAGCACCACTTTAGCTAATGGGGCCTCCTGCTGCCGCCACACCGCTGCAGCCCAATTTCTGTTCTTATCCTGAAGCAAAGTTCTTAACCTGTAGCACTATTTTGGGTTAGCGGAGTCTGTAACCTGAAGCGTATGTAACCTGAAGCGTATGTAACCAGAGGTACCACTGTATGTGTTTTACATGCTAATAAAATTTATTTTAAAAAAAAGAAAGAAAAGAGTCCAGATCCAAGGATTCCCAGCCAGGCACATGCAGATGGTGGAGACATCAGGCACCATCCTGGCACCCGGGCATCTTCACTTGATCACGAGTAGCTGATACCCAGGTGCAAAATGTGCCTGGCGAATTTTGGATCCTACACTCAAGCAATGTGAACCAAAGCCGGGGTCTCTGTCCATCATGGATGGGAAACCTCTGGCTGCCCAGATATTGTTGGACCAGATCCCATTATCCCTGACGAATGACCATTCTGGATGGGGCTGGAGTCCAACAATATATGGGCAGCCATATTATTACTACATACATGGGATCTGCGAGGGTCAGCCCAGTGAATGAATTCTCCGGCACTTCACACCAGCACAGGGCACCAGTGGTCTTCTTTTTCCTCTTTAATCTTTCCAGGCACAATCTGTTTGTTTCTTTCGCCGCCGTTTCTTGAGGGTCCCCCCTCCTCTTTCCTTTTTTGCAATTAAAATAAACAGGATAAACTCTGTAAATCCAAACCAAAGCTCCTTTGATTAGAACAAGTCCTTCCCTTAAGACATATTGACTTCGCAGCCTTAAACTGGTTTAATAAGCATTCCCTCTTTCCAGGGAACCCTTGGGAACAGGAGATCTGCAAGACTGGCTGGGGATTATGAGCAGACGGGTTTTTTAGCACCTTTAACAATTCTCAGGGGGCTTTGCAGGGGATGCCTTAACTATTACACTGGTCTGCTTAGATCATCCCTGTGTCTTGTCATATTATAACCCTGAGCTGGGTTTAAAATGCATAGCCATTCATAATGTATCACGTTCCAACTGTGTTAGGGGCAGACACTGCACAATGAATTTATTTGGGCATAATGCTGAACCACAGTTTAGTGTGACGGGAGCAAGTTTCAGCATCCTGTGCTTCCGTTGTAGGTTAACTGAAGCTTCCTCTGTTATCTTCAGTGAATAGTAACTATATTTTCTTAAAGCAAGTCAGCTTCAAAACACTGTTAGCCCTCTGTTATATACTGAAGTTCTCACCCTGGGCCAGCAGGGGGATACTGTAGATAGTTATGCAAATGAAGGATTGAAAGTGATGTTCAGTGATTGGATAGTTTGTATGCAAATGAAGGATCGAAAGTGACATTCAGTGATTGGATAGTTTTAGAAAGTTGCTACAATTACGTTGTTCTGGAGCTCTATATAAGCAGGCTGACTGAGCTCTTCAGTTCAGTTCTGTTCTGGCCTCTGAATAAACAAGAGCTGTTTGAAGAATCGCTGTGTCGTCTGATATGTTCGCCCACAACTTAGCACCCTCCCACCTGCACACCCCGCCCCAACTAACCATACTGCCTCAGCTCGACTCAAGCTCCTCCCAGCCCCATTCAGCACAGTTCATTTGTCAGGGATGACGGGAGTAAAGATTCTCTGAGAGAGGGACTTCTCCTCCTCCCCCCCCCCCCGGGGAAAACAGGCTCTGGCAGATTGAGTGGATGAGACCAGTTGTGGGTCCAGTGGTCAAGAAGACTGTTTTTGCACATGCTGAAGAGGGAAGTGAGGGGAAAATGGGGCTCATTAGCCCAGGAAGGGAGTCCATCTAGGAGAAGGAAAGAAATCTCTGACCCAAAACCTCGTCTGCCTTGCAGGACATCTTTGGGATAAGAAAAGGCCAAGGAGTAAACCCTACACAAATCCAGAGTGGATGTGCTGGGCCAGGGGGTAACCCATGAAATGCAGTCCAGGACCAGTCCAGAATCCAGAGGTTCTGCTAGGAGTCAGTCCGACAGGGCCAAGGCAGGAAACCAGGCAGGGTGAGGCACAGGGTCTCAGGCAGGATCTGGCAAACAGCAATGTTGCTCCCGCAACCTGGGGCAGAGTTCGACAGCCTTTTATCTTTGTTGGGGTAGTGGCCAGTCCTGATCCCCCGGTGATTCACCTCTCTGTTTTGCCTGAAGGCGAGCACTCCTCCTGCAAGTACTCAGGTCTCTCCTTCTCTCAGACCTTAGTCTCTGCAGCTCGGGAGATGTCGGTGGGTTACTAGACCCAGGGGCCGCCTCAGCCTCCCCTGACCCAACCGGTAGTGGAGCAGCTGTAAGTGATTGCACAACTGAAGGCAACGAGGTCATCCCCGCATCTGGAGCCAGGGCAAGCTCAGGCCCCTGACTCGGCCCAGCTGGTGTTTGTTGCAGGGGAACCTGTGCAGACTGGGACTCTTCAGGATCAGGCCCCAGACTTGGTTCAGGTGATGCCTGAGGCAAAGGATCCAGTGCAGACTGAGACTCCTCTGGTTCCGAGTCCAAGCCCGAGTCCCAGGTCATCACAGTGGAGTCCCTAAGACAGTTGGATGGTGTCTTGTACGCCTCCTTCTGGCAACTCCTGCAGCCAAGCTGGTGCCCGACACATTGCTCTGATTTCCTTTGGACCACAAATACATACAGTGGTACCTCAATTTTCGAACGTAATCCATTCCGGAAGACCGTTCGGCTTCCAAAACATTTGAAAACCGAGGTGCAAAGTGCGGCCTGCAATTTCAATTGAGAAAATTGAAGAGAGAAAAAACTCAGCAGAAGCCATACAACTTCCGAGGCGCGTTCAAAAACGGAAGCAATTTCGGCGTTCGAAAACTGAAACGTTCGGCTTCCGAGACGCTCGAAAACCGAGGTACCACTGTATTTTTATTATGTGTTTTGTGTATTTTATATTGTAGTTTTATGTTGTGAATTGTCTGAGACCTACGGAAAAAGGGTGGTATACAAATTGAATTAATCATCATCCTCAAGGCGCTGGGATGTGTGTGTGTCTTGTTGTCTGAGCACCTCAGGACCTCCAGACACACTGCCCAGGATGCACCCCGGAGAGGTCATTTTGCTGCTGCTGATGCAGTGGTTTGACTTCACCTCCGGTGGCACACTCTATTGTCTCTTGAGACGGGTAGATTCCAACATCAGTATGAAAGACAGGCTGTTGTTGTTGTTGTTTAGTGGTTTAGTCGTGTCCGACTCTTCGTAACCCCATGGACCAGAGCACGCCAGGCACTTCTGTCTGTCTTCCACTGCCTCCTGCAGTTTGGTCAAACTCATGCTGGTAGCTTCGAGAACACTGTCCATCCATCTCATCCTCTGTCATCCCCTTCTCCTTGTGCCCTCCATCTTTCCAAACATCAGGGTCTTTTCCAGGGAGTCTTCTCTTCTCATGAGGTGGCCAAAGTATTGCAGCCTCAGCTTCAGGATCCGTCCTGAGCACTCAGGGCTGATTTCCTTATGGATCAGTTTGATCTTCTTGCAGTCCATGGGACTCTCAAGAGTCTCCTCCAGCACCAGAATTCAAAAGCATCAATTCTTCAGCGATCAGCCTTCTTTATGGTCCAGCTCTCACTTCCATACATCACTACTGGGAAAACCATAGCTTTTAGTATATGGACCTTTGTTGGCAAGGTGGTGTAAAGTAGAGAAAGACAGGCTACTGTGCTTAATTTAAAGTAGAAATGAGACGTGCTCATGGGTGCCACATTAGTGATCTCTGATCTGAGGGTCTGTCGTTAAAATGACATCATTCTGAGCACTGCTTTTCTTCACGCGAATGTTGCTGTGATGTGTGAGACATCTGTGGGCTTCTCGGCGGCTTTGATTTGAATACGCCACTTCCACATCTCTCTCTCTCTGGCTCCGTAGCATTGTCCCCGGCGCACTGAATCATTCTACCGCAGCAGAATTTCAATCCCTCGTCTCGCAAGCTGAGAACCGGAGAAGGGGGGGATGCAGTTCAGAGAAGCCAAGAGGGGCAACACGCGGCTCATTAGCACAGCAGCTACCTCGGAGAGGTGCCCAGAGTACCCAGAATAAATTAAGAGCCAGGGGACCTGGAACGGTTCATGCGCAGAGCTCGCTGCCACGAAATCAATGCTCTCGAAGCAGTCGGTAGCTAATGGGAAATTGAACAGCCAACAGGCTGGGGCTGATTCAGTGTGGGTCAAAGCTGGAAATAGGGTAGAAGTGGCAAAGGGGGTGTGGAGGATGCTTTCGGAAAGCAATCCGGTGCCAAACTCCTTTTGTTCCATCTATTCATTTGCAAAATGTATTACTCACTTCTCCGTTTAAAGAACTTGGAGCCATTTGGGATAAACAAAGCTCATAAATTCAGACAAGCAGCAGCGATCAAATCCAATATAAAACATCTCCCCACATCCTACGATGTCTTCCGTCCCGAAAAGCCATCAGAAAAGAGAATGTTTTAGTGGGTGGTTAAAAATACACGCTGTATATAGCATTTTTATGTGCTCCCTGAGAGATGAGGACTTCAGGCTAAATTTAAAGTTAAAGAGCAGCCCCTTGATTTGGGCATGCAAACTGATGATACGATACAATACAATACAATACAATAATCTTTATTGTCCTTGTCCCATACAGAACAACAAAATTGAAAAAATCTACATAAGACATTCAAAAACCAACAAGCCTGCCATCCCAGCTATCCCAACCTGGTTAGCCCCCTAAAAACTCTGATACCCCATAATTAAATACAATATACTCCCATAGAGACTCCTTACACTGCGTTTAAAACCAAAATCGCATTTGAATAGAAACTGTTTCTCAGGCTGCTAGTCCTAGTCTTTGTAACCCTGTACCTTCTTCCAGAAGGCAGAAGCTGAAAGAGATCATTTCTGGGGTGCGCACTATCCTGCGCTCTCTCTGCAGCTTTCTTATGGCACCTGGAAGCATAGATTTGATCCAAGGTGGGAAGAGTGCACCCAGTTATTCTCTTCGCAGTCTTTACAACCCTGGACAGCATTGTTTTTCCCTGACTGTGCAGCTCCCAAACCACACACACAGACCATAAGTTAATACACTCTCCAAAGTACAATGGTAAAATGCCATCAACAGGTCCTTTGAGAGATTGTTTTTCCGGAGGATTCTCAGAAAATTGCCTTTAAACTGGCCTCTAAACTGGTGTGATGGATTATTTCCCATCCATGCTGGTCAGTACTCTGGCTGCTGCATTTTGTACCCTTTTGAGCTTCCAAATTGTCTTCAAGCGCAGTCCTATGTAGAGTACCTTCCAGCTGTCTAGTTTGTTGTTGTTGTTGTTGTTGTTGTTGTTGTTTAGTCGTTTAGTCGTGTCCAACTCTTCGTGACCCCCTGGACCAGAGCACGCCAGGCACTCCTGTCTTCCACTGCCTCCCGCAGTTTGGTCAAACTCATGCTGGTAGCTTCGAGAACACTATCCAACCATCTCGTCCTCTGTCGTCCCCTTCTCCTTGTGCCCTCCATCTTTCCCAACATCAGGGTCTTTTCCAGGGAGTCTTGTCTTCTCATGAGGTGGACAAAGTATTGGAGTCTCAGCTTCACAATCTGTCCTTCCAGTGAGCACTCAGGGCTGATTTCCTTAAGAATGGATCAGTTTGATCTTCTTGCAGTCCATGGGACTCTCAAGAGTCTCCTCCAGCACCATAATTCAAAAGCATCAATTCTTCGGCGATCAGCCTTCTTTATGGTCCAGCTCTCACTTCTGTACATCACTACTGATCTAGTTAGGAGTCTAGTTAGGAGGTTACTAATTCATGGGCGGCCACCTGCCACGTGAATTGGGGTCAGTCTGTTGTTAACCTTAACGATGCTGTTAATTTTAATGGACCAAGTTGCTTTGCTGTCCAATCATTTATCCGTGTGTGTGTGGCTCTCTGCCCGAATAAGATATCTGAGAAGGCCAGGAGTTCGTTCATTCCTTCCAAGGTGTGATTCAGTCTCAATGAGGAAACCTTGATATTTCCCTCTTGGTTCTTCTGGGCTGCTTTTTTCCCCTTTACAAATGCATCTCCCCATGATGGAGCGGCAATAAAGCCATGTGAAATTCTGCCACGGAAAGCTAATGTTGCATTTCCTGTGATTGTATCTCATTCCCAGCCTTCAGGGAGAGAGGGCACATTTGTAACAGCAAATAACTGGGGAAGAATTACAGTGAAATGTCACTTTGGGATTCATTGCGTGTGTGGCTAAATGAAAGGTTTCTCTGGCCACCGGGTATGTTTGATTCAGAAACGCCTGACAGCAACAAATCACGCAGGACTCCGCAGATGAAGTAATGGGAAGTCAGGGTGTTGGCATGTGTGGACGGGCAATAGGATAGTTACCTTAGAGCTTCGACCAAGAATCTGTACAGGCAAGTTCCTGAAGGCAATTAGCCTTAAAGGTAAAGGGACCCCTGACCATTAGGTCCAGTCGTGGCAGACTCTGGGGTTGCAGCGCTCATCTCGCTTTATTGACTGAGGGAGACGGTGTACAGCTTCCGGGTCATGGTGAACCAGAGCAGCACACGGAAACACCGTTTACCTTCCCGCTGGAGTGGTACCTATTTATCTACTTGCACTTTGAGGTGCTTTCAAACTGCTAGGTTGGCAGGAGCAGGGACCGTGCAACGGGAGCTCATCCCGTCACAGGGATTCGAACCGCTGACCTTCTGATAGGCAAGTCCTAGGCTCTGTGGTTTAACCCACAGAGCCACCCGCAATTAGCCTTACTAGTAAGTAATTCCAAGCAGCTTTTTCAGAGCAGTATAGGTAACGGTAAAGGACCCCTGGATGGTTAAGTCCAGTCAAAGGCAATTATGGGGTTGTGGCGCTCATCTTGCTTTCAGGCCGAGGGAGCTGGTGGTTGTCTACAGACAGCTTTTTGGGTCATGTGGCCAGCAGGACTAAACCGCTTCTGGCGCAACGGAATACCATGACAAAAGTCAGAGCGCATGGAAATGGCATTTACCTTCCCGTCGCAGCGGTACCTATTTATCTACTTGCACTGGTGTGCTTTCAAACTGCTAGGTTGGGACAGAGCAACAGGAGCTCACCCCGTCATGGGGATTCGAACCACCAACCTTCCAATCGGCAAGCCCAAGAGGCTGAGTGGTTTAGACCACAGTGCCACCCGCGTCAGAGCAGTACTCTGCAGCAGGTAACACGATGCTATAGCAACCTGAGAAATGCCATCCACACATTAAGCGGGGATGACTAAATACAAAGTGGAGTTATGTCCATGTGTGAACAAACACTTCTTGTCAGTGTGCGCAGACACGGGTTGTGAATGCTGCGGATTGCGAACATGCATCCCACATGGATCACATTCGCAATCTAAGCGTCCACTGTATCCCATTTTGCCACAATCTGCTTTTCACTTATGTCAGGGGCTGGTCAGTTCCCACTTGTCTTTCTCTCAATCTGCCATGCACTTTAGCCAAAGAGTTGCTCATGCAACATCTCTCTTTCTTTCTTTCTTTCTTTCTTTCTTTCTTTCTTTCTTTCTTTCT